>JAGFNQ010005102.1:0-169721 GCA_024364735.1 Boesenbergia rotunda
ATACACCACAGCATAATGGTGTATCTGAGAGGCGCAACCGAACCTTGATGGACATGGTTAGGTCAATGATGAATCATGCAACTCTTCCAAAATCCTTTTGGGGTTATGCACTTAAGACAGCTATTTACTTGCTAAACAGAGTCCCGACCAAGGTAGTCTCTACTACTCCATATGAGACATGGAATAGTAAGAAACCTCACTTAACTCACCTTAAGACATGGGGTTGTCCTGCTTATGTGAAGCGGACTGTATCAGACAAATTGGATGCTAAGTCTGATAAATGTCTATTTATTGAATACCCTAAGGAAACGAAGGGTTACCAATTCTATCATCCCTTGGAACAAAAGGTGTTTGTTTCAAGGCATGCTGTATTTCTGGAAAAAGAATTTCTTTTACAAGAAAACAGTGGGAGTGCCATTGAACTTGATGAAGTTCAAGAAACTCCAATAGACATTACAGAGACACCTAGTCTAGACCCACAATCAATAACTCATAATGATGAGCTATCAGTTGAACCTAAAACTACACCACCTCTTCGTAGGTCTGATAGGACATGCAATATTCCAGAGAGATATGAATTTCTCATAAGTGAATCGAATGACGATGAACCTATCAGTTATGAAGATGTTCTGAAAAATTCAGAAAGGGACAAATGGCTTGAAGCCATGAAGTCGGAAATGGATTCCGTGTACGAAAATCAAGTATGGGACTTGGTTAACCCACCTGAAGGGATTAAGCCCATAGGGTGCAAGTGGGTTTTCATGAAGAAAACCGGCATGGAAGGTAATGTTGTTACCTTTAAGGCTAGATTAGTGGCAAAAGGATATCGTCAAAAACAAGGAATTGATTATGATGAAACCTATTCGCCAGTAGCTATGCTTAAATCCATTCGGATGCTCCTAGCCATAGCAGCTCATTATGATTATGAGATATGACAAATTGATCTGAAAACAGCTTTCCTTAATGGAAACCTGCTTGAGGATGTATACATGATACAACCTTAAGGTTTCACATCGGTTGATAAAACCAAAGTATGCAAGCTTCGACGATCCATATATGGACTGAAGAAAGCATCCAGGAGCTGGAACATCCGTTTTGATGAGACAATCAAAGAGTTTGATTTCTCACAAAATCCTGACGAACCTTGTGTGTATAAGAAGGTTAGTGGGAGTGCAGTCGTATTCCTAGTATTATATGTCGATGACATATTACTTATAGGAAACGATATATCAGTCTTACAAACAGTTAAAATTTGGTTGTCCAAAACTTTCTCCATGAAAGACCTGGGAGAAGCAACCTATATCCTTGGGGTTAGAATCTATAGAGATAGATCAAAACGGTTGCTTGGTCTTTCGTAGTCTACATATATAGACCGAGTGCTAAAAAGGTTTAGCATGCCGAAATCCAAGAAAGGTTACCTTCCCATCAGGCATGGGATCAACCTTTCAAAGTCTATGTCTCCGCGCATAGAAGACGAGAGGATTTGCATGAATAAGATTCCTTATGCATCCGCGATAGGATCTATCATGTATGCTATGCTATGTACAAGGCCCGATGTATCGTATGCTTTGAGCGTCACCAGCAGATATCAGTCGGATCCAGGAATGGATCATTGGGCGGCTGTCAAGACAATCCTTAAGTACTTAAGAAGAACTAAGGATGTGTTCCTAATATATGGAGAAGGAGATATGGTAATACGTGGGTATACAGATGCCAGTTTCTAGACAGATAAGGATGATTCCTAATCTTAGTCTGGATATGTATTTACTTTGAATGGAGGCGCAATAAGTTGGAAGAGTTCCAACAAGACACCGTAGCGGATTCCACCACGGAAGCGGAATATATCGCAGCTTCGGAAGCGGCAAAGGAAGCAGTCTAGATCAAGAAGTTTGTCTCCGAACTTGGTGTGGTTCCAACCATTGATGAAGCAGTGCCAGTTTACTGCGACAACAATGGAGCTATTGCACAAGCAAAGGAACCAAGGTCTCATCAGCGATCCAAACACGTGCTTCGCCGCTATCATCTGATCAGAGAGATTATAAGTAGGAATGATATACAAATTGAGAAAATTCCCACTGAAAGGAATTTAGCGGATCCTTTAACTAAGGCCTTGCCTCAAAGCAAGTTTGAGGGTCATATTAGAGCCTGTGGTATTGGATACCGTAGCGATTGGCATTAGGCCAAGTGGGAGTTTGTTAGTGATATGAGAGAAGTGTCCTAAGGCAATCGCCTTATGATTGTAAACATTTATTTTAATAAATGAAAATTCACTATTTGAGTATACATATTTGTGTATTTGATTGGGATCTTAAACTCATCTACTGAATGTCCGTAATATAATTCACAGCATAAGAGAATTTGTGATGGGATCACAACTAGTGATTATCTCTACATGTGCAATTGTGAAGTATTGAAAATATCCCTAGTCGATGAATTGATAAAAACGGGCACTATCAATTATGTTGAGACTAGCATGGGTTATTCTTTAATCAGCTGATTCTCACTGGCTGGTGACATTGGGATGTCCGGAGATAAACATGGATGCTAGTTAAGGGAACTAGTTCATTGGAGTGACTGACTGTAAAACTTCACATGGTAGTCTATACATAGACAGGTCAGTGAAGTTCTTACCGCAGCTTAAGTGCGATGTTCCTTTGACTTGCGGTGTTCAAGTCATCTTGGTCATGGAGACTTATACTTTAACATCTTAAACAAGCATCTCCAAGGAGGTGTGGACCCAGGATTGTTGGGTATAAGCCGAAGTGCCCGAAGATGTTTGAACAGCCTACAAAGGATTCACCACTCCTTGCGAGGAGATGTATACCCAGGCCTATCGTCGGATTGTTACTCAAAGCCTCTGGCCAAAGCATATCATGTTTAGAGTATGAGTCTCTTAAATACATAAGAGTAATTAGAAATCCAAAGGACGAGAAAGACACTACTTGGGCTAGGTGTGACGTAGTCAGCCTAGTGGGGACTGACACACACAGACCATGTCCTGAACCAAGTGGGTATAAGATGGTGAAGGGAATGAGGCACGATTTATTAGAGCTGCTGAAGGGTTTCAGAATTACTTCTGAGGTCAACCGTTGATCTTTCAATTAATTGGGGGTCATGATGTACTATTAGTTGCCACTCGTAATCGTTCTATAATTGGTTGATTATAGATGGCAACATAAATCGAAAGCCTATTTAGTCACACGCACTACGAGTAATCCGAGGGATTTAAAACGAGTTGAAAATTGGATTTTCCGATCAATAGAGAAATAAGTCGAATCTGAGTTAATCAGAGGCGCAATGGAAGCTTAAAATGGCTAAGTCTTTTGAAGGCTTATCGGGCGAATTAAATGAGTTTAATTCGCGATGGGTTCGGCTCGATTTGGCCGGCCAAAGAGGGTGCCAACCCTCTTTGTTTTGTCCGGCCACAACAATGGGGAGAAACTAATTTATTTGGTAAATCAAGCGCGATTTGTTTTATAAAAATTATGGATAAATAAATTTGTTTTCATGGAAATTAAAATAAACTTTAAATGGTTTATTTTTATTTTATAAAATCAATTATGAATTGATTTTTCCATGATAAGAAAAAATTATATAATAAATTTATTCTTTTTATGGAAATTAAAATGAACCGTGGATTGGTTTATTTTATTTTATAAAATCAATTATAAATTGATTTTTCCATGATAAAGAAAAATTTATATAATAAATTTATTCCTTTTATGGAGATTAAAATAAACTTTAAATGGTTTATTTTTATTTTATAAAATCAATTATGAATTGATTTTTCCATGATGAGAAAATTTATATAATAAATTTTATGAAAATTTATTCCATAATTAAAAAGAGAAATGTATTTGTTTTATTATAAAATTAGTTATAATAAAACTTGGCATAACGGAATAATTAATAAAAAAATTTATATGATAAATTTCTTATGAAAATTTATTCCGTTAATTCCGTTAAAGGGGAGACATGGCAAGGGAGAGGCTACTATATAAAGGAACCAAGGCTAGGCTTGAATTCCTCAATTGAGTTATCAAGTTGGGACCGATTGGCGAGCTAGAGGGGGGGGGTGATTAGCTTCGATTCGCTTGTAGATGATTTGTTGCGGCGGAAGACTTCAAGCAATCGCTAACACAAGGATTTACTTGGTATCCACCCCGGTCGGGTGACTAATCCAAGGATCCACTCTCCTCACACTCTCATGCACTATGAAAGTCTCCTTCTTGAGGTGGAGAAACCTCTTACAAGCTTACAATGAGATACAACAAGAGGAAGCAAAAATACAATGGAAAATCTTACAAGATTTACAATATTAAGCTCACACTTTGCTTTTCTTGTTATCTTCAAGCTTGTGATCGCCTCTAGAACTTTGGAAGTGCACCAACACTAAGCCCCAAAGCTTCTCTTGAAATGGCGTGGAAGAAGGAAGAAGAGCTGCGGCCAAAACCTGCGCGAAAGACCTTATACCCGTCGCCTAGGGTTTGGTGATCGATTACCCAATCGATTACCACGTCACACTTAGCCGTTCAACGGCTAGTTTTCGAACCGTAATCGATTAGCCAATCGATTACCATTGCCCTGAATCGATTACCCAATCGATTCAGAGCCTCTCTGTTCTCTCGCGCAAACCGCCCTAATCGATTAGCCAATCGATTACCGATACCCTGAATCGATTACCCAATCGATTCAGGACCCTTCTGTCCTCTCGCGAAAACCACTCTAATCGATCACCTGATCGATTGGCCCAATCGATTGCCCAATCGATTGAGTCCACCCTAACTTGTTCCCACAAGTCCAGGATCCCCTACCAAGTGTCCGGTCAACCCCGTTGACCAACTTGGATTTTTACTGCCTAGCTCCCAGCTCGGACTTAACCTGGTTCCCAACCAGATTTGCCTAACCCTCGAGCTAGGTCTAGTCTCTCTGTAGACTTCCACCTTGCCAGCATGCGATCTCCCCGATCCATCTGGACTTCACCTAGTCCCACTAGGTGTGCCTAGTCCCACTAGGTCTTTTGCCATGCCAGCGTACAATCTCCCCGATCTACCTGGACTTCACCTAGTCCCACTAGGTCTGCCTAGTCCCACTAGGTCTTTTGCCATGCCAGCGTACGATCTCCCCGATCTACCTGGACTTCACCTAGTCCCACTAGGTCTGCCTAGTCCCACTAGGTCTTTTGCCATGCCAGCGTACAATCTCCCCGATCTACCTGGACTTCACCTAGTCCCACTAGGTCTGCCTAGTCCCACTAGGTCTTTTGCCATGCCAGCGTACGATCTCCCCGATCTACCTGGACTTCACCTAGTCCCACTAGGTCTGCCTAGTCCCACTAGGTCTTTTGCCATGCCAGCGTACGATCTCCCCGATCTACCTGGACTTCACCTAGTTCCACTAGGTCTTTCCCAGTCAAGTCTCCAGTCAACCTTGACCCACTTGACTCACACATCATGACCACTCAAACATCATTATCAAACATCGAAACATACCATCAAGCTCACCTGAGCTTTGTCAAACTAGGTCAACCCTGACCTAACCAAGATTGCACCAACAGAGATTAGTAGCTCCCTCTCTCTCTCTAACTCTCTCTCTAGGGCTGGCCCCCCCTCTCTCTCTCTAGGGTCGGCTCTCTCTCCTCCCCTAGGGCCGGCGCACATCCCAAGGGTGGCCGAGAGCTTCATCCGCCAAGAAGGTGCCGAAGAAGAAGAAACGGATCGCGACTCCTTCTTTCCTCTCCCGGAATTTTGATTCCGTTACTTGGTGGTTAGTTTCCTTTCTTCTCTCTTGATCTTCTAGTTGTGCCTTTAGAGAATCTAGTAGTTCTCGTCGGCACAAAACTCGTGACTTTGCGAAGTCACCGCGAAGAGAACTCAGCGTGGACGCGAATAGAGGCGGAGCTTCCAAGGGACGCTACGGTTCGATCTCGTCCCTTTCTTCGAGTTACTCGAGGTACAAAGTAAATTAGTTTACTTTTCCGTAAAATTTTAATTTATGATCATGTCCACACATCATAAGGTCGCATGCTAGATACGTGGTTAAAAATAATTTGAGATATTATTTATGCTAATTCTTCCGCTGCACGTAAATATTTTAAAATTTACGAACCCGTATCCTTGTGAACATGCACCCGGTCCCAACAGTAGACATTGGCCCCACAAATCTCTCCACAAAATTTTAGATTTTTCGGAGATTTGTGGAATTATTTAGGGATTTCTGAAATTCGGCTGAAAAACCTGAAATTCAGATATCAGTCGACTGCCCTGGGGGCAGTCGACTGATCCGAAGTGAATTCAGCCCTGAGACCATTCTGTAAGGTTTGCCAGTCGACTGCCCCAGGGGCAGTCGACTGGTCAGTAGGTTTAAGGATAACAGTCATTTTGGATGTTGAAAATTCAAATGTGGATTAGAGGATATGGCTTTGGGTTAAAAGTCTTGATTATAATTTCATATTCCTTAACTAGAGTGTTACCCCATATTTAATAAGGTTTTATTGATATTTTGGAAAATAAGGAAGATTGATATGTGATGTTAAGAGATAAGAAGAAGGAAAATCTCATCATATTATGGACACATATTGAAAAGAAAAGAATTGAGGAATCATGAATTGAGATTAAAATTGATACAAATTTCCCATCCATTAAGGAAATTAGAGAATTGTACCAAAGTCAAGCACATTTGTGGTTTTTATGGAATCATATTTGTCTAGGATAGGGTATATCCTAGCAAATGTGCTTGCAAACCTTTTAGACTTCTTAAGTGTTGATGAGTTCTTTTGGCGCCAGGGGTAAGGTTGCTTGGGAGCAAGCCTTTAATGGTATCCAAGGGGGAAGAACTTGGGTGTTGGGTTGGGTATAACTCAACATGGTGTTATGGTGTTAAGTTGGGTAGAAACTTAACCTGGGAAAAATGAAAATTGGGAGAAGACATAGGTTAAGGGGGAGGTTGCCTCCTTGTTTGCCTTAATTTTCTTAGGAAACGTTTGGATTTTGTGTCAAACTTGGGAACCATGATAGATACATGGTGAAATGTATTTTTCCCAAGTAGGTATGGGTACCACAAACCTCTCCACAAAATTTAGAATTTTTTTTGGAGATTTGTGGAATTTCTGGCACATTTCTGAATTTTGTCAGAAAGACTGAAATTTTGGTTTTCAGAGTATCAGTCAACTGCCACCTGGGGGGTAGTCGACTGGTCAAGACTTATTTTTGTATTAGCAGCTGGTTTGGGATCCAAATGATGCATAACAAGTGTATGGGGGGATAGTACACATTGTTTATGATCATTGGGGATTAAAAGAACCAATATTTGGGATATTATTGGGTTCTTTTTGATGTTAGGCAAAGGGGGAGAAGTGTTAGGTTTAAGTTGGGAAACCAAACACACCTGTGCAAGAAACCCTAGGTTTAGGGGGAGCATAGTTGCTCCATTCTTGGCGTAAGGGGAACCTTGGAGAGGTTCTTAAAATGCCTTTGTAAGTCCAATGTAGGGGGAGCATGCGCCTTTGTAAGTCCAATGTAGGGGAGCTTTGGAAAAGCTTTAAAAAGCCCGTGTGAAAAGTCCTAGCTTGGAGGGCTAGGTGTAGGATGCCTTGGGATAGGATCATCTTTTGCATTGCATATGCATTGTTTTTGTTATTAACTACCATTTTGCATTCCCTAACTTAAACGTATTGCCAAACATCAAAAAGGGGGAGATTGTTGAGGCAATTTGTGTTCCGGAGTGGCCAAGTGTTTTGATGTTTGGGCAGGGGTTTAAGTTAGGTTTTCCCTTGTATTTAATATGTGTATGTTGAGTGTGCAGGTTGTACAGGTTTACACATATTGACTTGACTGGACAGCCTCGGTACGGTGAAGGGTGACATAAAGACAAGCTGGAGGTTTGTGTGCACCCGAGGGACCTTGGGGAGCAGGGACGATGAGCTGATGGGCGTGAACTTCGAGGCATGTGTGAAGGATGGCATGGAGGCAAGCTGGAGGCTTGCGTGCATCCGAGGGACGGGAGCCGAAGATGAAGAGGGCACGAAGGCAACAGTCGAGGCTGCAGAGGAGGAGTCAGTCGAGTCGTGAGAGTACGAGTGCAGTGTGATTGTACTCGGGAAATCCTACGGTTTGAGTGCGGAGTGGAATGTACTCAAGAAGGGTAACCTTAGGTGGGTGAGTAGACCAGTCGACTGGCCTGAGGGCAGTCAACTGGTAGGTGGCTGGTGAGTTGACTGACAATTCGAACGTTGGGGTGCAACGGTCGAATTTCAGTGGCACCAGTCGACTGCCCTGGGGGCAGTCGACTGGTAGCGAGGGTTTCAGCCTGAGTTCTATTTTAAGAGGACTTCGTGGTGGCTGAGATTCTTGACGAGTTTGGTCTTGGTTATAGGCCAAACAGTAGTCTTTGTGCTCAGAGGTTCTCAAGGTGTTGTGGTGAGGTTTCTCCACCCACAAGGAGCGACGAGAGCTAGCTGGAGGTTATTTGGGGATTGATCCACCGACAGATTCTTGGATTAGTCACCCGGCCGGGGTGGATACCAAGTAAATTCTGATTGTTAGCATTGTTTATTCTTTTTATTATTGTTTCCGCTGTGCAACTAACAATGCAGGTACAAGAAAGGGGTTCGAAACGCTATTCACCCCCTCTAGCGTATCGCATTCGATCTACAGAATGAAGTCCCGGTGAGTGAAGCTGGGCACGGAGTCTTGGTTCGGGGGACCTGGATGATTCAGAGAAGGCTAGGGAGCTCGTTCTCTTGAGTTAGAGTTGAATTGGGAGTCGCTGGATCGGTCTGGAGATCGATGATGGAGTTGGCATGAACTCCCTGTTGTGGATCGGTCTGGTGACCGATCCAGGAAAGTCTGATCGTTCTGGTGAACGATCAGAGAGAGAACAAATCCTACTATTCTGATCTTGATTATTCTGGTGAACGATCAGGGAGAGAACAAAATGTCTCTTTTGGGTCTCTGATCGTTCTAGTGAACGATCAGAGAAGAGACAGTAGGCTTTTGTGAGAAACCTTGATCGGTCCAACTGACCGATCAAATATCGCGAGTTCCTCATCCTAACCGATCAGGATAGATCCTAATTGGTCAAGGAGTGACCTGATTGGTCACCAGACTGATCAGGGAGCAACCTGATCAGTCAGGTGACCGATCAGGGGCTTTGGCCTGCGGGGGCTGGGGAAAGCTCCAGCAGTATTGGATCGGTCCGGTGACCGATCCACGATCTGTGATCGGTCAGTGTGACTGATCACAAGAAGTCCACGATCCCTGTTTTCTCACTATGGACCGATCAGGCTGGAGCCTGATCATTCAGGGCTTACACTGATCGGTCTGGTGACCGATCAGGGTCATCTCTGATCGATCTGTGGACCGATCAGTAGCTGTAACTTTAATTCAAATACGTTGTCAGATTTCTGATAGCATTCTGATTTAGCTCTGATTTTCTCTGCTATTACTGATTCACGTTTGATTTCATTTGCTAAATGTCTGCTAAGTGTGGAGGTAATGCAGGGATGATTCAAACATTGGAGGAGGGTCAATTGGGGACTTTCCATGGGTCAGGTTTGGCTGTTTTCATTTCTTAGGTTACAACGGACGTTTGGCGTGGGCTGGTAGTGGCTGGAAGCTGATGAGCTGACCTGGGCTTGGCTGAAGAGAGTTCAGGGAGTCTAGAAGAGGTCAGGAGTAGCTGAGGCTGTTGCAGACGAGCTGGTGAGTTGCAGAGGCGCGCCTGTGACCTGGAGATTGGTGACGATGGGCAGAGGCTTAAGTGTTGGCTAGCAATGAAACATCGGAGAACTTGATCACCTGAGCAACTTTTGATCTCTTTGAAACGCCAACACTCTGATACTTTGTATCTTGAGAGACTTGAGCACTTGGAAGGATTCGTGGCAAGGCGATTAGCAAGCAGACAAGGAAGAGCTGAGTGAAGGCTCTTGCCGAGGTTGTGTTGGGTTGTTAGTTGTACCTGTAAACGTTTCTCTTTCGCCTGCTTGTGCTCTGTAAGTCTTTGTGTGTCTCTGTGCTTTATTCTTCATCATTCTATGAGACTGCTGTGGAGAGGTTTCTCCACCGAGAAGGAGGTGTTATTTTATCCGGATTTCCCGGGGCTTGATCTGCCGACGATCATGGGATCGCCCACCTCATGGGCACGCCAAGGAGTAGGGGCAAGTTATCCTCGAACCTTGTAAATCCTCCTTGTTAGCGATCTCATATTGTTATTTCTGTTTGTGTTCTTGTTTTTGTTTTTATCTTCCGCTGCCTAATCCTAATCGCAGAAACAAGAAAACTTCAATTTGCCCATTCTGTCTGTGTCTGGCTACATTCACCCCCCCTCTCTAGCCATCCAAGCACCAACAACCAGGACCCGGCTTCACTCACCGGGGTTTCCATCACCCGACTTCACTCACAGGGACCCGGCTTCACTCACCGAGGTTTTCATCACCCGGTTTCACTCACCGTGGTTTCCATCACCCGGGATCACTCAGCGGGACTCCGCTTCACTCACCGGGGTTTCCATCACCCGACTTCACTCACCGGGATCCGGCTTCACTCACCTGGATTCGTGTCCAGTCCCCGACCAGGACTTAATCTGAATTTACTCAACCAAAATTAAATCGGTGTCAACACAAAAAAATAATCGGGTCAGACTGCATCAACATCTCTCTCTCTTATATGTCTTTGCCTCATTGCTCTTTTCCCTTTCTCTTCTTTCCTGCACTAGAGGTTGAAAGGTATTGCCCTCGTTTTACTCAGTAGAGGTAAACTAAACTGGAGGTCTCTGGCTAGTTGAGTCCTTGGTGTTGAGGTAAACTAAATCAGAGGAGTTAAGAGGGTCGAGCCCCTGGTGTTGAGGTACATTAAACTGGAGGAGTTGGGTGAGTCTAGTACCTAGTGTCAAGATAAACTGTGCAAGAGGAGTTAGGCTTGCCGAGTATGGGATATTAGGGGTGGTCTTTTACTTTCACCTCAGCTTGACCTCTAACTAGGCAGTGAAACTAGACTTCACCACATGTAGGGCTCCAATATCACCCACATCACAAGCCTTCCTGCTGAGTCTTGTCGAAGGAGGCCAAAGTTTGACTACTGCTCCAATAATATTACCTTGGAAATTCACAAGTTAGATGTCATTAATGTGGGTGATGTGTGTAATGATGTATGTGAGCAATGATTATCCCGTCGGGCCGATCATCAATGTAGGCCCATCCGAGGTTAACATGTGGTGATGCCATGCCGAGGATATCAACTCGAGGAGGCTATTGAGATTTTGTGGATTCGGGAGTTTAATCTAATGATTCTATTTGATAGCTCGTTTTTTTAGCTCCAAGATTGAATGGATGAGAACTACAGCTTTATTAGGTTAGTGAAGGGAGAATGTTGTCACATTCTCTGTCATCATCTTTCTGCTTTAGCCATGGCGAACTTCTGCAACTTTCGTGGATTTCTTTGTTGTTGTATGTTTCTTTGCCATCCCTGTGCTCCAATGCTCTTTTGTCTTCTATCTCATCCTATTCGCTTTCCTTTCTATTCTCTTCTTTCTGATTTTCCTCTCTATTCATAGCATCTAAGAGTTTTCCCACTATTTGGTACACATCCATGGAGTCAGATTTTAATTATGGGGGGGGGGGGGGGGGGTTCACAATTCCAAAGTTTGATTGACCACTGAGTAGTAAGAGTAGTATAACCAACCACATCTCCCTCCTCCTTGATTTTATTATATTTTTTAGAGGCCAATTGTTAGGTGGTCTCTGATTTCCTGTCTCGAATTTCTTTACGAAGGCCTCCTAATACTTCCATATTCTCCTTCAACAACTAGCTTCCAACTCTTTTCAACTGTGTTGTAGGGTGGTCATTATATTCAATCAACATTGATTACCACTCACATCCTAAGTCTTCCACTATTTCTTCAACCCAAAGAAGATGGATGTTGAGGTCATCAGTCGATGATCGAGCAGTTGGCAAGAGAGGAGTAAATTACCTCTAAAAGTAAAAATAATATTTTGTTCCTTTTAAACAAAGATAGAAGTTAGTACCACACAAATAACATAAATAGATTAATAAAGCAAATAGAAGAAAAGAGGCACAAACAGTTTACTTGGTTTGCAACCAGGAAGGTCGCTAATCCAAGGTAGAAATAAGCTCAATCTCCAAATCAAACTCCTTAGGATGGAGAAGCCTCTTACATAAACTACAATTCAGGAAGAAACTGAAGAATAGAAGGAATTCATTTTACAGTTGGAATTGATGAAAAGAATAGAGTTCAGGGTTCTATTTATAGTCCCTTTGAAATTCTATCCAGTTGTTGATGTGACCCTACACGGGTGCTCCAGTGCATATGGGCGCCTAACACGTGGCTCTAGGTTTATCCTCGTCACAACGGTTGTGAACGACCAGTTCTGGATGAGGTCAAGACCTCTCAGGCGCTTGTATGGTCGGGCGCCCGTATCCATGCGGGTGCCTGAGTGGTAGGGTGCTCGAGAACTTACTAGTCAGCTTTTGGTTGACCAGTCTTCTCTCGACCTTCTAGGTGATCTCTAGCCATTCGGAGTCGGGCTCACCTGAACCCTTCTCCAGCCTTCTCCTTGAGTGTGCTTCCTCCTGGCTTCTCATCCCTTAGACCTCACTCACGTCCTTCTCGCTCCACCGATATATTCTTTCGCAGACCTCCGTGTCCCTCGGATGCATTAAGCCAATCTGCTCCCTTCCTGTGTCATCCTTCTCATTCGCTGTGTCTTCTGCTCAACTTTATATGCTTCTAAGTTCCTATACACTTAGACATAGGGATAAGATACCTATAGGACCTAACTTGATTCGGTTAACCACATCAATACTCACCCGGGGTACTTACATCTTTTACTTCATAGCCAAACCTCGTTGTTGCTATAAGTACCCTAGTTAGGTTTCGATATGATCAACTATGTCATGTTAGTTCCTGTTAGTTTTTGATGCCTTGTGTTTAAGTGTTAGGAACATAGGAATTCAAGAAGTTAAGTAGAAGACGCAGCAAGCGAGAAGGATGTCACGGGAAGGGAGTAGATGGTGTTTTTGACTTCCCGATCAAGGATCTGGATAGGTCGTCTTTCAAAACATAGGTCCTCTTGAACTTGTACTATCTGCGGCTCGATCACTTGGTCTGCGTTTGAAATACACTTCTTGAGCATCGACACATGGAGCACGTTATGAATAGCCGACATCTCTTGGGGCAGCTCCAGCTTATAAGCCACCTTGCCGACTCTTTTCAGGATCTGGTACGGTCCCACATAACGCGGACTTAGTTTTCCTTTCTTCCCGAATCTCGTTACCCCTTTCATAGGGGTCACTCTGAGGAATACCAAATCACCAACATCGAATTCCAGGGGTCTACGTCGGACACCCGCATAATTCTTCTGCCGGCTCTGAGTAGCTTCTATTCGTTGTCGGATGTTCTGTATAGCTCGGGTGGTGTCGTCGGTAAAATCCGTCTTGAGCCCCATTTCCTTCTTTTCACCACCTTCGTACCAACAGATCGAAGACCTACATCTCCTCCCATACAAAGCTTCATAAGGTGCCATTCCGATAGTAGCTTGGTAGCTATTATTGTAAGCGAATTCCGCTAAGCACAGATATCGGCACCAACTCCCTTTGAAATCTAGGGCACAAGCTCGTAATATGTCCTCCAGTACTTGATTCACTCGTTCAATTTGCCCGTCAGTCTGAGGGTGAAAGGTGATACTGAATCGTAGTTTAGTGCCAAGAGACTTCTGGACACATTCCCAAAAATGTGAGGTAAAGCGACCGTCCCTATCTGAGATGATGGTCTTGGGAACTCCGTGAAGTCTGATTATCTCCTTAGCATATAATTGAGCTAGTTGCTCAATCGAATATGTCATCTTGATTGCTAGGAAATGGGCAGACTTCGTCAATCTATCCACAATTACCCATATCGCATCATATCCGTTTGTAGTATTGGGAAGTCCTGAAATGAAATCCATAGAGATATCTTTCCATTTCCATTCTGGAATTGGAAGTGGCAGCAGAACTCCTCCGGGTCGCTAGTGTTCCGCTTTCACTCGTTGGCAGGTCAGGCAAGTGCTGACATGCTGAGCCACACCCCTCTTCATACCAAACCACCAGAATTTCTCCTTCAGGTCTTGGTACATTTTGGTAGATCCCGGATGCATCGAATAAGTGGTTCCATGAGCTTCTGCTAATATTTCCTTCCACAACTCCAGATCATTAGGGATCATAGACGATCCCTAAGGTATAATACTCCACTGTCGGCGATACGAAAACCATCGCCCTTTCCTTCTAGAATCACCCGCTTGATTCTCTGAAGACTCGGATCACCATTTTATTTTTCTAATATGTCGTCGAACAGCATCGGTGATATTGTCATGGTAGAAAGCCGTCCGGAAATGATCTCGACCCCGTAATTCATAATTTCTCTTTCTAGTGGGTGGGGTAATACCGATAACGACATCAAGGTGGCACTGGACTTCCGGCTGAGTGCATCGATCACTTTATTTGCCTTCCCTGGATGGTAGAAGATCTCGATGTCGTAGTCCTTCACTAACTTAATCCATCGGCGTTGTCTCATATTTAGGTCTTTCTGAGTGACGAAGTATCGCAGACTCTGGTGGTCTGTTGTTTGTTAACTCCGCCGACCACGTTCAGGGCTATTTCGGGCCGCAACATCTTCAGCATAAGTCTGACCCTTTCTTTCTCGGTGCGGACCAGCTCGGGGCATTAGCGAGCCAGTCGGTTAAACTTCTACACGGCTTCATTGACTGAGAGGTTGCCCTGTCGGAATTCCGTGAACTCGTCGTAGTGTTTGTTTGTGACACGAATATTGAAGAATTCCTCGAAGAATTCCGATTCGAAATCTGTCCACTTCATCTCGTTCACCTGTCTTTTGGCCTTGACCCTTTCCACCACATTCTGGCGTCCTCAGAAAGCCAGAATGATGCACACTTGATCTTCTCATGTTCAGACCAGTCTAGCAGCTCCATTGTACTTTCCACTGTCTTGAACCACGCTTGGGCGTCCCATGGTTCGCCAGCACCCGAGAAATTTTTCGATTTCAGCCATAGCCACTGGATCAGATAAGCCTCTTGTCCTACTACAGTGGCAGGGCCTATCGAAGGGGTTTGCGTAACCATAGGCGTGACGGGTATCACAGTCTGGTTCACCGGTGGCGTGGTAGAATTTCCTTGCTAGTTCATCAAGGTATTGATGGTTTGCTGCTGCTCAGTAACCTGATGCTGAAGTTCGGTCACTAATTGCATCAGGTTGGGCGATGAAGCAGTCTCATTAATTCTGTTACTCTGTCTTCTAGCCATGCTTTTCTTCATAAAAGACAAGTAAGGCTAATATAAGTTATTGTTATTCCTACTCGCATATCAAACTCTAAAGTATTCGATATCATAAAGTAAGGTAAGGTATCGTTCATATTTACATATCCTAAAAGTACTCTCTATCATAAGGTATCATTCATACTTGCATATTCTAGAATCATAAACGAAAGTAAGGTATCCATAGAGGTACTTACTTGGAAGCTGCAGGAAAAAGACTTGATGTGTGTGTAGTGTGATGACAATTTTTCGCTCTGATACCAACCTGTAATGCCCGCCCTTCCCGCCTTACGATGTAGGTGAAAGGCGGCACTACGCGAACATACATATACGCATATGGAGATCTTAATGCAGCGGAATAATTTAAAACTTCATACATATGCGTTTAAACCATGCAATTAAAGCTTGAATCATGTTGACATATCTTAGCTATCATTCTTAAACATGGTTACTTGGTAAACTTAGCATTGTCGTAACATAAAAAAATGTAAGACATAGCATGTGAGACATAACATTCTTGAACATGCTTGCATTAAACATAACTTATCCTACCATCAAGCTTAAAGCCAACATATTGTTCTAAACGAACACATCATGGTATAGCATGTTAACATCATAATTTAGCAATGATAAGTATAGCAATAAAGTACGATATAGAAATCAACATAAGTTGTTCATAAGCAACATAAGTAATAAAATTTTCCTAGTAAGTTGTTCTTTCGGAAAACCATCATAAAGTATAGCATGAAAACTAACGTTGGCAATGCAAAACATAAGACATATGACAATTAGGAGTAATAAGATCTTTTTCTTTTTCTTTTGCCATGCCACTGCCACACACACACATGCCCCTCTTACTGCTTCCCTTAGCATAGTATCCTCTTGCTTGATCTGCGGTATAAGAAAATAAAACTTATAAGCACATAGGCTTAGTAAGACCCTTTCCTACTCACTAAAATCATAAGTCACATATAGTCAATGGAAAGGGCATAACATAGAGAGTGTAACATAAAACAAAAGCATATCATGAGAAGGTATTCATAAAGCATTTGACATGAGGAGGCATATAGATGTACATGAAAACACATAATCATATAGAAGTGCTTAACATGTAATGAAAGTGCATAGAGCTCATGGCATAAGAAGTACTTGACATAAAATATAAGCACATAAAATACTTAACATAAAGAAGTTCTTGACATAAAACATAAGCATATAAAATACTTGACATGGAATATATGCATAACATGAGAGATAAGTGCATAAAATGATTAGCATGAGTTAAATGCACATAACATAAGGATGCTTATTTGAAAATCATAATTATAAGTACTTAAACATATATCTCAACATCAAGGGGGGCCCCGACTTGTACCACATACATCCATCATTTGCGCGCATCCTTAAGTAAATGTGAGGTAGCTAGTCTCGACCTACTAGGGTACTAGGCTACCTTCAGCCTAGGGACAGCTATGGTAGTCCAGAACCGAGGCTTTGTAAGGAGCCCATCCATGTTGGACAGCTACGGTAGTCCCAGAACCGAGGCTTTCTAAGGAGCCCATCCCTTGGACCTTACTTAGGTCCGGTACAAGCCCATCCATAAAGTAAAATAGCTTCACATGCTTCTTTTTACATCATAAGAAATGCTCTTGACATTTCGTCATTCATAGAACTTACATAGCATAATTAAAGACATAAACATGATCTTAATACATGAAGCATGGTATAAAGCATACTTAGCATTTCATCATTTATAGTTAATGCATAACATCATTGTGCCTTAAAGGCACAAACATAGACTTGATTCATAAGGTATGTAATGCACACATCATTATGCCTTAGAGGCATGAGCATCATCTTAATTCATAAGGCATGACATACATATATAATTATGCCTTAAAGACATAAACATTATCTTAGTTCATAAAGCATGCATGATCATGGTACATAAGGTAAGCATGCATAGATAAGTTTTTACATACATGGTACATATCACATAGCATACATGATCATGGTATCTATCATAAAGCATGCATGGGTAGGATCCATATGAACATGATACATACTACATAGGTTCATGACATTCAACATAAAACATGTGTAGGTCTACATAACCATAATATATATATATATCATAGTACATATGTTCAAGGCATTTAACATAATGCATGCATAATTCTACATAAACATGATGCATACTTCACAACACATGTGTTCATGGTATATGGTTTAAAACATCCATCAATAAAACCTACTAAAACATGACACATAATATAAGCATACAAAGTCGTGATGCATAGCACATAAAGTTAGGGTTTAGGCACCATTAAATTCATACAACATACTTGAGCATATATTTACATCATAATGAGCCATAAACAAGTACACTTGAAACCTTAGCCTAACCCAAACCTTAAACATAGTTACTTGGCCGAAAGTTTGCAAATGAAAGTCCCATTATTCAAGCAACATGTGAGGTACCATAACTAAAGTAACACCCATACAATACATACAATGCCATAGGAAGCCATTAGAACATATGATTGGGGCTAACCCTAATTCCTAGCATGAAATGGGTCTTGGCCGAAAGTTGTAGGGTGAAAATCCCCCTTTATTCAAGCAACATGTTACATATCATATGATGGAACGAACATTAACAACATAATTAAGTAGAAATCTAACTCATAGCATGCTAAAGAGGGTTTGGCCGAAACCCTAGAGGGGTCACAAGGACATGGAAAATTCGTATAACTCACAATTAACATCCATTGTATCATAGGGAATCATAATAAGCATGCTTGGAGGGTAGATCTAATCCTAACCATGAGGGAGGGGGCCGAAACTTCATAAGGGGATTTGGGTGCTACACAAATTCCATAACTCACAATTCATTCTTATTTGATCATGAGAAAGCATTAGGAAGTATAAGTGAGGTTTTAACATCATCCCAAGCCCTAAATTGGTGCTTGGCCGAAACTTATAAGGAGCCCTAATTCCATAGTTTTCTCAACATAGATCCCAAACAAATCTTAAATCAAGAAAGACAACATAAAAGCTATTATATCACAGGTGAGGAAATCATACCTCTTGTTGTCTTGGTTATAAACCTTAAATAGAGAAAAAGTGAAGACCTTCTTGACCTTAGAACACCCCTTGCCCTTGTAGCCTTGTAGGAAACCTTGGATCTTCAAGAGGAAGTCCTCTTGTGAAGTTTTCCAAGGGGAAAACCCTCTTGTGAGTCACGGCAAGGAGGAGGAAGAAGAGGGGTAAGGAAGAGTCTTGGTGGAAGAAAAGAGGAGAAAAATAACTTAAGTGCCTCTTCACTTCTCATCTATCTCTTTTATACTAAGTGAAGGGGCATGGTGCCTCTTCACATGGTGCCTCTTCAAGAGGTGCCTCTTCACATCCTTTAGCCTCAACTAAAATCTTCTTTCTTTTCCAATAGCACTCCCTTGCTAGGTGAATTGGTTAGTACATGCATGATGAGGCTTTGCCTCTATTCTAGGTCCAAGGTTCAATCCTTGGTGCATGCACTTTCTTTTTATTCCATTTACTCTTATTTTTGGCAAGGCCCACATAAGAGTCCATCAAGAGTTATGCTAATATTCCTAATTGGAACTCATTTCTATTTATGTTAAAATTCTACCCATGGTCCACTAATAGCCATGGTACTAGAATGACCCATGTAAGACCCATTAGTACTTAGCTTTTTAATCCATATAAGAAATCATGCTAAGGTTCATGCTAGTATTCATATGTTACTCAAAAATCTATATAGGCATGATCAATATTTTAAAGAAAAATATTGAGAGGATTTTACGGGCGTTACTGTCAGTTCGACCTAGGATTTCATTTGAAATCCAAAGATAGAACCAAGATAGCTCTAGCTGTTATTCATGCATATATTTATAATATTCTATTGTATTCTGGGACTAAGCCTGGTTGCAGGTTGAAAGAAGATGGTTGCTACAAACCTAGGCACTTGAAAGGCACTTCAGATATGGGTCTCAACTACATCGACCCATTCAGTAGAGCAAAAGAGTTATCGAATAAACTAATCGAGCTGCACGAAGGCACTTCATATATGAGAATCAACAAACGTGATCTTCTACTGAACAAACTCTATAACATGATAATGAAAGACGGCAAAACCGTTGCACAACTCCACGCACGCATTCATGAACTAATTAACGGTCTTACACATCATAGGTCACAAGGTAGAGAATCGTGATCTAATAAGGTATGCTATAATTTTTTTCCCCCGAAACTCTTTGTGGGCATTTATGGTTGATGCATACAAGCTTTCGAGGAATCTATCGAAAATAAAATTAGATGAGTTGTTTTCTGAATTAGAGTTGCATGAACAAACTAACTCTGCATAGGTCGAGAAAGACGTAGCTCTTTTTGCAGGAAAAGTCCTGGGAAAGAAGAAAAAGTCACAACCGATACCCAAGTCAGATTCTGACTCAGAATCTGACAACGATGGAATCTATCTTCCCGAGCTAGTCAGAATGGCCCGAAACTACTACAAAATGATCAAAGGCCAAAGAAAGAAGAAGAAGGTGGTTCAGCCAAAGGATAACCCAATTGAACCAAGTACTAGTCAAAAAGGGAAGACTGAAGTCACCTATTATGGGTGCAATAAGAAGGGTCACTATAATTCGGGGTGTCCCAACTTGAAGGAGGCCAAGAAGACTCGAAGGAAGAAAGCACTTCAAGTTACATGGGACGAGTCCTCTTTGAAAGATGAAGAAGAAGCTCCACAATCCAACCTCCTCACGTTAACGGCTTCGAAAGAACTCGACACCAAGTCAGAATCAGAACCAAAAGAAAGCAGAGGAACTGGGAAGCTATCAATATCAGAAGACAGACAAATCACGCTAAGAGGTTATCCCAAATCTCAATTGTATGACATAATCTCTAATCTATCTCGTAAGTTGGCAAAAGCCAACATTCGAGTTGAGTCCCTTCAACAGGAGGTAAAAGTCGTGAAGGAGGAGGCCAACTCAAGCTCCTTGACTGAGACCATTCAGGAAGGAACCTCAACTCAAGTTCAAAAATTTGAGGAAGAGAATTCCTCCTTGAAAATTCAAGTAAAGAAACTCCGAGTTGTGCTGGAACGATATGTTGATGCAGTCTGGCTCGATTGTTATTTTGGTGTTGACAACGATTTAAGTTTAGTTGAGCGAATTTGGGTTAAGTCCTGGTCGGGGATTGGGCATGAAACCCTGGTGAGTGAAGCCAGGTCCTAGCTTGGGAAGTTAGGTTGGATGAAAGCCTGGTGAGTGAAGCCAGGTCCTAGCTTGGGAAGCTAGGTTGGTTGAAAGCCTGGTGAGTGAAGCCAGGTCCTAGCTTAGGAAGCTAGGTTGGATTGAAATCCTGGTGAGTGAAGACGGGTCCTGGTGAGTGAAGCCAGGTGATTGAAATCCTAGTGAGTGAAGCTAGGTTGAAATCCCAGCGAGTGAAGCCGGGTCCTGGTGATTGAAGCCAGGTGATTGAAATCCTAATGAGTGAAGCTAGGTTGAAATCCCGGCGAATGAAGTCGGGTCCTGGTGAGTGAAGCCAGGTGATTGAAATCCTAGTGAGTGAATCTAGGTTGAAATCCCGGTGAGTGAAGCCGGGTCCCGGTGAGTGAAGCCGGGTGACTGAAACCCTGGTGAGTGAAGCCAGGTCCTAGCTTGGGAAGCTAGGTTGAACGAAGTCCCGGTGAGTGAAGCTGGGCATGAAGTCATGGTCCGAGCGACCAGGATGAGTCAGAGAAGGCTAGGGAGGCTTGTTCTCGTGACTTAGAGTGGAATTGACCTTCCCTGGATCGGTCTGGTGACCGATCAAGGAGTTTGGAACGGAGTTCCCTCGTGGATCGATCTGGTGACCAGTCTAGCTATGTCTGATTGGTCTGGTGACCGATCAGGGAGCATACTGTGGGTTTTGGGAACCTTACTGCTTGGCTCCTGATCGGTCTGGTGAAAGATCAGGGATACTATTCAAATCGGACTGGTGACCGATCCACGGGATCTCAGAAATAGTGAGGTTCTCCTTATGACCGATCAAGATGACTTCTGATCGGTCAGGAAGCAGCCTGATCGGTCACTAGACCGATCAGGGCACAACCTGATTGGTCTGGGGACCGATCTGGAGTGTGCAGCAGACTGTTGGATAGGTCTGGGGATCGATTTGGAGTGTGCAGCAGACTGCTGGATCAGTCTAGTGATCGATCAGGGTCCTCCCTGATCGGTCTGGAGACCGATCAGGAGCAGAACTTTAATTCAAATACGCTGTCTGACGCTCTGATCGCGACTGTTTTCTCTGCCGATTCTCTGATACATTGCTGATTTCATTTGATGTGTTGCTAAGCTTCTGTTGAAGTGTGCAGGCTTTATAGGGTTGGTTCAAACATTGGAGGAGAGTCAATGGGAGGCTTTCCTTGGTGCAGGTTTGTCTGTTTACCGATTTCAGGTTTCAACGGGCAGCTGGCGCAGCTGGCGACTGATGGAGGCTCAGATGGAGAGGAGGTCTTCAGTGGACTGAGTGCTCAGGGAGGTCAGTGGGTTCAGGCTGGCTCAGTGGATGCTGATGAAGCTGGCGATGGTGAGCAGAGCTTAAGTTGAAGCTGATGCAGAGGAGCGGCAACAAGGAACAGACAGAAACATGGGAAGTTTGGCTGGGCTGTGGTGCTTGTGTGCTCTTTGTTGCTTTGAGCTTATGTGTACTTGTTACATTCTTGTGAGCTTCCCTTCTCAAGTGTCTCGTGAGGTTATCTTGTATCCATCTGTGAGACAGCTTGTGGAGAGGTTTCTCCACCGAGAAGGAGGTGCTTGATATCCGGTGTTCACCGGAGCTTAATCTGCTGACGATTAAGGGATCGCCCACCTTACGGGCACGCCAAGGAGTAGGGGCAAGTTATCCCTGAACCTTGTAAACGATCCTTGTTAGCGACTGTGTGGTTTGGTTTTCAGTTACTTCATTTCTGTTTCTGCTGTTATACTTGTATTGCTTCCGCTGCGGCTAACTTAAGTCCAGATAAGTTCAAAAGCGAAAGAAGATTTGTGTCTGGCTATATTCAACCCCCCACTCTAGCCATCCAAGTACCAACACAATATACCTCGAATTCCAAGAATCATGACATGATTCTTGGAAAATAGAAATTTGCTCTCAACCTATCCAGACTTGGTTATCGAACCAACTCACGTTATGGATCCTACTATTTTGTTTTAAACCAAACTAGAATTCAAGTCCAAGCATGGGTCCCAAAGTTAAGATTGACTAATCAAGAAGGACCAAATCACTATTGGATCCCCAAGGACAAGATTCACATCCTAGATACTCCATATCAAGGCTTCAGTCCAGGGGGAGCTAATAGGAAAATATTTTTTTATAATTAGATGACTTTCTTGAATATTTTTCTTTAATTGCTTGATGTCTGTTTATTTATTTTCTATAAAAATGTCATGCTAATAAAATTAAAAATGGTTAGATAAGGACTTGACTTGGTTGAAACTTGCACAACCTAGTATTAGGGCGGGGCGAGTGATAGTACGTTAGGATAGTCTATCTAAAGAATCAGGTAGGGTAAGGCGTACCCTCTTTGATCTTTTTAGTCCGGTGGAACTAGCCGAAGCTACCTCGCCGCATCCTCGACTAGTTAGACTAGGATTTCTCAAGAGAGTAATTTGAAAATAAAATTTCGTTACAAGACTTTGTCTAGGAAAATGTTGTTGCTTCGATAACCAAGAAGGCCCTTGTGCCTCGCAACGAGCTGGAAGCCAATTATTGAAATCTATTTTCAATTTACTAATTGTTAAACTTGAATCAAACACAAGGTTCAATCAAATAATAGTTTTTAACTTAATTAAAAGATAAAATTAATGCATCTTACAAAACATATAAGGATACCCTGTTTTGTCACTTAGAAATGGGTGAGATACTTAGGACCTAAACGTTTAGTCCAACCCAACCAACCTTACAAACTTAATCAATTTCACCTTTAAGTTATGAAACCTAATTTACAATTATATCAACTTAACTATTTTTTCAAAATCCAACTTAAACAACTTTTCAAAATAAATCCAACTTAAACAACTTTTCAAAATTAATCGAACTTAAACAACTTTTCAAAATTAATCGAACTTAAACAACTTTTCAAAATAAATCCAACTTAAACAACTTTTCAAAATAAATCCATCTTAAATAACTTTTCAAAATTAATCCAACTTAAACTACTTTTCAAAATTAATTCAACTTAAACAATTTTTCACAACTCAACCTAATTGATAAAACAAAAACCCGTCTCACAGAAATACCCATAGGAGTAACTTGTCTGATAACTTAGATTGGGTGAGACAAACTAGGTAGTGAAACTCAATTGATCTATCCTTATACTTCTACATAAATGGATCCAAATCAGGGTACTTTATGTGTAGGAACATAAAGATTTGGATCAGTAGATGTTGGATAGTGGATGCTCCAGATATATGATTGGAGATAAATTAAAGCTCACCAAAATCAAGTACAAGAATTTAGGCTCAGTGGCATTTGGCAACAATGCCACACTTATGGTAATTGGTTAAGGTAATATTGAACTAAACTATGACTTCATTGTTAAAAATGTACTATTGGTTGACATTGTTAAATTTAACTTACTCATCATTAGTCAACTCTGTGATACTAGATATTTAGTTACCTTCACTAATTCAGACTTCCTTATTAGGAACTTACAAGACCCAGAAGTAACCTTTAAGAGAATTAGGAAACATAATATCTATATTATTAACCTACCATCAACACCTAAATATTTTCTAACCCAACTAGAAGAAACTAACTTATGGCATAGAAGACTAGGCCACACTCACACTAAATTAATTTCAAAACTAAGACAAAATGGACTAGTTAAGGGTATCCCTAAACTTAGAAACATTAAAAATTCAATTTGTAACCCATGTCAACAAGGAAAACAAACAAAATCAACCCACAAACCTATCCAGTCAGACTTAACCCAAGCTACACTTGAGCTCCTACATCTAGACTTATTTGATTCTCATGGAGCCAAGTCACTAAGTGGAAATTGATATTGTTTAGTAATTATTGATGATTATTCAAGATTTACCTGGGTTAAGTTTTTGAAATCCAAAGATGAAATGTTTGAGACATTTAATAATTTGTGTAAAATACTTGAAAATCAAAAGGATATAAAAATCAAAAGAATTAGAAATGACTGTTGGAACTTGGATGGCTAGAGAGGGGGGGGGGTGAATATAGCCAGACACTTAAACTTTAAAGCTATCGATTTTTTGCACTTCAAATGATAGTAGCACAGCGAAAGCTAAAGGAAAACAGAGTATGCAGAAATGAACCCTAAGCTAAGAACAAACACAAGGACGCTAACAAGAGGGTTTACAAGGTTCGAGGATAACTTACCCCTACTCATTGGCGTGCCCGTAAGGTGGGCGATCCCTTGATCGTCAGCAAATCAAGCCACGGAAAAATTCGGATAGTAAGCAACCTCTTTCTCGGTGGAGTAACCTCTCCACAGCGTTTCAACAAAGATAAAGTTTTAAGCACAATGAAACACAAGAAGGATCTTACAGAGCACTTAGGACAGCAAGAACCCAAGCAATCTTCTCCGAGCTCCACCCAGCGCAGATCTCACGCAAGACTCTCCTCTCCGTGTCTTCTCGCTGATGGACTCAAGCTCCTTGTTTCTTCTTCCAAGTGCTCAAGTAACACAAGGTTGCTTCAAAGATCACAGTTGCTTGTTCAAGATGATGAAACAACAGATCACACAGCAAGCACAAACTGGAGTTGTCGCAAGAACAGAAAAACTGATCAAGTGTCTGTAGCGATGTTGTTGTTGTTGAGACTTCTTAGCCACCGAGCCCTTAAGTCCCTCCACTGATCGCAAGGTCATCTCACTGAAGCCTCCAGCTGCTCCCCTGCAACCACCAGCCTGCTGAGCTCTCCTGGACTTCCTGAGCTTCCCATCAGACCAGCCCCAGTCAGCAGCTCCAACCGGCGCCAGCGCCCGTTGCAACCTGAGATGGCAAATGGACAAACCTGCTCCAAGGAAAGGCCTCCATTGACTCTCCTTGAGTGTTTGAATCCATCCCTATCACCTGCACACTTAATCAGAGCATTAGCACAGCAAATCGGCAGTGAATCAAGTATTTGAGATTAAGCACAGAGAAATCAGATGTGTTCAGAGCGCGATCAGAACGCCTGACAGCGCGTTTAAATTAAAGTGATCGGTCACCGGACTGATCAGAGAGCCTCCTGATCGGTCACTAGACCGATCAAGGTGGGTTCAGACCGATCAGGCTCCATCCTGATCGGTCCCCAATGCTCAATCAGAAATCACGATTTCTCCGGGACCGATCACCAAACCGATCCCAGGTTGTGGATCGATCACCAGACCGATCCACCCCTTTGCAGGGTGATTTCTTAATTTCGCAGTCCAACCCTCCTGATCGGTCACCAGACTGATCAGGACATGCTCAGACCGATCAGGCTCCGTCCTGATCGATCATAGTAAGTAACTCACGACACTTGATCGTTTACCAGACCGATCTGAGCAGTGTCCTTGATCAGTCACTGGACCGATCAGGAGACAATCAGTAAGGTTCCCAGAAACCCACTGGATGCTCCCTGATCGGTCACCAGACCGATCAGGAGCAGAGCAGCAGGGGAAGTCAACTCACTGTGTGCTCCCTGATCGGTCACCAGACCGATCAGGAGCCAAGCAGTGAGTGAACTGCTTGCTCCCTGATCGGTCACCGGACCGATCAGGAGCCGGGCAGTTAGTCCCCAGGCTCACTGTGTGTTCCCTGATCGGTCACCAGACCGATCAGTTATCGCTGGATCGATTACCAGACCGATCCACGAAGGAGCACCGTGCCAACTTCCCTGATCGGTCACCAGACTGATCCAGGGACTCCAACCTAGCCCTCCAAGCTAGGACCTGACCTTCCAAGCCAGGATTTCATCAACCTAGCCCTCCAAGCTAGGTCCTGGCCCTCCAAGCCGGGATTTCATCAACCTAGCTCTCCAGGCTAGGACCTGACCCTCCAAGCGAGGACTTTTTCACACTTAGCCCTCCTGGCTAGGACTTTTCACACCTAGCCCTCCAAGCTAGGATTTTTCCACACCTAACCCTCCAGGTTAGGACTTTTCCACACCTAGCCCTCCAAGATACGATTTTTCCCCACCTAACCCTCCAGGTTAGGACTTTTCCACACCGTGCCTAATACCCGATCAGGACTTAATCATAATCACAAACAACCTAAACTAAAATCGGTGTCAACACCAAAACAACAATCAGGGTCAGACTGCATTAACAATCTCTCCCTTTTTGTTGTTTGACAACCCAATTTTAAGTTTAGGGATTCGAAGTTAATTTTCTCAAATTTCAGAATCATAGGGGAATCAGGATCCTCCCCCTACAACATGATCATCCTAAACTTAACCAACCACACTCTCCCCCTTTGTCAAATACCGAAAATGGTGTAGACGGGTTGTTAAGTTTAAATATGTTGGTGCAGAATGCACTCAAGTCAACCCTGTGTTTTGATAATGGCAACAGAGGTCAAAAGTTATGTCTTACTTGTTTTTCTAACAAGTTACTCTAGTGTGCAGAGACAAAGTCCTGGCGAAGGAATGCTAGGCACCTGGCGAAGGACTGCCAGTATCCAAGCCCTAGCGAAGGATTGCTAGGCAACTGGCGAAGGACTGCCAGTATCAAGGCCCTAGCGAAGGACTGCTAGGCAACTGGCGAAGGACTGCCAGTATCAAAGCCCTAGCGAAGGACTGCTAGGAACCTGGCGAAGGACTGCCAGTATTCAAGCCCTGGCAAAGGACCGTCAGGCAAAAGTCCAACTAAAGGAGCGGTTGGCATCAGGTACATTCTCCCGAGAGGAGTAGGTGAGGACGCGTTCCCCGTCGAGGGAACAGTAGGCGTCGGTTCGACCTTGGGCTCCATTTGGGAAGCCCAAAGTCAGAACCAAGACAGCTAAGGATGTATAAATAAATATTTTATTGCTTTATTGTGTTTTGGACTAACCCTGGATGCAGGACCGAAGGAATGTGTGTCTGCATCTCAGAGAGCCTTAAAGGAATGAGGCAATAGCTGACTAGGGCGCCCGGAGTGTCCCGGGCGCCCCTAAGGTGAACACCAAACACAACAAATGCAAAGTGGCTTCGACAGTACAACTCCCTGGCGCCCCCGCTGCTCCCGGGCGCCCCCATGCGCAAGCCTCGATCCAAAAGCCTTCGAAGCCAAGCAGATAACACTTTGACCCGGTCAATCCGGGCGCCCCGGTCAAAGCGGATCTCGAAGATAAGGGGATCAGACGCTGACCGAGATTGAACCGGATCGAAGGACACGTGGGGGGCACCCCTGACATCCCGTGCGCCCCCAGGCCCTATATAAAGGGCCCTCGACGAAGGCTTCAACACACAACTCCTGATCAACTCTTCTACGCTCTTCTGCACTCGCGCTTCGCCTCGGAATCCTTCCATCTCGAGCCGACGACGTCCCGCTGCTCCGAAAAAGTCGATCTACCCTGGACGTCGGTAAAAGAGCTAGTTAAAAGTTTACTACACTTATTTTTGTAATCAAATTTTGTAAACTGTTTGCACCGTATATAGAATTGCCCAAAGTAAACGGTCAACGACCGTGGGCCTTGGAGTAGGAGTCGACACAGGCTCCGAACCAAGTAAAATCGACTGTGTCTGTGTGTTTTTAATTTTAATCTTCCGCTATGCATTCTCTTTTTAAATCCGAACGATTTCCGATATTCACCCCCCCTCTATCGGTTCTCTCGATCCAACAAGTGGTATCAGAGCGGGGAAGTTCAAACTTGGTGCAACTACCAGTTTGAAAATTTTTCGGATTTTTATTTCTTATTCTCATTCGAATTTTTTAATAATTTTTTTTTATTATCCTTATCCCGCACTACTAATCCAAGACCAAGTCTTGGGATATTTTTGTTAGTTTTTCTTTTCCAAATCAAATGGCCATGCAATAGGGATTTAGCACCGCCAGACCTCCACTCTTCAGTGGAGAAGACTTTTCCTACTGGAAAAGCCGTATGGAGGTCCACCTGAAAACTCAGGTGGACATGTGGATCATCATCCAGTCCGGACTGGAGATACCCAAAAATGCTGATGGACTTCCTCAAAGCTACACAGAGTGGGACACCTCTCTGAAACGAAAAATCGAAGCCGACGCTAAAGTGACTGAGACTCTTCAATGCGGATTGACGAAAGAGGAGCTGAACCGCGTAGGCCCCTTCAACAGTGCCAAGGAGCTGTGGGCATAATTGATCGAGCTGCACGAAGGAACGTCAGATACTCGGATCAGTAAGAGGGATCTGCTTCTGAACAAACTCTACACCATCAAGATGGCCGACAACGAAATAGCAGCCCAGCTCCACGCACGAATCCAAGAGTTAATGAACGGTCTTCACACTATAGGTCACAAGGTTGAAACCGTGACTTAATAAGGTATGCCTTAAACGCTTTCCCTAGAAACACCTTGTGGGCATCTATGGTAGATGCATACAAGGTCTCAAGGGATCTGTCAAAAATAAAATTAGACGAATTATTTTCCGAACTAGAACTGCACGAACAAACTAGCACCAATATGCTCGAGAAAGGTATTGCTTTCGTTGCAGGTAAAACTGGAAGGACAACAAAGAAGAAGCCTGAACCTGAACCCGAGTCTAACTCAGACTCAGACTCAGATGATGAAGAAGGAGATCAGACTAAGCTGGTCCGATTAGCCCAAAGCTAATACAAGGAGCTGAAGAACCGAACCAACAAACAGAAAATCAGCCGAAGAAAGGACGAACCAGCTGAACCCGCAAATGACAAAAACAAGCCCAACGTAACCTGCTACGAGTGCAAGAAGAAGGGCCACTACAAGACAGAATGTCCAAACTTAAAGGAAATAAAAAAGACAAGAAGAAAGAAAGCGCTCCAAGCAACCTGGGACGAATCTTCCTCAGAAGAAGAAGAAGAAGCACCCCAGTCAAACCTACTAGACCTGACCGCCTCAGAAAAAGTCGAGACTGAGTCAGAATCAGAACAGGACGACGGCAAGCTGACCTTTTCAGAAGACGGCGAAATCAAGGTAAGTGGTTTCAATAGATGTCAATTAAGTGAATTAATTTCATATCTTTCTCGAGATTTGGCAAAAGCCAAACTCCGAGTCGAATCCCTCCGACAGGAAGTAAAACTCCTGAAAGAGGGAGCTGACTCTAAACCCTTAACCGAGAAGGTTCAGGAAGGAACTCCTACTCAAGTTGAAAAACTTGAAAAGGAGAACTCCTCCCTGAAAACTTAGGTTAAGGATCTTAGATCAGCTTTAGAACGATTTACATCTGGTTCCAAGGGTCTTGATATGATCCTTGGAAAATAGAAATCAGTTCTAAATCGATCCGGACTGGGCTATAGAACCAAATCCCGGCAAAGATCTTACTTTGCTGTACTGAATCAGTCCAGAGGTAAAATTCAGGCATGGGTACCTAAACTATACCTGAACAAACCAACTGGATCAAATCAGTATTGGATCCCCAAGGACAAGATTCACATCTTGCCTAACCATCACCGTGGCTTTAGTCCAGGGGGAGCCAAACTGAAAACAATACTCATTATTAGATAAGAATTTAATTCTTGATTGCAATTGCTTGATTGATTGGTTATTTAAAATTCCTGTAATTTACCATGCTTAGATCTAGGAATGGTTAGTATAAGGACTGAACAAACTTAACTGAAACTTGACAACATAGTATTGGGTGGAGGTGAGATGATAGTACGTTAGGGAAGCCAATTTGGCGGAACTAGCCGAAGCTACCGATCCAAGACCCAAACTAGTTAGACCAGAAATTTTTCAAAGAATTTTGAAAATGAAATTTCATTAAAAGGCTTTGTCAAGGAAAGGGTGGATGATCCCATAAGGCTACGGCCAAAGAAGGCCTAGTGCCTCGCCAAGACCTGGAAGCCAATTTTTGAAATTCAAATTCAAAATTTTTTTTGTCAAATTCGAATCTAACATAAAATTTCAGTTATTTGTAGATTTAAACATCTTTTCAAAAAATTTCAAAATAAATTAAGTTTTCAAAATTTAATTGTTTTCAAAATTAATTAAGCTATCAAAACTTATTTGTTTTCAAAATTAATCAGAGTTTTTTTAATAATTTTACTTATCAAAACCTGTCTCACAAAACCTATAAGGCTAACGTAATTGAAAACCCTAGATTAGGGTGAGACAATAGGATTAAAATTCAATTGGAAATTCTTTGATGCCTATATTATGAATTAATCATGTATTTAAGATCACAAGTCAAACCATGGTCAACATAGTCAAACCATGTCAAAGCAGTCAAACCATGGTCAAACCAATTAAACCATGGTAAAACGATGACAAGACACAAAACTTGTCTAGTTGCTACAGTCCCAGGCGCCCGTGACTCCTCGGGCGCCCCTACCCCACCTTTTCTTACTCCCTAGGCAAAAAGCTGACTTTGCTTTTGACCAGGGCGCCCGGAACCACGCGGGCGCCCCCATCTCTCTCAAAGCAGCAAAAGCTGCAAACGCACCCTGTTGAGGGCGCCCGGGCTGTCCCGGGCGCCCCCAACCAGTCAAAGGTACTGCTTGTGGCAGTATCTACTGACCAGGGCGCCCGGAAGCTCCTAGGCGCCCCCATCAGTTAGCCTATATAAGGCACCCGAATTATTCTTTTCTTTCCACACCAAAATCAACCTCCTTCTTTACTTCTTCCTCTTCAAGAAGATCGTGCAAGTCCTCATCCTCAACTATGCCTCCCCGAGCTGCCCGGTACAATTTTAATTAATTTTTTATTGCATTTAAATTTATTTTTATGCAATACCCCCATGATTCTTTTAAATTTCCTTCACTTAGAAGACGCCGACCAAACCCGGCTAACCCCGGTGCCGAACCAAGTCCTGACCCTAGGTTCCCTACCCTAGAGTTATGTAACAAGTTTGCTCAAACCATTTACAAGCCTATTAAAACAAGCTATCTCAATAGGCACTTCTTTACCCAATCATGCCCAATAGTAATGAATATTATCAACTTCTATCAATTAGATAATCTTGTCTTCTGCACTCATACCATTAATGAATCTTTATGTGCAGAATTCTATAATAATATAATTCGACAAGATAATCTCATGTTTCACACTACTGTCCAAGGGATACCTTTGTCTATCACCCCTATGTTATTAAACCGGTTCCTTGGACTACGACCCTCTCAGTCTACATTTTGCTGTTATCTACCTAGGAATCCCCCATTTGATCCTCCCTACTCACACATTACCATAGACACCATCCACTCCTATTTTTATAGGGAAGGACTCCCCGAAAATAGACGTTTCCTAGCCGTTGAACTTCAGGCACAGGACTATGCCCTGTATAGAGTCCTGGTCCACTCTATCTTACCACTCTCCACTAGAGATCTCGGGACCATGCGACCCTTTCATGCCTTCCTTCTGTATGCCCTAGTCCATCACCTTGACATAGACATTGGACTTCATCTGTTTCATACTATTCTGCATGCGTCCAGTGTCACGACCCAGGGACGAGTGCGCACACCATTCTGCCACATCATCACTTCCCTCCTTCATCACCACGGTCGTGACATTACCTTAGGTGAAATAACCGCTATGACTGACTTTGACGAAATAGGATTTAGGAACTTCTCATTAGCGGGTCTAGAGGTATCGGCCACCTGGGTTCTGAGCTGGAGACGACAGCAGGCCGGAGCTCCGATCGACTCCGACGAGGAGGTCGAAGTTGACGTCGGAGATCTAGCAGCAGCAGCTCGAGCACACATAGATGAGCCTGCTCCACCGACACTCTACGATCGAGTAGCTCAGCTAGAGACACGTGTTTAGAGCCTCCGAGAGGAAGTGGAGGCCAATCACGCCGAAAACATGGAGACAAATCTGGGCTACTACAACAGTTACATGAGCGCCCTTAGAGCCGAGAGGGAGGCCAGAGAGGCAGAGTATCACGAGATGATGACCCTATTTCGATCCTGGCAGCCAGGCTCCTCTGATCATCCTGGTCCCTCATCCTAGATCTGCTTAGTATTGTACCAGCATTTGACTGCCCCTACTCAGTAGGGTTGACTGTGTTTGACTGTATGACTGTGTTGACTATCTTATGGTTTCTTGTCTATTCAGCAGTTAGGATTATGTTCTGTAGAATATATTAACTTATTTTTTTCTGCTCTACTTAATTTAAATCGGTTTCTAAAATTAGAATCTTGAAAAACTATTTTACTTAAATTCAAAATCAGTTTTCATTTTTCGACATAGTTTTATTTTTTCCAAAATTACCCCATTTCAAAACTAGGGATTTTTTCGAAAATGGACTTAGCCTAGGCCCTAACCCTAGAACTGCATGCACCTATAGACTTAAAGCCAGCATCTCACAAGCACCTTAGGGTACTTTTGATTGATAACCTAGAAAGGGTTGAGATGCTTAGGTCTTTGCCTTAATTCAAGATGCTTTAAGTCAGTGCATCTGCAGTAATTGGGGCACTAAATACAATTTACATAGCAATCAAGTTAAGTGTCAAGCTTAGAAAATCTAACTTGAACAGAAATACTTAACTTGACTAACCCTAGCAAAAACTACTGTTTATCACAGTTAGTAAGTAGCTAATTGGGTTAGACAGGTCCCTACAAAGAAAATTGACTAATTTAGTTTAAGTCTAATTATGAATTGGTTCAGTACAGCAAAATCTTACTTATTTCCTTTATGCAATCTTAATTCTGCTATAGTTATCTGTTTTGATATGTGGCAAAGGGGGAGAGACAGGAAAGGAGAGAATAAAATTAATTTTTATTACTTCTATCCTTTATTCAAAAAGTTTTCAAAAATTTTCGAATCCTTATTCAAAATTTTCAAAAATCCTTAAGCTTTTCAAAATTGAATAAAGTACTTAAGTTCTTAAAGCTTTCAAAATTTTTACTTAAGCTTTTCAAAATCCTACTAAGTACTCAAGCTAACACTTTCAAAACTTTTGAGTACCTTAAAACTTAAAGCTTCAAACTTTTTAAGTACTCTAAAATCATGCTTCAAAAACTCTCCTATGTACTTTTAACTTAAGTTATTAAAAGATTTCTAAGTACCTAAAACTTAAGTTTTCAAAGTACAAGTAAAGTTGTTTAACCCCACGAATTTTTGAAAAATCTAGGGGGAGATTCCTTCCAGGGGGAGGGAACAAAATTTAACCTTTTTATGTTTGCTTAAACTTAACTTTTTGAACTAGGGTTGCCATAAATCAAAAAGGGGGAGATTGTTGGTGCAGAATGCACCCAAGTCAAACCTGTGTTTTGATAATGGCAACAGAGGTCAAAAGTTAAGTCTTAGTTGTTTTCTAACAACTTACTCTAGTGTGCAGAGACAAAGTCCTAGCGAAGGAATGCTAGGCACCTGGCGAAGGACTGCCAGGATACAAAGCCCTAGCGAAGGACTGCTAGGCAACTGGCGAAGGACTGCCAGTATCCAAGCCCTAGCGAAGGACTGCTAGGCAACTGGCGAAGGACTGCCAGTATCCAAGCCCTAGCGAAGGAATGCTAGGCACTGGGCGAAGGGCAGCTCGGTATCCAAGACCTCGCAAAGGACCGTCAGGCAAAAGTCCAACCAAAGGAGCGGTTGGCATCAGGTATATTCTCCCGAGAGGAGTAGGTGAGGACGTGTTCCCCGTTGAGGGAACAGTAGGCGTCGGTTCGACCTAGGGCTCCATTTTGGAATCCCAAAGTCAGAACCAAGATAGCTAAGGCTGTATAATCTAATATTTTATTATTTTATTGTGTTTTGGACTAACCCTGGATGCAGGACCGAAGGAACGTGTGTCTGCAGCTCAGAGAGCCTCAAAGGAATGAGGTAATAGCTGACCAGGGCGCCCGGAGTGTCCCGGGCGCCCCCAAGGTGAACACCAAACACAACAAATGCAAAGTTGCTTCGACAGTACAACTCCCGGGCACCCCCGTGCTCCCGGGCGCCCCCGCTGCTCCCGGGCGCCCCTAGCGTCCCGGGCGCCCCCATGCGCAAGCCTCGATCCAGTAGCCTTCGAAGCCAAGCAGATAACACTTTGACCCGGTCAATCCGGGCGCCCCGAGCGCTCCGGGCGCCCCGGTCAAAGCGGATCCCGAAGATAAGGGGATTAGACGCTGACCGAGATTGAACCGGATCGAAGGACACGTGGGGGGCGCCCCCGACATCTCGGGCGCCCCCAGGCCCTATATAAAGGGCCCTCGACCAAGGCTTCATGCAATAACTCCGGATCAACTCTTCTACGCTCTTCTGCACTCGCGCTTCGCCTCGGAATCCTTCCAACTCGAGCCGACGATGTCCCGCTACTCCGAAAAAGTCGATCTACCCCGGACGTCTGTAAAAGAGCTAGTTAAAAGTTTACTGCACTTATTTTTTGTAATCAAATTTTGTAAACTATTTGCACCATATATAGAATTGCCCAAAGTAAACGGTCAACGACCGTGGGCCTTGGAGTAGGAGTCGATACAGGCTCCGAACCAAGTAAAATCGACTGTATCTGTGTGTTTTTAATTTTAATCTTCCGCTACGCATTCTCTTTTTAAATCCGAACGATTACCGATATTCACCCCCCCTCTATCGGTTCTCTCGATCCAACAACTTGGGCTAGTTGTGACGTAGTCAGCCTAGTGGGGACTGACACACATAGACCATGTCTTGAACCAAGAGGGTATAAGATGGTGAAGGAAATGGGGCACGATTCATTATAGCTGCTGAAGGGTTTCATAATCATTTCTGAGATCAACCATTGATCTTTCAATTAATTGGGGATCATGATGTACTACTAGGTGCCACTCATGATCGTTCTATAATTAATTAGTTAATTATGGACGACCAACATAAATTGAAAGCCTATTTGGTCACACGCATAACAAGTAATTCGAAGGATTTAAAACGAGTTGAGAATTGGATTCTCCAATCGAGGTAGACTATTTTTGGTAAGTCCAAACAATAGTCAAAACTGAATTTATTTCAGACGCATCGAACGCATAGAATGGCTAAGTCTTTTAAAGACTTAATGGGTGAATTAAATAAGTTTAATTCATTAAGGGATTTGATCCAATTGGGGTTAGATGGGCCGGCCAAGAAGAGGGCCTCCTCTCTTCTTGTCATGGCCGGCCACCAACATAAGAGGATAAGGCTATTTTGGTTTGTTTTATAAAATAGACCAAAGGTTGGTTTATTTTATAAAAGGTTATATAAATTTTATATATATAAATTTTTATAATGAACCAATGGTTGGTTTGTTTTATAAATTTTTATATAATGAACCAATGGTTGGTTTGTTTTATAAATTTTATATAATCATGCCAAAAGAAAGAGAGCCTTGATTATGAATTGATTGAGAAATTATTTCATAATCAAGAAGAAGAAGCTTGATCATGAGAGCCTTGATTATGTATTGATTGAGAAATTATTCCATAATCAAGGAGAGGTTTACTTAGGTATTATGAAACCTCTCCCTATATAAAGGACCCAAGGGGTGCCATGGAAGAGGATCGATCCAAGAATTGCTTGGGCTCTCTCCTCTTCTTCTCTCCCTCTCTCTTGGTCGGCCATAGGCCTTCCTTCTTTCTTCTTTCCGTGAGCACAAGGAGAAGCATCAAGGCGACAAAGTTCTTCCTTACGACGATCTTCCTCTTTGGCCAACCTTGGTGATGAGTCTTTCGATTTGATTACTCTCTCGGTTTTCGTCGTGTTCACGGAGGATCTAGTAGTTCTCGTGAACACGAAACTCGTGGCTTAGCGAATCATCCCGACGATACTCGGCGTGGATACGAATAGAGGCGGAGCTTTCAAGGGACGCTAACGGTTGGATCTCGTCCCTTCTTCCAAGTTACGTAAGGTAATTCGTAGAGTAATTTCCTTTTCTGCAAAAATTTTATATTACGATTATGTGAACACATTGCATGCTTAGGATATGTGTTAGAATAATTTAGAAAATTATTCATGCTTTTGTTTCCGCTGCATGTAATTATGTAACAATTACAATACGTGTCCGCGTCGGCATGCAACCGGTCCCAACATTTTCAACACCTAGCCCTCCAAGCTAGGATTTTTCACACCTAGCCCTCCAGATTAGGATTTTTCCACACCTAGCCCTCCAGACTAGGATTTTCCCACAAGGTATGCCTAGTCCACGACTAGGACTTAATCCCAATTATCTTATCATCCTAAACTACAATCGGTGTCAATACCAAAACAACAATCAGGGCCAGACTGCAACAACAATCTCCCCCTTTTTTGTTGTTTGACAACCCGATTTTAAGTTTAGGGATTTTAATCCAATAGTCTCAAATCTCAGAATTGTAGGAGAATCAGGATCCTCCCCCTACAACCTTTAAACTCATAATCGTCCTAAACTTAACCAACCTCACTCTCCCCCTTTGTCAAACACCGGAAAGGGTGTAGACGGGTTGTTAAGTTTAAACATACTCCCCCTCAACCCTAGGGGTATCCCAAAACAACATAAGATTTGATTGATATTGAAAACATATGAAAACATATGATAAGTATAAAGCATGGCAAAGCAATCATATGTATCATAAGCATAATCATAGCAACGCATAAGAGGCATGCATAACGATAGCAATTTTATGAACAAACAGAATAGAGTAAGTCAAATATATTAAATGCAGGCATAGTAGCGGATGCATCATAACTCATCAAAGTCAAGATGAAGACAGTACAAAAACCATCAAAGTCAAGTCAACGATATCTAGCCATAGAGTCATACAATCCAGGCAGTCAAATAGTCACGGGTAGAGGCAGCATACATCAACCATCGGCCGGGGGGGAGGGGGGTCATCATGCATAGGGCCATCCATCATGGCATCATCAGGAACAAAAGACCCTGGTGCAGCACTACCAGAGGGTGCATCTCCAGGAAATGTGTGCCGGCGCAACTCGTCATACCAAGTCTGCTGCAGAGTACGGACCCCCGAGACATCGGACTCCACCGCGGTCAGTCTCCTCACGATAGAGCTCTCACAAATGAAGATCGTGCTGGATGGTCCGATCAAGCTCTGCAATCTGCCAGCACAGATCTGGCTCGGGCTCATAGTTATAGTCAGTAGAAGCAGTGGGATCCTCATGATGTGCAGTAGCATCTGCTGGTGCCTGAAAGTGTGCGACTCCCCTAGGTAGCTTGCCAAGACCCCTCCTGTCCTTCCAAACCAGAGCCCCATCGTGATCTCATATGATGATGCCAGACTTGGAAAATGCCCACCGGCCAAGTCGACAATCCTGTCTGACCATGGGCACTGTCCTGCCCTTGGTTACATCAACACCAACTGACACAAGCCAGTCAGCGATGACGTGACCAAACGGCATATAGACAGTGCGTCGGCTCGGCTCTCTATAGGATAAGATGGACTGAAAAATGCTCTTCATGATATTGAAGTTCATGCGGCGGTGCATGCAATAGAGCATTAGGCAATGATAAGGTCGGATCTCGGTCAAAGGTTTGGAAGTGATCGGCAGGATGCAGTTTGTGATTATCTTGAACAGAATATAATCAATAGGGGTGAGACGGAGGGTCGTAAAAGTCAGAAAGTCGGGCCCTAACTCGTCAAGACCAGCTGGGCGAGGATGGCCAAAGAAATGCTGGTAAATGCCGTCGGGGGTATGATGGACCCAAAAGAGGCTGTCACGAATGTGAGTCTCAAATTTAGATATGTGTAAGCTGGAAACCCTTTTTGCTAGCAAAGAATAGAAATATAGTAAAGGGGTCACAGGTCGTATTTTTTCTAGGGCTAGTTAAGGTTGTTGATTCAAGCTTGAATTTATGTGTCATTGATTATTTTTTTTTTTTTGGTTTCAAATAGAAATTGGGTTTGGTTTCGCAATGAGAAATGAAAACACAATGCAAAGATAGTAAACCTAACTAAAAGAACTAACCAAGGTAGTGGCAGCTAATGACATCAACTAATGGAAAACTTAATCGACAAATGCAACTTCACCGAATTTTGGAAAACAAGTCTGATTTCAAATGCAAAACAAATGCTAAGAAAATGAATAAGAGAACACTTGATACGCAAGGAATAAAAGAAACCTATGTGCCAAGATGATTCTAAGTGCCAAAACTGTTATTGACAATTTTGAATTGAGACTAACCACTTCAACTTGGAAGACAAAGCTATTAGTGAAGTGCTAAGCATGAATTAAGGAAGGGATTCAGAAATGAATGCAGCAAATCAGAAATGAACTTAGTGCAGAATTCGAATGCAAGAATTCAAAACATGAAAATAGAAATGAGGCATCAAACCAAATACAAAATCAAGCAAACCAGCTGAAATCAATTGCTCTAATCTACAGTTCAGAAAAACTTGATGAAGAACCAACGATTACTTGGCACAAATTCGGATGTTATCATCTAAACCTGCAGAAATAACACTGACTAGCATAAATGGACAGCTAACTTGCAGAATTGTAAATCAAAATGCAACAAAACTGATACACAGAAATTTATCTCAATTGCTATATGAATGAAACAAACTGCAATGTATAAATGCAGAAAAAGAACTAACACCTGCTTGATAGAAATTCAGGAACCGAAAGAGAACAAAACTGATATGCAGGAGAACACTAAATTCAGAAACGAATGGTGTGCAAAAATCGAAGACTAAAATCAGGGAACAATTGAATTCAAGAACTCACAAAGCAAACTGAGATCAGTTGTACCAACTAGTATCAGAAATGATTCAGAAATAAACTAAACTAACTGATATAAAATGCAAGAACTAAAGGACTGATACGCAGGATGAAAAGGATGATACGCAACAATAAAACTGGAACGCAAGCATTTAATCATAAAATAAACTGAAATTGAAAGTAATTTTTCATTAAACAAGCTCCCTAGCTAATTACTTGTGGAATTGAAGCTTAACTAAGGCAGAGACAATTCAGAAATGAAACTAAACAGCTGATACGAAGACATAAACAGAACAGATTGCAGAAATTAAATCTGCTGCTCGAGACTGAAAATTCAATAAGAAACTAAACTCCTATCCATTCCTTAGCTCAAGATCTCCTTGTCGTCACACAAGAGTGAGCCTCGAACCCCTTAGCTCAACAAATCGATGGAATTTCTATCTTGGTGATCAAATCAAGCTCAACTCTGCTCAAGTCTGAAAAAACCCATCCGATCTCTTCGATCTCGATATGTTGGTTCGCGATGATGATTTGGAGATGATTAGAGCTTTCCAGAGGACCCTCCTGCTAGCTCAGATGGATGAAAAATGGCACAAAATGAGATCCAATCAACCGAATGTCAGATCTGAAGAAACCCTCAGTCAGCTCTGTTTTTAGGCAAATCGGAGCTGAAATCTTCACGGCAACAACATTCTGGCGATCTAAATCTTGATCCAAGAATGGAAACGAAGCGGTCACGCCCTCAGATGAAGAAATTTGAAGAAGAAATGAAGGAAATGCGAAGAAGACGAAGACTGGCGAAGACGCGACACCGATTGGGATTTGAATGGCAGTTTATATAGTTTAGCAGTGGACGGTCTAGATTAACTCAACTCCATCCAACGGTTGATCTTTATTCGATCTGAACCAAAACTCTCAGATGTTGATCAATGGTCAGGATCTGTCTCTCAGTGGCTCGGATCTTCCAGACTTGCAACGGATGGTTCAGATCACCTTGATCTTTGAATGGACGGTCTAGATTCTCCTGAGCTTGATCCAATGGTTCGATGATTTCTGATTTGGATGAAACCTTCAGATCTTGATCCAAGTGCAGATCAACCTTAACCCCAGCTCGAATTCATCAGATCAGTGGCGGATGGTCCAGATCAGCCTGATCTTTGAATAGACGATCTAGATCCTCTTGGCTTGATCCAACGGCTGAATTTTCTCCGATTTACCCCTAAACTTCCAGATCTCATTATGAAGGTTAGATCTACCTTTTCTCAGCTGGGATCCATCCGATTTGCCCTGGATGATCCAGATCTACTTATCTTATGAATGGACAACCCACAGTTCTCCCGAGCTTGATCGCCTTGATCTGAGCCTGATTCTGACCAATCTTGACCTCGGTCCATGATCCGTTCGAAGCCTACAAACATAAATTCACAATTAAGTTCCAAAATCTTTCAAATGTATAAAGATTTACAATAAAGCCCAAAAAAAACTAATATATATAACCGAGGGTAAATTCAAGGTTAAGCATGTAAAATAGGGGTTAATCGTGGATTTTAGAGTCTGAAATAGTCAACAAAATAGTACTTATCAACTCCCCCACACTTAAACTTGAGCGTCTCGTGAAAACTACTAAGTATGTATCCCTTAGACTCTTTCCAAGCATAATTAGAAGCAAGTGAAAAGAAATTACCTAAGGTTGTCAATTCTCAAAAATCTAAACTCTATGGATTAGTATCTCGTCCTTAAATCAACAACTTAGCATTTTCATCCTTCATGATTCATTGAGATGAATTCAACTCACTAGCCTTTCAAGGGAAATTTTGTGGTGTCTCTCTTCCTAAGTTCTAAGTACATGATGAAAATGGAGCTCACTCAAACACACATGCTTTTTGCACTACTATAGGCTTTCTTTTTTATCTACTCTCCACCCTTATTCATGATTAGGATCCACATCTACAAAAGCAAATGAAAGACATAGAAAATGGTAAGAATGAAGTGAAAGCCAAGAAAAAAAATAGAAAAATTGATGAATTGGGAGACTTGGTTGCTCAAGTATATATCTAATGCACTTTGCCCTCTTTATAATCCTCTAGTGAAATCAGAATTGTATGGTGGGGTAAAACTTGGATAATGCCTTTGATTCGGATGAAAAAGACTTCATTGACTTCATTGTGCCAATTTTGCTATTGCGTGCCAACCTTGCTTCCTTCTCTTTTCTCATTCATTTTTTTTCTTTTTCCTTTTCCTCTAGTAAAATCAGAATGGTAGTGGAGCAAAGCTTTGATTCGGATGAGGATATCTTCACTAGTTTCATGGTGCCAACACTTCATTTGAATGCTACTTTGTTTCTTTGTTTTGTTTCTTTTTTTTTCTATTTTCATCTTCTTTTTTCTGCTCTCAAATCCTCTAAAGGAGCACTTCGGATCAGAGTTTGTATCAGAGAGCTTGAGACATCAAATAACAATTAGGGACAAAAATTTGATGCTCCACATATAACCTTCACTAACTCTTGCAACTCCCTTTTGATACACATCACTTCAAGTTGGCACATTTCGATTGCATTCTCTTTTTTTTTTTGCTTCAGATTCCAGCTCTACGACATCACTTTCAAACCTTGCAATTCTTTGATTTTTCAAGGCAGTTACATCACCTAGTAGTGGAGAATTTGATCCAAGCTGTTTCGGATTCCAACTTCACTGCATTCTTTTTCTGTTTTGATCTAAAAAGTCCAAACAACCACCTTTTTCTGTTTTGATCAGCAGTGGATATACTCAACACTCTTTCGATTCATTTATGTACTTTATTTTGTGATTCACAGCCTTGAGAACCCAATGCCAGTTTCAAGTTGATACAAACTATCTTGCTAGCTTCCAACTGATTTTTTTTTCTTTCCTAGCTGCATTTTCAACTTGCATTCTCAACCTTGCATGCTCTCCAGAATTTTTGATGCTGTCGAATGGTATGTTCTGAGTCCTTGTCAGCATCCCTTGCATCTCAATTCAGTTTCGGCTTCAAATCAATTCAGCTGCACTTCAATTACTAATCTGCACAAAAGAAAATTTTTCTTTTCTCTACTTTGGCACAGATTTCTTCATTGGTTTCAGATTTGTACAGCTTCAGTTCAGATTCTAACAAGGTGTTGCTGATCTCGACTTTAATAATTCCAACTTTCTAGTTTTTTATCCAACCCATTTCTGACCCAAAATAGCAGATTTTTTTTCACTTTGGCACAAACTTTTGCTTTTGCGTGCCATTTTTTTCTCATTGCAGATTTTTTTTCTTTCATTGCGTGCCACTTGGATCTTCAAAGTATGATAAGGAATCTAGATGCCTCAATTGTTTCCGTCCTTAACCACTTCTTCTTGCTCATTCTTGACACCAAACTCAACTCAACTTGGCACCTTTTGGCTTCAACCGCAAAGATTTTTTTCCTTCTTGACATGAAATGCCTCTTTGATACAAAATATTTCCAAAACACTAGCTACCTCCCCCACACTTGATCTTTTGTCCGTCTCGGGAAAAGTAACATTAAGAAACATCCCAAACAAACAAGTCCATAGAAAAGTATGGTTAAGAGTAGGAAAAATAGAAAGTGAAATAGAAAAGATTATGTATCAAGTATGATTATTGCTAAAAATGATGTGGAAAAAAAAACAAATTGATTAACCTCTATAAATGTGATCCAATCATTGAAATATGATTTTGAAAGAACCTAAGCAAGTTCTAGAGTACAATTACATATGTGTGTCACAAAAATAAGGCTAATTCTCACTAGGCACAAACAATTCATCAATTAAGAATCCATACCAAATAGTACTCAAGCATCCAAGATTTCATCCATGAGCTCAAACCCTAAGTTTTAACAACCAAATTTAATTTATTTTCAAGAGACTCTAAAATGACATGAAAACAACCTAGAGGGATACATTTATTCCTACTCATTAAGAAAATTTGCCAAAAGAAATAACATGGTATTTACAATGTCTATTTATTCATCCTATTTTGTCTAAGAATTTATTATCAAAACTTGCTTTAAAAATGAACATTTACTTCTAAATCATGAAAATGCTATATACAATGAAATGTAGGTGCAAGAAAAGTAAACTCCCCTTAATTTGGGTAGATAGCATCCTTGAAGTCCAAATCATCCACCTCTAGCTCCTTTAATTCTTCAAAGTACTTTTTGAGCTGGTGGCCATTGACTTTCCAAACAAACCCATTAGATTCATCTTTAATTTCAACAACTCCATAGGGAAAAATATTATTTACAATAAATGGACCATCCCACCTTGACCTTAACTTACCTTTTATCAATTTGAGCCTTGATTTGTACAATAATACCTTGTCACCAATTTGGAAGTCTTACTTCATGATTTTCTTGTCATGGAAGTTTTTGGTCTTTTCCTTGTAGATCCTTGAATTTTCGAATGCTTCTAGCCTAATCTCCTCAAGCTCTTGAAGTTGAAGTTTTCTTTCTTCTCCCCCTTTGATAGCATCGAAATTACATGCCTTTACTGTCCAATATGTCTTGTGCTCTATTTCCACGGGGAGATGACAAGCTTTACCATAGACCAAACGGTAGGGGGGCATGCCAATCGGAGTCTTGAATGCAGTTCTATAGGCCCAAAGTGCATCATCTAGCCTTTTACTCCAATCTTGTCTAGTGGGCCCAACAGTCTTTTCCAAAATGGATTTGATCTCTCTGTTAGCAATTTCAGCCTGCCCATTTGTTTGGGGATGGTAGGATGTAGAGACTTTATGTACAACCCCATATTTGCCAAGTAAAGCCTTCATGTGTTTATTGTAAAAATGAGATCCTTGGTCACTTATTATTGCCCTTGGAATTCCAAACCTACAGAAAATGTGTGACCTAACAAAGCTAACAACAACACCAGAATCGTCAGTCTTGGAGGGAATGGCCTCCACCCATTTTGAAACATAATCCACAGCAAGTAAAATATACAGATAACCAAATAATGCAGGAAAAGGTCCCATAAAATCTATTCCCCAAACATCAAAAATCTCAGAAAAAAAGTATAGTGTTTTGGGGCATCTCATTTCTTGCTCCTATGTTCCCAGTTCGCTGACATCTATCACAATTTTTATAGAACACATATGAATCATGAAATAGGGTGGGTCAATACAATCCACACTCTAACACCTTCCTAGCAGTTCTTTGGGGTCCAAAATGCCCCCCACAAGCTGATGAATAACAAAATGTAAGAACAGAAGAAAACTCATGGTCTGGTACACATCTCCTAATTATTTGATCATTACAAAATTTCCATCGATAAGGGTCATCCCACACAAAGAATTTTGCATCACTTTTAAGTTTATCTTTTTGAGCCTTAGAAAAGTGTGTAGGGAAAACATGTGCAGCTAAAAAATTAACTATGTCTGCATACCAAGGTGTCTCACCATGTACTGCAAGAAGGTGCTCATCTCTAAAATCATCGTCAATGGTGGTAGAAGATCCATCTCCTTCAATTCTGCTTAGGTGATCTGCAACTATATTTTCCATGCCACTTCTGTCTCTGATCTCCGGGTCAAATTCTTGGAGCAGGAGAATCCATCTGATCAATCTAGGATTAGCATCCGACTTTTTCAACAAGTATTTTAATGCTACATGATCAAAAAAGATAATAACATGTGAGCACAATAAGTAAGACCTAAAACGATCCAAAGCAAAAATAATGGTAAGAAGCTCCTTCTCAGTAGTGGTGTAGTTTACTTGGGCAGCATCCAGGGTTTTGGAGGCATAGCATATAACATGAGGTGCTCCATCCATCCTCTGTGCTAGTACAGCTCCCACTGCAAAGTTAGATGCATCACATATTAATTCAAATGACAAATTCCAATCAGGTGATTTAATAATAGGAGCAGAGGTAAGAGCCTCCCTGAGTCTATGAAAAGCTTCTTTGCACTTATCATCAAAATAAAAATCAACATCTTTCTGAAAAAGTCTTGTCAAGAGTCAAGCAATCAAGCTAAAGTCTCTAATAAATCTGTGGTAGAAACCTGCATGTCCAAGGAAAGCACGAACGTCCCGTACGCATACGGGGTAAGATAAAGAAGAAATAATACTTATTTTTGCAGGATCTACCTCTATACCTCTCCTAGAGACTATATGTCCAAGTACAATACCATGCTCTACCATGAAATGACATTTTTCAAAATTAAGCACAAGGTTAGTTTCAATGCAACGGTGTAAAACCCTAGACAAATTTTCTAAGCATGAATCAAAAGACATGCCAAAAACTGAAAAATTATCCATAAATACCTCCATACAATGCTCTAACAACTCACCAAATATACTTATCATGCAGCGCTGAAATGTTCCTAGTGCGTTGCAGAGTCCAAAAGGCATCCATCTATAGGCAAAAGTGCCAAAGGGGCAAGTGAAGGTAGTCTTCTCTTGGTCCTCTAGATCTATACAAATCTGAAAGTAGCCTGAATAACCATCCAAAAAATAATAATGCGACTTCCCTGCCAGTCTCTCAAGCATCTGATCAATAAAGGGTAAAGGGAAGTGATCTTTCCTTGTGACCTTGTTGAGCTTTCTGTAATCAATGTAGACTCTCCAGGAATTTTTAACTCTGGTGGGCACTAGTTCATTGTTTCCATCTTCCACCACTGTCACTCCAGATTTCTTGGGCACCACGTGTATGGGACTAACCCACTGACTATTAGAAATAGGGTAAATAATATCTGCCTGAAGAAGTCGAGTCACCTCTTTCTTTACAACGTCCAAAATAAGTGGATTAAGTCTCCTTTGCGGCTGCCTCACGGGTTTAACATTGTCTTCCAAAAATATCCAGTGCATACAGATAACTGGGCTGATACCTGGTGTATCTGATAATGTCCACCCAATTGCTTTCTTGTAACGCCTCAAGACTTGCAATAATTTCTCTTCCTGCTCTTGTTAGTGATATGAGAGAAGTGTCCTAAGGCAATCACCTTGTAATGTAATCATTTATTTTAATAAATAAATATTCACTATTTGAGTATACATGTTTGTGTATTTGATTGAGATCTTAAACTCATTTACTGAATGTCCGCAATACAATTCACAACATGAGAGAATTTGTGATGAATTCACGACTAGTGATTATCTCTACATGTGCAATTGTGAAGTATTGAAATTGTCCCTAGTCGATGAATTGATAAATACAGACACTATCAATTCTGTTGAGACTAGCATGGGTTATTCTCTAATCAGCTGATTCTCACTGGCTGGTGACATTGAGATATCCGGAGATAAACATGAATGCTAGTTAAGGAAACTAGTTCATTGGGGTGACTGGCTATAAAACTTTATATGGTAGTCTACATATAGATATGTCAGTGAAGTTCTTACTGTAGCTTAAGTGCAATGTTCCTTTGACTTGCGGTGTTCAAGTCATCTTGGTCATGGAGACTTATACTTTGACATCTTAAGCAAGCATCTCCAAGGAGGTGTGGGCCCAGGATGATTGGGTATAAGCCGAAGTGCCCGAAGATGTTTGAACATCCTACAAAGGATTTACCACTCCTTACGAGGAGATTTATACCCGAGGCCTATCATCGGATTGTTACTCGAAGCCTCTAGCCAGAGCATGACATGTTCAGAGTATGAATCTCTTAAATACATGAGAGTAATTAGAATCCGTAGGACGAGAAAACGTTACTTGGGCTAGGTGTGATGTAGTCAGCCTACTGGGGACTGACACACATAGACCATATCCTGAACCAAGTGGGTATAAGATGATGAAGGGAATGGGGCACGATTCTAGCTGCTGAAGGGTTTCAGAATTGTTTCTGAGGTCAACCGTTGATCTTTCGATTAATTGGGGATCATGATGTACTACTAGGTGCCACTCATGATCGTTCTATAATTAATTGATTAATTATAGACGGCCAACATAAATCGAAAGTCTATTTAGTCACACGTACTACGAGTAATCCGAGGGATTTAAAATGAGTTGAAAATTAGATTTTCCAATCAAGAGAGATTAAGTTTGGTTGAGCCAAACGATAAGTTGAATCTGAATTTTTCAGAGACGCATCGGAAGCGTAAAATGGCTAAGTCTTTTGAAGACTTAATAGATGAATTAAATAAGTTTAATTCATTGGGGCTTGGCTTGGATGGGCCGGCCAAAGAGGGCCTCCATCCTCTTTGCTTGGCCGGCCACAACAAAGAGTTAGAACCAAGTTTTTTGTTCAATTTATAAAATAAACCAAGTGTGGTTTGTTTTATAAAATTATGGATGATATAAATTTTTATATAATAAATCAAGGTTTGGTTTATTTTTCATGGAAATTAAAATGAACCATGGATTGGTTTAATTTTATAAAATCAATCATGGATTGATTTACCATGATAAGGAAATTTATTCCATAGGAGAGAAGATTTTTATCATGAATTAAAATATGATTTTAACCATGATATAAAATCAAACTTGGCCTGATGGAATAAGTTATTCCATATTTGAGAGGCTTGATGGTTGAGAGGCCACTATATAAAGGACCCAAGGCAAGGCTTGGGTGTGAATAATAGAGATGAAGGCATAGGCTCTCTCCCTCTCTTTCTCTCCTTCTCTTCTCTCCTTCTTGCCGTGCGCCAACCAGCCCTAAGAAGGAGCACCAATCGGCCATCCTTTTGTGGTTAGTCTTCCAACTTCTCTCTTGGTTTTTCTCGTCGCGTTCTCGGAGAATCTAGTTGTTCTCGAGAACACGAAACTCGTGGCTTTGCGAAGTCATCCCGAAGATACTCGGCGTGGACGCAAATAGAGGCGGAGCTTCCAGGGGACGCTTACGGTTGGATCTCGTCCCTTCCTTCGAGTTATGCAAGATAATATGTAAATTAGTTTACATTTCTGCAAAAATTTTAAATATATGATCATGTCTGCACAAGATAAAATTGCATGCTTAGATATGTGGTTAAATGATTTAGAGAAATTATTTATGCTAAACCTTCCGCTGCACGTAATTAATTTTAAAATTACGAACCCGCATCCATGTCAACATGCACCCGGTCCCAACAGCTCTGACTCCAAATACTGTGCAATAATAACAGGAAAAGTCTGCTCCTCTCCTAGGTACGCATACTTCAAGTGGCCTAGTAGTGGCGTAAGTTCAATCTGGCCCTCCTCAGTGGGTATGAGTGATCCTTGGGGCTCTATGCAATCCCCTACACTATCATACCTATGCTCTGTGTCCTCTGAAATCTCAATAGAAGTAGGTGATCCTTGGGGCTCTGTGCAATCCCCTACACCTAGAAGATCCTCTCCAGCTGGAAGTGAATTTGAAATATCTTCTAAAATATCCTCAGTCTCGGCAGTAAATACTCCCTCAGCCTCCTTTGAATAAATAACTCCTCCAGAAAAATCATGTAGAACTCCCTCAGCCTCTAACTCTGTATCAACCAGCTCCTCAAGAATACCCATGCTCATAATGAAGTGGTCCTCTCTCGGGTGCTTCATAGCATAAAAAATGCTAAACTGAACTACCGTGTCTCCAATCTCCATTGAAAGTGTACTAGCATAAACATCTATTTTTGTTCTAGCAGTCTTCAGAAATGGTCTTCCTAAAATAAGTGGAGAACGGTGTGCAAGATAATCTCCCTCCATATCCAAGATATAAAAATATGCAGGAAATATCAGCTCCTTTACCTTTACCAAAACATCTTCAATTATACCGGCTGGGTGGGTCTGGCTCCGGTCTGCTTTCTGTATCACCACACCAGTAAGCTGTAAAGGGCCTATTCCAAGCATCTGGAAGACTGACCTGGGCATCACATTAATGGAAGCTCCTAAATCCAGCATGGCATCATGGAACGTGGTGCTCCCTATCTCACAAGATACAGTAAATATTCCAGGGTCTTCACATTCTGAGGTATGGCATGAATAAGTGCTGAAATATTTTTTCCCAAGCTGACCAACTCATTCTCCTTAAGCTTCTTCTTATGAACACAGAGATCTTTCAGAAATTTGGCATACTTTGGAATCTGTTTAATCATGGTCAACAAAGGTATATTAATCTCTACGTAATTTACTGAAAAGTTTTACCAGCTCATTGTACTCTTTGGCTTTCTCCTCTTCCACTTGCTTCTTAGCCTATGTTTTACGCTGAGGGAATGGCAAAGGAACTCTCAAATCATCTTCTTGAGCCGAAAGTCTAGGGGATGAAATTGGGATTGACTTCTCCACTGATGTAGCTGCTGTGAAATTTGTTTCGCCACTGATTTCTCCTTCATTTTCTACCAAAATCACAGGATTACTTGGTGAAGGAGTTAAGCACGGACTAGGGGTGGAACCAACTGAATTTGGAGTGATTTCATGGCTATTTTGGGCTGGAAATGAAGGTATTGTCCTGTTTTCAGAAAATTCAGCTTTTGGACCATTTTGAGATGAAGTAACCTTCCCGCTCCTCAAAGTAATAGCGCTAACATTTCCCTTTGGATTGGGAATAGCTTGAGAAGGTAGTTGGCTTGATCCTTGAGCTTGACTTTGATTTATCCCACTAGCCAATTGTCCCATTTGCCTTTCGAGGTTTTGCATGGCGGGCTCATTCCTTTGTTGATGTTGTAAAAGTTGTTGAAGCATCTCCTCCATTCTTTGTTGTTGTGCATTTCCTCCACTAGAACCTCCATAACCCCCTTGGTTAGCATAGGGTTTTGAATGACCTTGAAATGATGAATTAGTAGGCTGAAACATATTACCCTGCTGTGGTTGGAATTGAGGCTGATAAGAGGGCTGAAATTGTTGTTGATAGGGCTGATAACTGGCCTGAAATAAAGGTTGAACTTGCTGAGAATTATAGCCCTGAAAATTCTGGTTCTAAAGTGGAAATTGCTGTGGTGAGGACTGAAATTGAATAGGCTGGAAATTCAGATTCGAAGGCTGGAAATTCTGATTGTAAGGCTGTGAAGGCTGGAAAACTTGCTGGTTTTGAGTTGGAACGGTTGAAATGCTTGAAAACCTTGCTGCCCTTGCTGCATTGGCTGGTATTGAGGCTGGAATTGCTGAAATTGGGGCAGAGGTTGCTGAAATGTTTGTTGAATTGGCTGAATTTGGGGCTGGAAAACTTGCTGATTTTGCTGCGTTTGCTGGAATTGCTATTGTGGTTGCTGAAATTGCTGTTATGGTTGCTGAAATTGCTGTTGTGAGGGGTTTTGTTGGTAGAAAAAATTCTCATATTTCAGATTTGGATGATCCCTCCAACCAGGGTTATATGTAGAAGAATAGGGGTTATTCCGGGATTGAAATTGTCCCCTAACCAATGTCACTACTGTCTCATCTTGTTGGAGGTTGGGGCATGAATCTGAATTATATTCTTGACTAGAGCAAATACCACATACCCTCATCACTTAATTAGCTTGTGGAGGTACCGAAAGATTTGGATTTTGAATTGCATTATTAACAGACAATTGCTTTATCAATGATGTGAGCTCTACCAGAGAATTCTTAATCTCCCTTTGTTCATTAGAAGCTACCTGGACTTCATTAACTCCTCTGGTGGATAAGGCTCTGCTTCCAAACTGTTGTGAGTTCTCAGCCATGTTTGAAATAAGCTCCCTAGCTTGATCTGGGGTTTTGTTAACTAGGGCTCCTCCAGCTGCAGCATCTATCATGATCCTATCCATCTGCAATAATCCCTCATAAAAATACTGGATGAGTAACTGCTCACTAATCTGGTGCTGGGGGTAACTGGAGCAAAGTTTGTTGAATCTCTCCTAGTAGTCATAAAGAGTCTCCCCCACCACTTGCTGAATGCCACAAATGTTTTTTCTGATGATTGCAGTTCTGGAGGCTGGGAAATATTTCTCTAGAAACGCCTTCTTCATAGAAATCCAGCTAGACACGTGCCCAGTAGATAAGTAGTAGAACCAATCTTTTGCTGCTCCAGTCAGGGAAAAGGGAAAAGCCCTCAGCTTGATATCTTCCTCTGAAATACCCTAAGGCTTCATGGTGGAGCATACAACGTGAAATTCATGCAGGTGCCTATTTGGATCTTCTCCAGATAATCCTTGAAACTTAGGTAGCAAGTGGATGAGTCCGGATCTCAGCTCAAAATCACCAGCCAGCTCTGGATAAGCAATGCTGGAATACTGAAATGTGTCATCTGGTGCTGTGAGTTCCTTCATAGTCTTATGGTGGTCTGCCATGATACTGCCTGAATGAGTAGGAATAGTTTGAAGAAAACGAATATCAATAGTCTCTGAAAGTATGCCTTGGTTCCTCCTTGCTCTGAAAGTTCTCTCAATTTCAGGGTCAAAATCTTCAAGATCACCACCTGCAGACCTAGTCATAAAATCAAAACAAATCGCAATAAAAGTATATAGAAAGATGAAACAAATAAAGTAAATCACAAGATATAGCAGTAAGCGCAAAAATAAATCAAGAAAGATATGAAATAAGCACACAAGCAAAAATCAAACAACTCAACTAGTAGCTTCCCCGGCAACGGCGTCTAAAATTTGACGGACCCAAAAGAGGCTGTCACGAATGTGGGTCTCAAATTTAGATATGTGTAAGTTGGAAACCCTTTTTGCTAGCAAAGAATAGAAATATAGTAAAGGGGCCACAAGTCGTATTTTTCCTAGGGCTAGTTAAGGTTGTTGATTCAAGCTTGAATTTATGTGTCGTTGATTATTTTTTTTTTGGTTTCAAATAGAAATTGGGTTTGGTTTCGCAATGAGAAATGAAAACACAATGCAAAGATAGTAAACTTAACTAAAAGAACTAACCAAGGTAGTGGCAGCTAATGACATCAACTAATGGAAAACTTAATCGACAAATGCAACTTCACCGAATTTTGGAAAACAAGTCTGATTTCAAATGCAAAACAAATGCTAAGCAAATGAATAAGAGAACACTTGATACGCAAGGAATAAAAGAAACCTATGTGCCAAGATGATTCTAAGTGCCAAAACTGTTATTGACAATTCCGAATTGAGACTAACCACTTCAACTTGGAAGACAAAGCTATTAGTGAAGTGCTAAGCATGAATTAAGGAAGGGATTCAGAAATGAATGTAGCAAATCAGAAATGAACTTAGTGCAGAATTCGAATGCAAGAATTCAGAACATGAAAACAGAAATGAGGCATCAAACCAAATACAAAATCAAGCAAACCAGCTGAAATCAATTGCTCTAATCTACAGTTCAGAAAAACTTGAAGAAGAACCAACGATTACTTGGCACAAATTCGGATGTTATCATCTAAACCTGCAGAAATAACACTGACTAGCATAAATGGACAGCTAACTTGCAGAATTGTAATCAAAATGCAACAAAACTGATACGCAAAAATTTATCTCAATTGCTATGTGAATGAAACAAACTGCAATGTATAAATGCAGAAAAAGAACTAACACCTGCTTGATACGAAATTCAGGAACCGAAAGAGAACAAAACTGATATGCAGGAGAACTCTAAATTCAGAAACGAATGGTGTGCAAAAACCGAAGACTAAAATCAGGGAACAACTGAATTCAAGAACTCACAAAGCAAACTGAGATCAGTTGTACCAACTAGTATCAGAAATGATTCAGAAATAAACTAAACTAACTGATATAAAATACAAGAACTAAAGGACTGATACGCAGGATGAAAAGGCTGATACGCAGTAACAAAACTGGAACGCAAGCATTTAATCATAAAATAAACAGAAATTGAAAGCAATTTTTCACTAAACAAGCTCCCTAGCTAATTACTTGCAGAATTGAACCCTAACTAAGGCAGAGACAATTTAGAAATGAAACTAAACAGCTGATACGAAGACAGAAACAGAACAAATTGCAAAAATTAAATCTGCTGCTCGAGACTGAAAATTCAATAAGAAACTAAACTCCGATCCATTCCTTAGCTCAAGATCTCCTTGTCGTCACACAAGAGTGAGCCTCGAACCCCTTAGCTCAACAAATCGATGGGATTTCTGCCTTGGTGATCAAATCAAGCTCAACTCTGCTCAAGTCTGAAAAAATCCATCCGATCTCTTCGATCTCGCTATGTTGGTTTGCGATGATGATTTGGAGATGATTAGAGCTTTCCAGAGGACCCTCCTGCTAGCTCAGATGGATGAAAAATGGCACAAAATGAGATCCAATCAATCAAATGTCAGATCTAAAGAAACCCTCATTCAGCTCTGTTTTTGGGCAAATCGGAGTTGAAATCTTCACGGCAACAGCATTCCGGCGATCTAAATCTTGATCCAAGAATGAAAATGAAGCGGTTGCGCCCTCAGATGAAGAAATTTGAAGAAGAAACGAAGGAAATGCGAAGAAGATGAAGACTGGTGAAGACGCGACACCGATCGGGATTTGAATGGCAGTTTATATAGTTTAGCAGTGGACGGTCTAGATTAACTCAACTCCATCCAACGGTTGATCTTTATTCGATCTGAACCAAAATTCTCAGATGTTGATCAATGGTCAGGATCTGTCTCTCAGTGGCTCGGATCTTCCAGACTTGCAACGGATGGTTCAGATCACCTTGATCTTTGAATGGACGGTCTAGATTCTCCTGAGCTTGATCCAATGGTTAGATGATTTCTGATTTGGATGAAACCTTCAGATCTTGATCCAAGTGCTTGATTAACCTTAACCTCAGCTCGGATTCACCAGATCAGTGGCGGATGGTCCAGATCAACCTGATCTTTGAATAGACGATCTAGATCCTCTTGGCTTGATCCAACAGCTGGATTTTCTCCGATTTACCCTAAACTTCCAAATCTCATTATGAAGGTCAGATCTACCTTTCCTCAGCTGCGATCCATCTGATTTGCCCTAGATGATCCAGATCTGCTTATCTTATGAATGGACGGCCCACAGTTCTCTCGAGCTTGATCGCCTTGATCTGAGCCTGATTCAGACCAATCTTGACCTCGGTCCATGATCCGTTCGAAGCCTACAAACATAAATTCACAATTAAGTTCCAAAATCTTTCAAATGTATAAAGATTTACAATAAAGTCCAAAATAAAACTAATCTATATAACTGAGGGTAAATTCAAGGTTAAGCATGTAAAATAGGGGTTAATCATGGATTTTAGAGTCTGAAATAGTCAACAAAATAGTACTTATCAGGGTAACGTCCGCAAAAGGAGCCAACAAAGGGTCAGGGAGCTCAGGATAGATAGAATACAAGTTAGGCGATCGTCGACCGCTCAGATACTCCGCTAGGATCTCATAAGAGAAATCAAGATTTCTCTTGGCAACTCGGGTAGTGAACTCAAAGTCCCCTTGAGGCCCTTACTGAAGGTTGTTGTAGAATTCCGAGACAAGATCATAGTTAATAGTCCTTTTGAGGGAAAGGAGAAAGCCAAGGTTGTAGAAGGTGATTATCTCCATAATGGAGGGACAGTGCTCGGCCAGGAAGGGTCCATCAATGGACCGGCAAGAAAGTAGCTTGAAAGTTCGTGATTGAAAGGCCTGCGCATAGGCAGCATTAGGGAACCTGGAACTCAACGAAGGCTGAGGCCTTCGGGAGGGCGCGGAAGAGGAAGGGGCTTTGCCCTTTGAGCTACCCTCCACTGGTTCTTTCCCTTTGGATGACTTTCTAAAGGATGGAATAGGTCATGGCAGCAGATTTGATCAAGGTAAGAAATCCGAATCATGACACAAATTAAAAGATCACAAGATTAAGATTTGATCAAATTGGTCAAGACAAGGTGTAATCAATGAACCAATCAATGAACATAAGGGTTAAGGAATTGATTAAATGAACACAGGTTTAATCAAAGAATCAAGATTTGATCAAGGAAAAATCAGATCATCATATAGATTGCACAAGATTAGGTTTAATCAGTAGGATGAAAAATCATGGCAAGGTCACGGCAATGAGGGTAACAGCACAGCAAGAAAACATCAAAAGAAAAAACATGGTTAGCCCAATGATTATGATAGATAACTATAAAAATGATAAACACCAAAAGAGAATCGCACAGAAATCTTACTTTGGTGCCATCAAGTCGATTGACAAGAAAAGAGGAGAACTTGCAGGGAAACTTAGCAAGAATGCACACGCCCGGGAAGGAGAAGAGCTCCCACGAAGAAGCTTGCACACGCACTCATAGGAATCCATGATCTCCTCGCTGAACTCTCAGGAACTCACGCAGGAGTAGGAAGCACAGGAGGAGCTCTCGCACAGCAAGTTGGATCGCACGCGCAAGAGAGGATTTCGTCGCTAGGGCTTGGGAAGAAAGGGTTTCGGAGGAATTAATCGGTTGGTGGATCGGTCCACCAACCGCAACTTAATGCGATCGAACGGATCACCGTTCGATCTGGGAGTTCCCAGACCGATCAGGCTTCGGCCTGATCGAACTGGCCTGGTCCTGATCGGTCGGGTGACCGATCAGGCATGCTCCTAATCGATCAACTGATCGATCAGGAAGCGAACAGTAGGTTTGGAGGGTTTGCTGTGAGCCCCCTGATCGGTCTGTGGACCGATCACCACAGGGTACCAGATCGGTCTGTGGACCGATCTAGACTAACACAGAATGTTTACCCGATATTTCATGAAGTTTTCTGTGACCCCTCTGATCGGTCGGTGGACCAATCACCACAGGGGGGGTCAGATCGGTCCGGGGTCTGATCAGACACACTCCTGATCGGTCCGGTGACTGATCAGGCTCCCTGGATTCCCCTGATATGATCTGAAACTTTCAGTTTCAAATTTCCAAATGATTTCTAAGAAGATCTGATGAAAAATATTGATCTTAGAAGTGATCCCTTGACTATAATTGATCCCTAAACAAGGATCAAAGGTCCTTATGGTTTTGACAAATCACTTTGCTCCACCCAAGTGAAGTCAAACTCAATCAACAAACATTCAAGCAATTACAAGCAAGTCTATACCAAATTCAGGTTTCCAATCAAGTTTCCTTGATTGGAATGTCCAAGTATGATCATGGAGCCAAATACACATGTGTTATGCATTGGTTTTCCCCATACTTGGTCACCGAAGTGATTTTTATCTCGTCAACCAAATTTCTCAAGGGATGCATTGACATTTTGAGAAATTAAGTTGATCCTAGCATCTCACCCCATTTCTAGCAAACAAAAATGTTTTGGTAAACCTTATAGTTTGTGTGAGATGTTCCCAAGTTACCCAATTGTATCCCAACAATTAGAAATAATCATGAAGAGTTTTGAATGCATTTTAAATCCTATGAGGCGCGACACATTCCCAACTCCCTTCTTAAGAAGCTAAACTCATTTTCGGGAAGTGGTTTAGTGAAAATGTCAGCTAGGTTTGATTTGGACTCTACATGTGAGAGTACAACATCTCCTCTAGCAACATGATCTCTAATGAAGTGGTGACGCACTTCAATATGTTTGGTTCTAGAGTGATGGACCGGATTCTTGGTTAGGTTAATTGTGCTTATGTTGTCACACAACACTTGCACACCCTTGTAGCTTAATCCATAGTCCTCTAGAGTATGAATCATCCACAACAATTGCGATATACTCTCTCCCATGGCGATATATTCTGCCTCGGTCGTGGAGAGAGCAACACAATGTTGCTTCCGACTTGACCAACTAACTAGAGATGAGCCTAGGAATTGGCAGCCCCCACTTGTGCTTTTCTGATCCAACTTGCACCCAGCATAGTCGGAATCAGTATAGCTAATTAGGTCAAATGACTCGGTACGGGGGTACCAAAGACCAACTCCTACTGTGCCCTTAAGGTATCTCAAAATTCTCTTAACAGTAATTAAGTGAGATTCCTTAACACAAACTTGATACCTAGCGCACATACCCACAGCAAATAGTATGTCAGGTCGACTAGCTGTGAGGTATAGCAAACTACCTATCATGCTCCGATATTGAGTCAAATCAACAGGTTTACCACTCTCATCATTATCTAATCTTGTGTTTGTAGCCATGGGAGTGGTTACCTCTTTTGAATTACTCATGTTGAATTTTTGAAGCATCTCTTGAGTATACTTTGATTGGTGCACATGGATCCCATCTCGGGTTTGCTTGATTTCAAGTCCAAGGAAGAAAGTCAACTCTCCCACTAGACTCATTTCAAATTCACTTTCCATGTGTCCGATAAATTCATTTAAATAGCTCTTGTTATTTGAGCCACAAATTATGTTATCGACATATACTTGGGCTATAAAAATATTGTCACCATCTCTTCGTAGAAATAGTGTAGGGTCTATTTGGCCTCTGACAAAGCCTTTTTCAATTAGAAATGTCGACAACCGCTCATACCAAGCTCGGGGTGCTTATTTAAGGCCATAAAGTGTCTTTTTGAGCTTGAACACGTGGTTTGGGAACTCGGTACTCTCAAACCCCGAAGGCTGTTTGACATAGACCTCTTCTCTTATTAAGCCATTTAGAAAGGTCGATTTGACATCCATTTGATATAGCTTGAAACCTCGATGTGCTGCAAATGCAAGCATCAATCAGATGGACTCTAATCATGCAACAGGAGCATAGGTCTCATCATAATCAAGACCTTCAACTTGACTGTAGCCCTTGGCTACTAAGCGTGCCTTGTTTCTTATGATTTCACCCTTATGGTTCAATTTATTTTTGAAGACCCATTTGGTTCCAATGATAGTGGTCTTCTTAGGTCTAGGGACTAAGTCCCAAACTTGACTTCTCTCGAATTGACCTAGTTCATCTTGCATCGCAATGATCCAATCGGGATCATTTAATGCTTCATCAATTTTTTTAGGTTCAATTTCGAAAATTAGGGCAACTTCATTAGCCTCATTCCTAAAGAATGATCTAGTCCTAACCCCATGATGAATGTCTCTAACAATTTGATCTTAGGGATGACTAGAGGTTAACCTAGTTTGCCTTGGTGTTGGTGGTGCTTCTTGAATGGTTTCACTAGACACTAGCTCAGCCTCAGGATCCGGCTGATCTATGGGTTGTCTAGGCTCACCGTCATCGGATTCATCACCATCAATAACAATCGGAGTTTCATTCAAACCTAGTTTCCTAAGTTCGAATTGAACTCCTTCAACATCTTCTGGTTGATCATTTGCTTTTGGAATTTCTTCAAAAACAACATCAGAAGATTCTTCAACTAATCTAGATTTCTTATTGTAGACTCGGTAGGCTTTGCTAACTAGGGAGTACCCGACCAGTATCCCTTCATCAGCCTTTATCGTGAATTTTCTAAGATGATCCTTGGTGTTTAGAATAAACACCTTACAGCCAAACACCCTAAGATGTTTAACCGTAGGTGGTTTTCCAAACCAAAGTTCATGAGGAGTCTTATCTAAGAATCTATGTATGAGGACTCGATTTTGCACATAACAAGCTGTGTTCACAACTTCTGCCCATAAGTAACTCGGTAATGAGTACTCATTAAGCATGCTTCGTGCAGTCTCTTGTAAAACACGATTATTTCTCTCTACAACACCATTTTGTTGTGGTATTCTAGGAGTGGAGAACTCATGTCTATACCCTCTATCTTGACAAAATTCTAAGAATCGTTGGTTTTGAAATTCACCTCCATGATCACTTCTTATTGTTTTAATAGTTGATGATTTTTCATTTTCAATTCTTCTACAAAAAGAAATGAAAACATCTAAGGTTTGGTCCTTATATTTTAGAAAATAAGTCCATGTATATCTAGTAAAATCATCAATGATAACAAAACAATATCTACTACCATTCAATGAAATAATAGTGTTACAATCAAACAAGTCCATATGAAGTAAATCCAATGCGGTAGAAGTACTTACAGTGCTTTTACGTTTATGTGCAGATTTTGTCTGCTTACCCATTTGACATGCATCACAAATCTTTTCTTTTTCATACTTGATGCTTGGTAAGCCACGGACTAAACCCTTGTTGGCCAACTTTCGGATATTCTTCATGTTCACATGTGATAGTCTCCGGTGCCAAAGGGTGGACTCCTCTTCTTTTGACATGAAACACTTAGCAAAAACATTAGTAGAACTTTTAAAGGATACTTGGTAAATGTTATCTACTCTTGTTCCTACTAGTACCGTGTCAAAAGTGGCATGTTGTCTAACTAGACATTGACTTGGTTGAAAATCAATTGCATAACCCGCATCACACAATTGACTGACACTTAGGAGATTAAATGTCATCCCCTTGACTAGAAGGACATTTTTAATTCTAAGACATTCAGATATTTGAATGTCTCCTATTCCTATGACCTTAAGACTACCATTATTACCAAAGGAAACATTATCTCTATTTTGCATTAAAGGGTAGTAAATAATGATTTATCACCGGTCATATGTTTGGAGCGCCTACTATCAACGAACCAAGTTGATAGATGCTCCCCCTCAATCACAACCTACACAATTCGAAAAATAGAAGATTTAGGTACCCAAACATTGAGACCTAAAGCACCTTCTAAACAAGACTTAGGCACTCATGCCTTGATTACTTTCCTTTGAGCCCTAGGTGTCTTAGATTGTCTAACATTAGTCCTAGACATTAAGGACACAAATGATGGTTCTTTGGGTCGGTAACCAATACCGGCCCTATTGTAGACTGCCCTTTGGGCATTCAAAATCATGTCTAAGGTCTTTGAGCTTGTTGAGAACTTCTCAAGAATACTCTTGAGTTTCTCAACTTCACTCTTCAATGATTTGTTCTCATCCTCTAACAATTCAACATGTAAATCATCAACATCCTCATCCCTAGAGGACTTCAAATGTTCAACCTCAATTTTTAAAGACTTAATCTCATCCTCTAACATTTCTACATGTAAATCATCTACATCCTCATCCATAGAGGATTTCAATTGTTCAACTTCAATTTTCAAAGACTTAATTTTTTATTTTGACTTCTTCAAAAAATCGATTAAACATGCAATTGTTCTATAACATTTCTCAAGTTCGGAAGTAATTACCTCTTCATCATCCGAAGATGATGAAGCCGCGTTTGAAGAGTTGCTTGATTCATCATTGCTCTCTTGATCTTCCAATGCCATGAGTGCCACATGCCGTGTACTCTTTTCATCCTTCTCTTCTTCGGATGAACTTGAGGAGGATTCATCCCAAGTGGCCTTCAAAGCCTTCTTCTTCTTCTTAGATTTCTCCTCCTTTTTCTTGGATTTTTCCTCCTCCTTTTTTAGCTTTGGGCATTCACTCTTGAAGTGCCCTTTCTTGCTACACTCATAGCAAGTAATGTTAGATTTATCAAGCTTAACTTCACTAGGGTTACCTTTACGCTTGAAGCGCCGACTCCTTCTCATCATTCTTCTAACAAAGTTGGCCATCTCGAAGGAAGAAGAGACGCTGCCATCCTCCTCGGATTCAAACTCGGACTCGGATGAAGATGAAGATGAAGAGACTTCCTTCTCCTTCTTCTTCTTGTTCTTTTCTCCTGCAACTAAGGCAATCCCCTTCTCCTTGGGGCCTTTGTTAGCCATTTCATGAAGTTCCATCTCACAATATAAATCATCTAATTTTACAATTGATAAGTCCTTGAAAACTTTGTAGGCATCCACCATGGATGACCACAAGGCATTCCTTGGAAATGCTTTTAACACATACCTCACAAGGTCGCGATTCTTGACCTTTTCATCAATAGAATGAAGACCATTTAGAACTTCCTTAAACTTACCATGTAGCTCACTTACGGTTTCATTCTCCTTCATGGAGAGATTTTGAAGTTGGTTGAGGAACAAGTCCCTCTTGGCGATTCTTGAGTCTCGGGTACCCTCATGAAGTTCAATGAGTTTGTTCCACAAATATTTTGCACTTGTAAAAGGACCAACCTTGATTAGTTGGTCTTTGTTCATGCCGCATTGTAGGGTCACCACCGCCTTCGCGTCGGCTTCACTCTTTCGGGTTTGTTCAGCCGTCCAACGCCAAGATTCAAGTTATTTGCCTTCATCATCCTTTGGAGGGGTAAAACCCTCCTTCACAACGAACCAAGTGTTGATATCCATCTTTAGATAGTACTCCATCTTCGATCTCCAATATTGAAAATCTACTCCATCGAAGAAAGGAGGTCGGGTGGTGGAAAAACCTTCTCTCAAAGCCATTGTTGATAGCTCTCGGTTGTTAATCTGCTTGTACAGAGCCCCAAGCTCTGATACCACTTGTTGGACCTTGGATGGCTAGAGAGGGGGGTGAATGTAGCCAGACACCGAAAGTTTAGCACTTTGCGATTTTTCTGCACTTAGAGGTTTAGTAGCACAGCGGAAGCAAACAAAAATAGAGTATGCAGAATTGAAATCCTAAGCTAAGAACAAACACAAGAACGCTAACAAGAGGGTTTACAAGGTTCGGGGATAACTTACCCCTACTCCTTGGCGTGCCCTTAAGGTGGGTGATCCCTTGATCGTCGGCAGATCAAGCTCCAAAAAATCTGGATAGTAAGCAACCTCCTTCTCGGTGGAGTAACCTCTCCACAGCGTTTCAAGATGATGAAGTATAAAGTACAGGAAACACAAGAAGGATCTTACTTAACACTTAGAAACACAAGAACACAAGCAAACTTCTTCGAGCTCCACCCAGCGCAGATCTCACGCAAGACTCTCCTCTTAGTGTCTTCTCGCTGATGGACTCAAGCTCCTTGTTTCTTCTTCCAAGTGCTCAAGTAACACAAGGTTGCTTCAAAGATCACAGTTGCTTGCTCAAGGTGATGGAACAGCAGCTAGCACATGCACAATGTGGAGAACTTTGTTGTTGTGGAGACTTGTTTGCCACCCAACACTTAAGTCTCCTCTGCTGATCCCAGGTCACAGCTATCTTACTGCGGCCTCCAGCTGCTCACCTACAACATCCAGCCTACCACTGAGCTCTCCCTGGACTCCTTGAGCTTCCCTCAGCCAAGCTCCAGTCAGCAGCTCCAGCCGTTGCAACCTGAGATGGCAAATGGACAAACCTGCTCCAAGGAAAGGCTTCCATTGACTCTCCTTGAGTGTTTGAATCCATCCCTGTCACCTGCACACTTAATCAGAGCATTAGCACAACATATCAAGCATAGAATCAAGTATCAGAGATTAAGCGCAGAGAATCAGATGTGTTCAGAGTGCGATCAGAACGCCTGACAGCGTGTTTGAATTAAAGTGATCGGTCACCGGACCGATTAGAGAGCCTCCTGATCGGTCACCAGACCGATCAGGGTGGGTTCAGACCGATCAGGCTCCATCCTGATCGGTCCCCAATGCTCAATCAGAAATCGTGATTTCTCTGGGACCGATCACTAGACCGATCCCAGATTGTGGATCGATCACCAGACCGATCCACCCCTTTGCAGGGTGATTTCTTAATTTCACAGTCCAACTCTCCTGATCGGTCACCAGACCGATCAGGGCATGCTCAGACCGATCAGGCTCCATCCTAATCGATCATAGTGAGGAACTCGCGACACTTGATCGTTCACCAGACTGATCTGAACTGTGTCCCTGATCAGTCACCGGGCCGATCAGGAGCCAAGCAGTAAGGTTCCCAAAAACCCACTGGATGCTCCCTGATCGGTCACTGGACCGATCAGGAGTAGAGCGGCAGGGGAACTCAACTCACTGTGTGCTCCCTGATCGGTGACCAGACCGATCAGGAGCCAAGCAGTGAGTGAACTGCCTGCTCCCTGATCGGTCACCGAACCGATCAGGAGTCGGGCAGTAGGTTTCCAGGCTCACTGTGTGTTTCCTGATCGGTCACCAGACTGATCAGTCATCGCTGGATCGGTCACCAGACCGATCCATGAAGGAGCACCGTGCCAACTTCCCTGATCGATCACCAGACCGATCCAAGCAAGGTCAAATCTTCTCTTAGTCACGAGAACAACCCTCCGACCCATCTCTAACTTGTGTCATGCCTAACTTCACTCACTGGGACTTCAACCTAGCCCTCTAAGCTAGGACTTGGCTTCACTCACCAGGGTTTCAGTCACCCGGCTTCACTCACCGGGACCCGGCTTCACTCACCGGGATTTCATCCAACCTAGCCCTCCAGGCTTGGACCTGACCCTCCAAGTCAGGATTTCATCAACCTAGCCCTCCAAGCTAGGACTTTTCACCTAACCCTCCAAGTTGGGACTTTTCATCTAACCCTCCAAGTTAGGACTTTTCACCTAGCCCTTCAAGCTAGGACTTTTCACCCAACCCTCCAAGCTAGGACTTTTGAACACCTAGCCCTCCAAGCTAGAACTTTTCACACCTAGCCCTCTAGACTAGGATTTTTCCACACCTAGCCCTCCAGACTAGGATTTTCCCACAAGGTATGCCTAGTCCACGACTAGGACTTAATCCCAATAATCTTATCATCCTAAACTACAATCGGTGTCAACACCAAAATAACAATCAGGGTCAGACTGCATCAACACAGCCAACACCAGTCGAGCAGTCGACTGGTCCCTTAACTAAGCTTAGGGTTACACTCCCCGAGTACATTTCACTTCGCACTCGAACCCTATCAGCTTAGTTCCCGAGTACAATGACTCACACTAGGACCCTCACAACCTGGTCGACTCTTCACCAGCAGCCTCGACTGTTGCCTTCATGCCCTCTTCATCTTCGCCCCTCGTCCCTCGGATGCGCACGCAAGCCTCCAGCTTACCTCCATGTCATCCTTCACATACGCCTCGAAGTCCGCGTCCCTCGGCTCATCGTCCCTGCTATCCATGGTCCCTCGGATGCGGACGCAAGCCTCCAGCTTGCCTCCATGCCATCCTTCACCTGAAGACATCAACTAAGTCCATGTGCACTTTACACCTGCACACTCATGTACACATATTAGTCCAACAACAAATCCTAACTTAACCATATTGACCACACACATCAAAACCCCATGATCCTCTAGATCATCTTAGGGTCGATTGCCCCAACAACTTCCTTATCCTAGTATTTTTTCGATCAACCTTGACCTACTAGACTTTTCATTGCCCAACATCTAATCAACTTTAACATGTTGGAACTTCACCATTACCAAACATCTGATCTTCCTTAATGGGCTTCTCGTCTCATGCCTAAAATCTGATTAATCATGACCTATTAGGACTTCTCTCATTACCAAGTGTTTGATTTTTCATTACCTATTTGAACTTCACATTTGTCAACTCCTTGTCAAACTTTTAACCACCAAGTGTTTGGTTAACCATGACTTACTTAGACTTCTCATCTTATGCCAACTTTATGTTTGTCTTCTGACCACCAAATATCTGATCCGTCATGATCCACTTAGACTTTTAACTATCAAAATTTTGATCAACTTTTAGCTACTTGACATTTCAGTCAATTATCTAATATATTCATCAAACATCAAAACTCAAACTATATTCACACTAATTTTGGTTAACCTAGTTAACATTGACCAGAGATTGATTGTACCAACGCCGATGACTAGTAGTTGACTAGTGAAATGCATATCAATAGACTAATGAGTTGAATGTTAAGTTGGAAGAAGTCATTAAATGGATAAAGCTCAGCAATGTTTGAATTCTAACAAAATAGTTGACTATAAAAGAGCAAATTGGCGATCGATAGGTGAGTTTCATTCATAAACAACCTTTTAAAAGAGGATTTTGTGGAGATTTCGCTAGATCGGTTCTTAGAAGGTTTGTAGGTAAGTGTTGTTGCATTCCAGATCCTCACAAAACAACTACAATAGTAACAAAGTATAATTATTGTAAAGTTATTTAATTTGCATTGTATTTATTTTCTCCAATATCTTTGTTATTCTTGTTTGCATTACTTATAAAAATAGATTATTGTAAGAGATTTCTCAACCATGGAAAGGTATTTGATAAGAAGAAAGAATAGTGATACTATATCATTAGGACTCTCTATCTCACAGAGTAGGAATCAGGGTTTTGAATCACATAAAATCGAGGTGTTATGTGCATGTATCTTATTTTGTATTTTTTTAAATTTTTCTAGTACTATAATAAATTACAAATGAGTATCCAACAAACTAAGTGAACAATAGTCTAACAAAGAATATATTGGTGCATTAAGCATGCCATAACTAATCGAGTTTAACTAAATTATTTTGTTATGGTTAACAAAGGGTTTAAATTAGGATCATTTTATACTTCTAATATGTGTGGCAAGTGTATAAGCTATATAGGTTGATTAAGTATAAGATGTCAAAGTTTACTAGGAGCTTAGCAAATTGAAAAAAACTTTGTTAGATCAAGGTTGATTAGAAGCTTGATACGAAATCTATAAGGCCCCCAGGGCTATGGTGTAGCGGTAGGGCAACTAGTCGCTATCTCAAGCATTCATGGTTCAATCTCTATTTACTGCATATTTTACAGAATTTTTTCTTCCAAATGGAACGTGAACCCTGGGACGTTAGGCTTCTAGACTGCCCACCGCGAGCTCTTTCCAATTTGCCCTGGTGACTGATGGGAAATTTTCGTGATGCCAGACCGATCACCCCAGATTTGTCTACTATTTTTGATATGAAATCTATGAGACCTAGATCCAGGAGTTTGGTAAGATAATTGGAAGTAAGAGGTTAAGTTGACCAAATCTTAGAGGTCAAGGTTAGAGTTGGATAGGACCTACACGATCAAGTGGGAATTTGCTTTAATGACCTATGATAAACCGCCAACCTTATTTAGTATGATAAAACTTGATTATTGTTGTTGACCTAAGACAAATAGTAAGATGGATTAAAGGGTAAAGACGTGTGAGTTTAAAAATTATAAGAGATTGATTTTGGGTCCGATTAGATTTTTTTAAAAGGATAATCTTTCTATTACAGCCAATCAATTTGATTAGAATTAATTGAGTGGAAATTAGATATGAATCGGCTAAACAAAGATTTAAGTTGACCGGATAAATTAATTGTTGAAAGATAAATTTATAATCCACTTGAGTTGACTACATAGATCATAAATTAGATAATAGACAAAATAGGATGACCGATTCAGTTCTACGATATTTTTTTTACTGACCGTTAAAGTAAATTAGGAAATACTCACTGTGGATAGTCTAAAAGTCCATCGTCCCAGGGTTCGTGTAGGGGTGAGCAAAAATTCGATTAAACTGATCGAATTTTAAAATTCGGTTCGGTTTATTCGGAAATTCGATTTTTTTTCTAAAAGATTGATTAATTTGGTTAATTCGGTTCAGTTTCAATTTTCAAATTTCTTATTTGGTTAAATCGAATACACCGAATTAACAGAATTTTTAGACTTTATTTTTACCAAATTTTATTAAAAATCTGAATTTTATTAAAAATTAATTTTTTATTACTTTGATTAATTCAGTTTTCGACTGAATTAACCGATAAAATATCGACTTATTTATTTATTTTATAATTCGGTTCGGTTCGGTTCTGTAGGACTGATGCACGTGAGAGGGGGGTGAATCACGTGACTTTTAAAACTTTCGTTTTAAAATCAGAGTCGATAGAAAATCGTACGATGCTTTAAAAACGTGCGCGTCGGAAGAATTAAAACGAAACACAAAAGCGAAAAACAATAAAAAATAAGCGATGAGTTTTACTTCGTTCGGAGCCTTCGGCGACTCCTACTCGAAGGCCAAGCTCCTTGAACCTTTCCTGTGGGCAATCCACTAAAATTCTCTACCGATAAACTCCCGGTAGAGCGATTCGGATACAAGATTAGGTGGAAGTGTAACAACCCTACACTTCCCCCTTAAATAATTTCAGTGTAGACAGAACAAATAAAAATGCGTTACCCAACGCAGCTTGTGTAACGCCCGCTTTTTTTTTCCCTAAGCGGCGTTACGTTAACATGGTTAGGGCATGTAGACATCAAAAGGCAGCGGAATAACTTAACTTATACATGCCCTGTTACCATTCTTAACTTATTGACATGGGAACCTTAGCATATTAACTTTGAACTTAAGCATCATATCATGTCTCACATAACATCATATCATAAAGTTCCATAAGTCATTATTCAAACATATAAGTAAACATATAGTTTCCTGGGCCAAGTCACTACGACACACATGCGTTCTTGCCCTCCTGCTGCTTCCTTCATTGTCCCCTTGAATGATCTGCGATATAAGGAAATAATACTATAAGCACACAGGCTTAGTAAGACTCTTTCCTACTCACAAAACCATTCATCATTCATCATCTCATAATGAGCACATAAAACATTAACATACTTGGTGCTCTACTTAGAACATAACATCTTACGTCACTTGTCGTATACATAGCATGGCATGAACATAATCATAGTAACATTCTAAGCATGACATGATACATGACATAAACATAAACATCATAGACATTCTAATCATGGCATAATTCATGGCATAAACATAAACATCATAGACATTCTAAGCATGGCATAATTCATGGCATAAATTCATAAACATCATAGACATTCTAAGCATGGCATAATTCATAAACATAGTGAACATACTAAGCATGGCATAATTCATAAACATAGTGAACTTACTAAGCATGGCATAATTCATGGCATAAACATAAACATCATAGACATTCTAAGCATGGCATAATTTATAAACATGGTGAACATAATTCATGGCATAGATCATAAACATAGTGAACCTTCTAAGCATGGCATAATACATGGTATAAAATCTATCATAGCATATGAACCTCTTCCTAACATAATCATGGCATAGATCATTCATTCTCATGCATACTTCTGAACATGAAACATAAGCATAAACTCTTATCAACATAGCATAATGCATAACATGAATGGATGCATGAGTGGAATGCATATACATAAGGGATGCTTAACTTTTAAAACATACTTTTAAATACTTAAACATAATCATCATACATCATTTGGGGTCCCCGGCTTGTACCACATACATACATCATAGCGCGCATCCCTAGCAAGTCCGAGGTCGCGAGCCCCAACCTACTAGGGTAAGGACAGCATAGTCGGTAGTCCCCAAACCGAGGCGTTCTTAAGGTGCCCATCCCTGTTGCCCAGCTCCGGTAGGGCCAGAATAGTAGACAGCTTCGGTAGTCCAAAACCGGGGCGTTCTTAAGGTGCCCATCCCTTGGACCCATACTTCGGTCCGGTACAAGCTCATACATAAAGTAAAATACTTTTCATGTGTCATCATTCATCATTCATTCATAGCATACTTAACATAGCATAACTTGTTACGGCTCGGCCCGTCTACCGGCCCATTTACCAGTCCTCTCGACCGTCGTACCGTCAACCATCGACCGTGCCGTTTAGCATATTTATGCCTTAAAGACATAAGCATCATCTTTCATTCATCATACTTGTCGTTCATCATCATTCATTCATCATACTTGTCATTCATCATACTTAACATCATAGTTGTGCCTTAAAGGCATGTACTTTAACTTCATTCATAAGACATGACATACATACATCTTATTCATAAATCATGGCATACATATGTATCATTCATAAGACATGACATGTATCATTCTTATCATGAACATAAACATAACATACTTAACATGGCATCATTCATATCATGAACCTAACATATCATAGCATCATTTTTATCGTGATCATAACCCTATCATTCTTATCATGGCATCATTCATATCCTCAACATAAACTTATCATACTTATCATGACATCATTCATATCATGAACATACATAATCACTTAGCATGGTTCTTAGCATAGCATGGGCATATAACTTAACATGGTTCCCTACATCACCCTTATATCATGGCAACACATAAACATATACTTGAAGTTAAAGGCTCAACCCTAACCCTTGGGTCCTTGAGGTTGGCCGAAACATATGGGGTCTCTAGGGTAATCCAAAAATTCCCAGAAATTATACTTAACCTCCACACATCATAAGGGAACATAAATTAACATTATCAAGATTTTTGGCTTAATTATAGACCTTTAAATCATGGTGGCCGAAACCCTTAAACTTAGGGTTCTTAGTTTTGTTTCTTTCATGTTGGCCGAAACCCTAGGGTGTCCTAGGGTACTTCAAAAATTCCCAAAAATTATACTTAACCTCTACACATCATAAGGGAACATTAAATAACATTATCAAGATTTTTGGAATAATTATAGACCTGTAAATCATGGTGGCCGAAACCCTTAAACTTAGGGTTCTTAGTTTTGTTTCTTTCATGTTGGCCGAAACCCTAGGGTGTCCTAGAGTACTCCAAAAATTCTCAAAAATTATACTTAACCTCTACACATCATAAGGGAACATTAAATAACATTATAAAGATTTTTGGCATAATTATAGACCTATAAATCATGGTGGCCGAAACCCTTAAACTTAGGGTTCTTAGTTTTGGTTCTTTCATGTTGGCCGAAACCCTAGGGTGTCCTAGGGTACTCCAAAAATTCCCAAAAATTATACTTAATCTCTACACATCATAAGGGAACATTAAATAACATTATCATGATTTTTATAATAATTATAGACCTGTAAATCATGGTGGCCGAAACCCTTAAACTTAAGGTTCTTAGTTTTTCTTCCTTTCAACATCAAATCCAAAAACTAACCAATATATCATGCTAAAAATCATGGAAATCATAGGGAACTATTATACCACAGGTGAGGGAGTCTTACCTTGGGTTTCTTGATTTTTTCGAATCTTGGAAGAGAAGAAAATGGTAAGATCTTTGGACCCTTGAACACCCTTGTCCTTGTATCCTTGAAGAGACTTTAGATCTAGGAGATGGGACCTTGGTGGAAGCTTTTCCAAGGGAAAACCTCTTTGGTGCTCGGCAAGAATGAGGGAGGAAGGGGTTCAAATATAAAAGTAATGGGAGAAAAAGGTAACTCCCAAAACCCCCTTTAATAGCCCATTAAGAAGGTAAATGAAGAGTCTCTCCATGACTCTTCATCTTCTTCTTAATCTTAACTTACATCCACTTCATTTCCTCATAGAAATCCCTTGCTAGGTGAGTTGGTTAAGGCTTACATGGTTGTACAAGAGGTCCAAGGTTCAATCCTTAGCTCATGCACCTTTATTTTTATTTTATTTTTATTTCATTTATTTTATTATTTTTATTCCCTAAATTTTGAAAATCCCCCATAATTATGCCAATATTCTTAAATAAAATTCTTTTATATTTATATTAATTTTACCTAATTTATATTAATTTTACCTAATTAATCCCCATTTTTGGAGCCCATTTAAAGCTCATTAGTACCTAGTTTTTCTCAATTTAAATGAGAAAACATGGATTTCTAGGCCCAATTTTACATAATTATTTCTGGGCCCCTCGGAAAATTATCNGTGGAAGATTGGCCCCATCCGGAAGCCTAAAGCGGTTTCCGATCGGAAGCGTGGCTGGGTCCCACGCAGAAGGTTGGTGCCCTTTGGAAGCCTGAGTCGGCAGCTGACCTTAAGCGTCAGCCCACTCGGAAGCCTGGACTGGTGCCCGGTCGGAAGCGTGGCGGCCCACGTGGAAGATTGGCCCCATCCGGAAGCCTAAAGCGGTTTCCGATCGGAAGCGTGGCTGGGTCCCACGCAGAAGGTTGGTGCCCTTTGGAAGCCTGAGTCGGCAGCTGACCTTAAGCGTCAGCCCACTCGGAAGCCTGGACTGGTGCCCGGTCGGAAGCGTGGCGGCCCACGTGGAAGATTGGCCCATCCGGAAGCCTAAAGCGGTTTCCGATCGGAAGCGTGGCGTCCCACGCAGAAGGTTGGTGCCCTTTGGAAGCCTGAGTCGGCAGCTGACCTTAAGCGTCAGCCCACTCGGAAGCCTGGACTGGTGCCCGGTCGGAAGCGTGGCGGCCCACGTGGAAGATTGGCCCATCCGGAAGCCTAAAGCGGTTTCCGATCGGAAGCGTGGCGTCCCACGCAGAAGGTTGGTGCCCTTTGGAAGCCTGAGTCGGCAGCTGACCTTAAGCGTCAGCCCACTCGGAAGCCTGGACTGGTGCCCGGTCGGAAGCGTGGCGGCCCACGTGGAAGATTGGCCCATCCGGAAGCCTAAAGCGGTTTCCCGATCGGAAGCGTGGCGTCCCACGCAGAAGGTTGGTGCCCTTTGGAAGCCTGAGTCAGCAGCTGACCTTAAGCGTCAGCCCACTCGGAAGCCTGGACTGGTGCCCGGTCGGAAGCGTGGCGGCCCACGTGGAAGATTGGCCCATCCGGAAGCCTAAAGCGGTTTCCCGATCGGAAGCGTGGCGTCCCACGCAGAAGGTTGGTGCCCTTTGGAAGCCTGAGTCGGCAGCTGACCTTAAGCGTCAGCCCACTCGGAAACCTGGACTGGTGCCCGGTCGGAAGCGTGGCGGCCCACGTGGAAGATTGGCCCATCCGGAAGCCTAAAGCGGTTCCCGACCGGAGGCGTGGCACCCACGCAGAAGGTTGGTGCCCTTTGGAAGCCTGAGTCAGCGACTGACTAAGCGTCAGCCCACTCGGGAGCCTGGATTGGTTCCCGGTCGGAAGCGTGGCAGCCCACTTGGAAGATTGGCCCATCCGGAAGCCTAAAGCGGTTCCCGACCGAAGGCGTGGCGACCCACGCAAAAGGTTGGTACCCTTTGGAAGCCTAAAGCGGTTCCCGACCGGAGGCGTGGCGACCCACGCAGAAGGTTGGTGCCCTTTGGAAGCCCGAGTCGGCGACTGACTAAGCGTCAGCCCACTCGGACCCATCAGTCAGACCGAGCAGCCGCCTAACTTACACAGACATTTTCCTAACTTGGTTTGGTTCCCCGACCGGGCGTGTGGCGACCCACACCCCTCAGTCGGACCAACCAGCCGGCTATCTTACACAGCCATTTCTCTAAAGTAGCTTTGTTCCCTGACCGGACGCAGTGTGACTCACACCTTAGTCAGATCAACCGGTCGGCTACCTGACAACTATTATCCCGCGCTTAGTTCGGCTCTCTGGTCGGACAACATTTACTTAATATCTAAAAACACACGTTAAAGGGAAATACTCTTCATTACTGATTGATTCGGAAGCATTACAAAAAGAAGAGCCCCAACCGGCGGCTTAGGATTACACGGTTAACATTTACGTAAAAGGCTGGAAGAAGTCTTTGGGTAGCAGCTCCTTGACCCGGCTCACTTGGACGGCATTGATAGGAAGGTCGGCAGGCAGATGGCCGCTCTCTTGGAGCTGCAGAACAGCGCTTTCTAAGCCCATCTTGAACATGCCAGATGTCCGCTTGCCCAACTGCTTGCCGAACTCTTTGGAATTGATGTAAGCCAAGCGGTGTGCCTCCATCCGGGCGGGCTCGCCTGCTTGATGTAGCTTCAGGCTGTCAATTTCCGCCCGGAGATTAGCTAGCTCCTTGTCTTTCTCCTCCAAGGCAACGCCTTGAGAAGCTAGCAGTCCTTCAGACAAATGGAGCTCGTCTTCTCGGGCGTCTAAAGCCTTCTCCTTGGCATTAAGGTCCGACTCCCGAGTCGCCAGCTCCTGCTCTTTTTCGTTCAGGGTCATCCGGAGCTCCTCCGAAGACTTCATCATCTTGTCCAGTTCCGCCTTCAGGGCTTGGGCCTCGACAGCCTTCTTGTCGAGGTCCGATCGGGTACGACGCTGCATAGCCAAAGCCTTCTTCCTCTCCTGCTCAAGGGTGGCGTGCAGGGAGGAAGATCGGGCATACGCCCGCTCGGCTGCCTCCGCTCGGGTGATCTCCTCCGTCAGTCGCGCCTCGGCGGAATGGAGTTTCTCCTTAAGGTCCAGTATCTCCGAACGGAGAATAGCGGTACCCTCTTCGCCGGCCGGTAAGTTAGCGTGCGCCTGGCGGAGCTCCAATTCTGCGAGCTGCCGCTCGGCCGCTCGGCGTCCCCTGGTGTTGATAACCAGGGAATAGGCGACACTCGAGCAGGAGGCCCAAAACTACAATAAAAATGTTAGAAAGAAGCAAGGTGATTAAGCATCAAAGCATCCGACTTACATGCGTAGCGTCCTGAAGGAATTGGTCTGCCAGTCGGATCGGGGGTCGAGAAGTCCCCTCCCTCATACCCTGCTCCCAGCAGTCCGCCAATTCCCCGTAAAGGGTAAGGCGCTGCTGGACTTCGAATGGGGTCGCTGGGTCGACCGAGGGGAGATATACGCCATAGCCACACGGCTGCGAACGCCGTTCCCCAGAACGAGACGAACCCGGTGCATCAGCTGACCGGCTCGCTCTAGCCGGGCTGGCAGTTGCCTCTGCAGGTTGAGAGGGAGAGCCCGTCGCTGAAGTTCTCGGGCGCCTCTGCAGAGGTTCCGGGTCGGGAGATTCAGAAGAGGACCGGACTACCTCCGTCGGTTCCTCTATACGGATAGAAGCGCTGGCCTTCCGCTTGGAAGGCTGAACCTTCTGCTTGCCGGTGGATTTTGCCGGGGCAGAAGATTTGGATGAGCCGACCGGCTCCCTAGAACCAGTCGTCGCTGGTTGGACAGAAGGAGCCAGAGGGGTGGGCTCCGCGCTCTCAGGAATCGTAGGTTGGCCGGGCAGACTGGCCTGGCGTAGACGCAGTTGCTCGGCCGCCCGGGCGTTTAATTCTTCATCATCCAGGCCAATGGCCTCATCGAGGGCCGCTTCCCACATCATCTCGGCTGCAAAATCAGAAGATGTTGAGTTAGGGAGAAAGAAGTACGAAACAAGAATGACTTACAGAAGGTGCCGGGCAGGGCGGCAGGCACTCGGCTTAGCCCAAATATGTACAAGACGGCGTCGTTGAGAAGTTTCATGCCATCGAAGTGTAGGCCACCGAGTAGAGAAGCAGCCCTTATAAATAAGGGGTCGGATTTAAAATTTCTTAAGGGAGCTATAGGGGGCATGTCTTCGACCCATCCGATCGGGAACCCAGGGCTGGTCGGAGGGCTTATGAAGAAGAAATGAGTTTTCCATCCCTTATTCGAGGAAGGAATATTCTCCACTATGGATAATTTGGCCCGGGCTTGGAGAAAGAAGTTCCCGACCTCCTGTTTCTTCGGGTAATAAAAGAAATACAGAACCTCCGGTCGGAGGGGGACTCGGTAAAGGGTAAAGAGAACTATTATGTTACACAATATGCGAATGGCGTTGGGAGAAAGCTGGAAGATAGGAACGTGGAAGAAGTTACAGAAGTCTACAATAAAGGGATGAAGAGGGTAGCGCAGGCCAGACATATGTTGGTCCCGGAAAAACACAAAGAAGCCAGCCGGGGGCTGGTGTGGCCTGTCTGCCTTTGTAGGGACGGCAATGTGGTAGTTTTCAGGGATGTCGTAGGCCAGTCGGAGGTCGGAGACGGTCTCGTCGTAAAGGGAAGACTCGACAGAGGCATACCACGCAGGGGTAGCCATGGAACAGAAAGAAAGGGAAGAAAAGGGAGAATCTGACCGTAGGTGGTGGCGGAAAAGATTAACCGACAGAGAAGCACGAGATCGGCGGCGACACGCGAAGACGGCGGCGAGAAGCGAGAAGCACCGAGTTAGAGAGAACAGTGAAGAGCAAATGAGGGTTTCGGCGAATGCGGAGGCCTACTTATAGCTTGGCCGAAAGAAGGGAGACCGTCCAATGGCGGTCCACGTGTACGGAGATCGCCTCATCCATGCCGTTGAGTCGTCCCACGATCAGCCTCGAAAAGGCGCACCGCAGCCGCTGACGTCGCCTGCTGCGGCGGCAGGGCGCGTCGTCGTGTCGGCCAGTCGGAAGCTGCCGCGTGGCGGAAAGAATTACGCGCGTTAATGGCCATTAAAAGCTCGTAATCATGGGGATAAATCGCATCCCGGTCGGCCAACCAGCGCGCGCCACGTGTCCTGGTTCATTAAAGCTGAGGTGATGCCGTTATGGCGCCGGTCGCATCGGGCATATCACATCACCCCATTCGACTTAGAATGTCCCGTCTCCATTAATTGACTGACTCGGGCTATCCCGAGAAAATCGTCTTGGGGCGCGTGACACTCCACATTTCTTGCAACTTAAGGCAAACATTCTCCCACCCAAACGTGTTCAACATACCTCTCATCGACTAACAACATTCGTCCGGTCGGACGCATTAACAGTTTACGAGGACGTGGCGGCCCACGTTCCTCCGGTCAAAATCTTCATCCGCCCGGACATCTTCATCATGTCAATGGCTAGTCGGGGATGCGTGGCGGCCCACGCTTCCCTATCATGCTTCGTCCAGCCGGACGGCCTCGTTAAAAAAGAAGGGTGCGTGGCGGCCCACGCCCCTCTCGACTAACGATCTTCTTCCGCCCAGACAGGGCAGACATACACAGCACCAGCTGTTGAGCATCGTGTTAAGCTGGCCAGATGTTAATAGGGCAAAAAACGCTCGGCCACAGAATGGTTGTACACACTTGTGGTCCAGTCAGTCGGACTGATCGCCTCCTTCGACTAGACTCGAGGGGAAGGCTATTGATCCTGCCATATAGTTGGCACCATACGGGCAGCCAACGTGGCAAACGACCTAGCCAGCTTCAAGGTCCACGTCATTGTACGGCAGCCAACTCGACAAACATCCTGGCCGGGCCCAGGGTCTTCGCCGGCCGGTCGGACTCAAGGCGGCCGGTTAGAATAAATATAGCGGTTCATCCGGCCGGTCAAACCCGGCCGACCACAGTAAGGCTTACACGCCTCGTTCAGCCGAGTGCATCCGCCCGGCCACATTAAGGCTTACACGCCTCGTTCAGCCGAGGGCATCCGCCCGGCAGTCCTTTATGCCCATGCTGGATACCCATCCGGGCGAGCCGTCCGGATGTCCACTCGGGCACTCTCTCGGAATCACCCTGGGATAAAGACAAAATATACCTGCACCAGCTGCAGGTAACAGGCTGTCACCACTCGTACGAACTGACACTCTCTGTCAGGCGCCGACTTACAGAAACCTGTCTTTGTCCTCACATAAGACAAATAGTATACGACAAAGAAGGATGGTTACAGTCGACATAACCATACCACATCTTCTGACCCTGTCAGAGGATCCTGACACAGGCCATACTCAAATCGACATAACCATACCATATCTTCTGACCCTGTCAGAGAATCCTGACACAAGCCATACTTGGTCCTTTTCCCCGGCTATATAAGCCACTCCCCTCCTCATTATCAAGAGAGGATACACGCGCGAAGCCTCTCATTTCCAGTGCTCCATTATTTCTACTGTTCCTCGGAGTACTGACTTGACCGTCGGAGTGCCTTGCCGGGACGTCTCCCGGCTAGGTTGCTAACGGTCGTCTTCCTCAGCAGGTTCACCTCCAGTCGGTTGGCCCTGCACCAGGCGAGATCCACTTCCATTCGGTCGGAGGACACCCCCCACGACGCTGTCATTCTGCGCGAGGACATCCCGTCGGCATCCACGTCACTCATCGCTACACCGTGATCCGGTTGCGGCTCCACTACGCTCGGCGACAGGATCACTATGAATAATTTCCGGATTGCCCATCTTACTTCAAGAAGATCGTGTGATTATACGATATTCCTAGATTCAACACTTCATATCAAGATATCAAGTTCATACGTCATTAATTTTTGAAGGAGCTTATTGGAAAAATTGAGAACATAGTTAAACATTAATAGCACCTACTATCCCCCAGATAGATGGTCATACCAAGGTAGTGAATCGGAGTTTAGGTAATCTTTTGAGATATTTGACAAGAGCTAAGCCAAAATAGTGGGATCTGATATTATCCCAATTAGAATTGTGTATAATAGATCAAGCAACAAAACCACATGTTTAAATATTTATGAAGTTGTCTATGGACGAAACACATCCGGGGTACTAGACTTAACCCCTATCTCATGTATAGTTCTAAAGCAAATGAAATGACAAAGCATCTTCAGGGTATTAATGAAAGGTAAAACAAGCTATTCACGAGAACAATACTAAGTACAAGACTCAGATTGATAATCATCGTCGTTGAGTACTTTGTAATATTGGTGATTTTGTTTAGACGGTAGAAACTGTAAGTATCCCGGGTCGGTTTTGATATGATCATCCAAGTCAAGTTGGGTTTTGGTATGTTTTAATCCCTATATCTAAGTGTGTAGGAGCTTAGGAGCATAAGAAGATGAACGAAAGACACAGTAGACGAAAAGGATGACACGCGGAAGGGAGCTGACGGGCTCGGTGCATCCAAGGAACGCAAAGATTGCAAAAGAGTACACCGGTAGAGCAAGAAGGGCATGTGTGGTGTCCGAGGGACGAGAAGTTAGGGAAGAAGCTCGTTCAAGGCAAAAGGCCAAAGTCAAGTTTGGATGAGCCTAACTCTGGTTGGCCAGAAATCACTAAAGCGGAAGAAGGGCATAAAAGCCAAAGTCAATACAGATGTTGACTTCGACCAGTGGGAGGTGCCTCAATTGTTGAGTGAGGTGCCCCAGTTGTTGAGTGAGGCGCTTCAGTTGCTGAGCAACAATTTTCCGCAAATACAGAGCTGAGGCACCTCAGTTTAAACTCAAGGCGTCTCAGATCGGAACTGAGGCGTCTCAAGTAAGAATTGAGGTGCCTCGAGTAAAATTCTATCAACATTTTACCGTTGTGCAATGAATAAAATTCTATCAAATCTGAGGTGCCTCAGGTCAATGGTAAACTTTATTTTTAGGCCACAAATAGCCCCCAAAAGCTAGGTTTAGATATCAACTCTTTTACTACATTTTTCTAATTTTTTCCTATGTTGTTCAAAGTCTGTAAGAGGCTACTCCGCCTACAAACAAAAGATATCTTGATAGTGGAGCTTTCATCTGCCTTGGATTAGCAACTACCCTGGTTGCAACCAAGTAATCATTTTTGTCTCTTAGTAGTCTGTTTTAGTTATTTATATGTTTTTAATTAACTACTACAACCAACAACCATCTTTATAAAGTGCAAAAAATAGAATTCTGACTTGCAGGGCAATTCATCCTCCTCTTGCCGACTTGCAACGGTTCAACAAGTGGTATCAGAGCAAGTACACTTTTGAAGAATTAACTGCCTACTAAAGTAAGAGAAATGGTCGGAATCACCATTCACCCATCTAAATTCGAAGGAGACTTCATCATATGGAAGAAAAAGATGGAAGTATTTTTTTTTGTACCGACATAGAAATTTTGTTAACAATTAAATATAGTTTCGAAGCTCCCAAAATGCAAACGAGGATGAAAAAGAGGAGAATCTGTGGAGCAAGAAGGAGCAAGCTGATTCTATAGCAAATGGTAAGACTGAGTTCCACCTGCTGACGATTCTTTCTCCTCAAGAAGTCATCTGGATCGACAACTACCACTCTGCAAAAGAGCTCTGGGAGAAGTTCCTAAAATTTCACGAGGGCACGTCAGAAGTCAAGTTAGCAAGAAAAGATCTTTTCTGGAATCAACTGACAAATCTCTGAATGAAGGAAGGAGAGACGGTGGCCATACTTCATGCAAAAATTAAAGAATTGGTCTCCGGACTCACCCACCTCGACGAATTGGTATCAAATCGTGATTTAATCCGGTATGCCCTTAATGTCTTCCCAAGAACCCGAGAGTGTAGTTCAATAGTAGATACCTACTATATCTCAATGAACTTGGAGGTAAATACCCTTGACGAGATATTTTTCATTTTCAAATTACACGAATCTCAATGTGCAAGATCGAGAAAGGAACAGATGGACAACATTGTCCTGAACGCTAGAAGAACTGATCCAGATTCGAAGTCTTCAACGGACGACCAAGAAATGACTTTTGTGGTAAGAAAGCTAACTAAGTTATTTAAGTCTAACAAATTCTCTAAGATGTAGGAAAGAAACAATCTCCAAGAAAGAGACAAGTCAAATGCTACCACTGTAATGTAGAGGGTCACATAAAGGAACAATGTCCAAAGCTGAAGAACAAGTCCAAGCATAAAAATTTGAAAGCAACATGGGAAGTCTCTTCTTCTGATGAATCCAAAATCGAAGCCTACACCGAACTTGCACTTATGGTAAGTCATCAAGAAGAGGATGATGAAGCAAGCACCTTCGACTTGAGAATCGATGAAGGGTGAGACTCAACAGAAGAAAGCAACAGTGAAGGAGGAGCATCTAGTTTCAGATACGATGAAATATAAATGAGGTATGCAAACTTCCTCGCGATAAACTATATTCTGGTATTAAATCCATTCTTAAATCCTTGTGTAAGTTAAGGAATAAGAATATAGTCATGAAAAGAGAATTAGCTCATTTATGCCTTCTAGATATGTATGATTCTTTAATGCCTGAAAATGAAAAATTAAAGAAATGAGTAACAAAATTAGAAAGTGGTCATACATGTGGAAGTTCAAATTTCTCTTCCAAAAAGAATTATTATGGATGTCTTAACTGGTAAGTTAAAAACCTCAAGGGTCAGATTAAAAAAGTGCCCAAGATTATATTCCTCCAAAATTCTTAATTAACCCTATAAATAGAAACTTGTATTAGGTTCTAAAATCAATTTTTAATTGATTTTGTTTTATAAAATTCGAGTTGAGTGGTAATAGTTGGAATTTTTTATAATGCATGAAGACTTTCTAATTTACTGTAATTTTTATAGAATTTTTGAAATATTTGATGATTTAATGGATTTCTTCTCAAAAATCAATTTTTTAATTTTAAAATAGTTAGAAAATTATTTTTGATAAATCTAATTTTTTTAAGATCTGGAATAGGGGTGTGAAAAATAAATCTGACCTGACGACCAAACTTGAATCGACCCGAAAAATCGGGTTCGGGCTGAAAATTTTCGGGTTCGGGTTGGATTCGGGTTGGAGGGTTTCAAGTTGAAAATTTTTGCGTCATTTTCGGGTTGACTTGAATTTAATATTCAGTGGGTTTTCTAGAGTTAAATCAAATTTTATTTTAAAAATTAAGATGCTTTTATGTATATTAATATCAATATTAGTATGATCATGATGGAGTATTGAGATAAAAGTGAAGAATTATAAGGAAAATAGCCAAAAAATCATTTTGAATCGATTTTTTTAGATTATTCGGGTAGGGTTCAGGTCAGGTTCGAGTTGGTCGGGTTTGGGTTCGGATTTGGGCATTTTCGGGTTGAATCGGGTTCGGATCGGGTTCAAGTTGGGAGTTAAAATAAATTCCAACCCGTCCCGAACATGATCAGACCCACCCAAATTGACACACCTAATCTGGACATTATCTGTTGACTATTTTAAAATTTTAACCAAATTTATTTTGACATGATTATCTAATTTTAAAAATTATCTCCTCAAAATTTTTATTCTGTGATTAAATTAATTATCTTTAAATAGTAAAAAAAAGTATTTCAATCTGATAATTTTTGTACTATTGAAGTTATTAAATTGACATGTTGCCAAAAATTTTGAAAATTTTCTAGCAATAAAATAATTTTTTTTTATCAATTTTATATTAATACCATATTTTTAGAAAAATACTTAGGAAATTTTTTTAAGCCTAATTTGTTTTTCTAAGATCTATACTTAGTATTTTGGATGTCAAGAAAAATTATCAGATTTTTTAGATAAATCAATTTTTAAACAATATATTGTCAAGTTTTTGAAATGTTTTATCTTTCAAAACGTATTTTTCTAAGATTAATCAGTACTTAGTATCCCCTTAAAATTTATTTTGTTTCTAATGTTATTTGTTTTATCTCATGTTTTCGATGGGATCAAAAGGGAAGAATAATGAAGTATAAGTTAAGAGGGAGGTGAAGTTGGATGTTAATGCATTTTTTTTTGTTTTGTATTGTCAATTATTTTTTAGTGTTTTCTTGTTTGGTTAACCCTAATTTAACTTGGGTTGATGCATATCAAAAAGAAGGAGATTGTAAGTACCCCAAGTTGATTTTGATGTGATCAACCAAGTTAAGTTGGGTCATGGTCTGTTTTGTTCCCTGTTTCTAAATGTTCAGGAGCTTAGGAGCACAGGAAGTCGAACGAAAGATGCAACAAACGACAAGAATGACACGGGAAAGGGAGCCGACGGGCTCGATGCATTCGAGGGACACGAAGACTGCGGAAGAGTACACCGGTGGAGCGAAAAGGGCGTGTGCGACGTCCGAGGGACGAGAAGCCGGAGAGGAAGCTCATTCGAAGTGAAAGGCCAAAGTCAGGTTCAAGTGAGCCTAACTCTAGTTGGCCGGAAATCACCCAAGCAGAAGAAGGATAAAAAAGTCAAAGTCAACGTGGATGTTAACTTTGATCAGTTGGAGGCGCCTCAGTTATTGAGTAAGGCGCCTCAGCTGTAAGGCAGCAACTTTGCGCAAATGTAGAGCCGAGGCGCCTCAGATCCGATCTAAGACAGCTCGAGTAGGAACTGAGGCACCTCAGTTTGAACCCAAGGTGCCTCAGATCCGATCTAAGGCGGCTCGAGTAGGAGCTGAGGCGGCTCGAGTAAAATTCAATCAACAATTTACCATTGCACAACAGATAAAATCTATATATCCAATCTGAGGCGCCTCAGGTCAACGGTAAAATTGATTTTTAGACTATAAAAAACCCCCATAAGCTAGTTTTAGATATCAACTCTTGTACTATACTTTCCTAGCTTTTTCCTATGTTGTTTCAAAGTCTGTAAGAGATTACTCTGCCTACAAATAAAGGAGATCTTGATAGTGGAGCTTTCAACTGCCTTGGATTAGCAACTACCCTGATTGCAACCAAGTAATCCTTTTTTTATCTCTTACTAATCTGTTTTAGTTATTTATATGTTTTTAATTAACTGTTGCAACTAACGTCCATCTTTATAAATGCAAAAGATAGAATTCTAACTTACAGGATAATTCACCCACCTCTTGTCGGCCTGCAACGATCCTATAGTAACTCACGATCATTTCTATTTGTGTGAGTATAATAAGCTTAAAGATTGGAAGATTGGACCTTACGAGATATTATAGAAGATCAATTATAATGTTTTTAGATTGTGTCTTCCTAGTCACTTGAAAACATTTGATGTTTTTAATGTAAAGCACTCAGGTCCTTATTTTGTGGATTCTGATGACACTACTCTAAAATCGAGAATAATTTTTTTTCAACCTAGGACAACCGATACAAAAGGAGTTGAGTTTTTAAAGGTCATAACTTTTGATTCGAGCTAAACCTATAAGACACCATCATTGGCCCAAAAAACATCATTTAAAGCCTTTTTTTAGGCTTTTAAGTTTTTTTCTATTAAATTTTTTTCCTTTAAATTTATGTTAATTTTTTTTCTTTCTATTAGGATTTTTTTTAGTTTTTTACATCTTAGGGTTTTGTGTCTATTTAAATAATTGTGATACAACCTATATCTATCAATTTCATTGATTCACACATAAATATTGAAATCGACTATTGAATCCATTGATTAAGGCATGATTATCAGAAATGATCTTCTAAATATGTTGATTCATGCACAAATACCAAGAAATAGATATCCAAAAACTACATGGAGTTTTGGAGAAAATAAGGATGGCGTGGCCGAATTTTTATTAATCAAAGATTGTTTTACATCAATCTATATATATATATATATATATATATATATATATATATATATATATATATATATATATATATATATATATATATATATATAGACTCTAAGACTCAAAGAAAAAAGAAAGAAATCATTATCCATGGACTTCAATTCCTCTCTAGTAATGAAAAGGAAATTTCTTAACAAAAAGAAATTAATAAAATTGGACATTTATGTACACAACTCATTACCCATAAATATCAAAAATATAAATAATCCTAAACACACTCAAAAATCCAAAAATATAAAAGATAAAAATTAATAAAAATACCCTAAATATCAAATTTGATTCAAATATTTAAAAATATTAAAATTATCTTTTCCGTTCCCACATCATTCTCTCCATGGCGAAGAAAATTCACGCTCGAATTTAGAATAGTACTAGGTAGTAGCCTAGGAAAAAAATCATTTGACACCAAATCGACAATTACTTATTGTGGATAGTGTGCACTTCTTTTTGTGTGAGAAAAGTGTGTATTCTCATCTTTATCCCTAGCATTTCTCAAAACAATTGTGATTCCAGATTTTTTGTGGAAGCCTTTGCTCGATCAATTAGCCTCTTCAACACCATCTGTGTTAGCAATGACCATATTCTGCCCTATCCTAGCATTATTTGTGTCGATGATACAGTTCCTGATAAGCTTCACCACACAATCTCTTCTTTATCAGGGATCTCCGTGATAAGCTTTTACATCAGTCCGCTCTATGACAGGAGAGGAAACTTACGAAGATGGAAGGACATCTCCTCAACTTCAACACCACCATCACTTGGAAGTCCCATTGTGTAGAACCTGTCCGATGATTCATCTGCAATTTTATCCCTCTCTTCATTGTCATAAATTGGCTCACTAGTTGACTCGATCTTATTTTCATCGTAAATTGGCTCGTCGAATATTTTGATCTTGTCGTCCATGCATTTCTTATAAATAAAAGTCTTTCCTCTTCATTCAGAACATATTCTTCATCAACGTCCATCTCTTGAAATTGTTGTTTTATATCATGATCAAAAGCGTAGTTGACTTGTTGTTGTCTTCTCGACGACATGACTCCATAAGAACAACTTGGCTTTGATACTAAACTGATGTAGCAGATATCAATCATTTTCATTAATGCGTACATGTATATTGAAATCGACTATCGTTGATTCGCCATGAATATCGAAAATGACCTTCTAAACTTATTGATTCGCTCACGAATATTAGAAATATGCATTCAAAAATTACACGGAGTTTTGGAGAAAAGAAGAACGGCGTGGCTGAATTTTTATTAATCAAAGACGGTCTAATATCAAACCCAAATAATTATTTATATATATAAAATCTAGACTTTAATAAGATTCAAAGAAAAAAAAGAAAGAAATTGTAATACATGGATCTCAATTTCTATCTGGTATAGAAAAAAAAATTCTTAACGGAAAGAAATTAATAATATAGAATGCTTACAACACAACTCATAACTCACAAATATCAGAAATAACAAAAATATAAATATCCTAAATAGACTAAAAAATCCACATAAATTAATTAATAAAAATATCTTAAATATCAAACTTGGTATAAATAATAAAAAATACTAAAGTTTAATAAAAAATATCTTAAATATCAAACTTGATAAAAATAATAATAAAAATACTAAAATTATCTTTCCATTCCCGTATCAAATTGTCTAGTTGATGTTAAAAATTATCATTGTTTTGAATCATTTTATTTTAGTGAAACCTACGTTTAACGAATTCTTATCTTTTCTAAATTCCTCTTTAAACTTTTATCTCTAGAATAATTAATCACTAGAATGATCATTATTATGTCCGAATTAATAGATAATGTTCGAGAGTACGTCATGGATACCCATTAGAGCTTGTGCATCACCCAGAAATACCTCTATGGAAACAAAAAAATGGTTTATAAACTTGTAATAATTGAAGGCATATATATTATAGTTACAGTGATTAGGATCCACCTAACTATGGATAAGGATTTATCGTAAGCCAATGGCATCAACATACACGTCACCATCTATGAATTTGATATATATCTTATGAAAGTTTTTTGTTATATGTTGGATTTTTAGATCGACTGTTACAGATACTTCCTGATTTATTTTGACAGTTAATGAAAAATTTTCATGAAGCCGAGTTAAGCCGAGCTGATCGTCTGAGATTTGACGTTATCCAACTTCATTAACATTGATGTCATCTATTTTTAGCCACTGAAACTATGATTTAAAGGAATAATGACTAATTATCTATTAAGCTAATTCAATTCCTAATTATAATAAATTTTGTAAAATAATTTCTTTTAAATGGACGGCATAATTGTGAGATATTGAACTTTTGAATTGTCCTTCGTAGATACTTTCTGATTTATGAACGTTATTCATACTAATTGATATGTTTTTTAGTCATCCACCTCTCATGTGACAAAAAGCCAGTGGTTGAGAATTGAGATAGAAAACCATTGATGCACAATTTATCGATCTGCATCAACTTGTTGTCTTAATATACATAATTAATTAAGTCAACTGTTTTTCAGAACAAATTCATATATAGATAATCCCACTAAAATGAACTTATATATAATAACGTTTGCTTCTAACAGAAGGATTAGGAAAACAATTTCATACGTGGAAAAATATGCTAGTTTATTATTTATTTACTAAAATCAATTATCACTCAATGCAGGTGCATATTGGTTAGAAAAAAACTATATGAAAGTTCATAAATCAATTCTCTGACGTTAATAAATTAATTCTCTGACGCATGCATAATGCTGACCACTTTGTCGTGAGAACGCATGTGAATTCGTAGTTCGACCCAATATAATTAATTAGCTAGTGAAATGGTGTGCATTAAGCAAAGTGGTAAGCATATATTTTGCATGCGTCTGAGAATTAATTTATTAACTTTGGGTTGAACTACGAATTAACATGCTTTCTCACTGAAATGGTGTGTATTAATTAGTCATTGGTATGCATCAAGGTTAATTAAAACTAAATCTTTGGATGATATTGATGTGTTTTAATTAATTAAGTCTTTGATTAATTCTAACTAACCACGATTCTCTATAAATAATTTAGTTGATGCATCAATTATCCAAAGACTTTAGTTTTAATTAATAACATATATGTAAATTCACTATCGCTGAAACCTTCAACGAAGATTAAATATGATGCTCAATAGCGACTGTGATATTTTATTTTCCATATATCTCTATAAAAAAGATTATTGGATAGATCAAATACACCTGCTTGTCAGTTAAAATTATTACATATTTCTGTGAATGTTTATCTCATATGCTTCTTATAACTCGTCCCCAAGTTATATGAAGGGAAATATAAATCACAAAGTTGGCTGGCCAACAAGTAGTTAGGAGGTGAGAAAAGTTTTTTTTTCAAATGCATGTGCTGATAAAAAATGATAAATTTACCCTCCTCTAACTAATTAGGCACCCTGCAAATTAAGATGTATACAAATATACAAATACTATGGGTAGGTCGTGGACTTTGCAGGATGGATTGTATTGATGAACAAACAAACATGAAAAATAAACGGCAATTTACCAAAGGGCGTATCCAACTATTCGTAATTACCGAAATAAGTACCATGGTTTCTATTATACCAAAGGGCGCATCCCATATAGTGAAGTTACTTTTATACCCCTCCCGCCAAAGAATAACTTTATCAGACACAGTTTCGAGACAACCGAACCACTTTATCAATAAAATATTAATTTGTGGTTCGGATGTGTAGCAGTGGAAATTTTCTCCGTTCTCTCTCAGCGCAACAACGTAAATGGAAGTCCTTCATTTCGGATAAAAGCTCACTCTCAACCTCTCTCAGTGCAAGAACTCGCCTTCTTGCAGTCCTACGTGCCCTAGCTGTGATATAGTCGCGAGCTCATCCCCCGAATCCCTGCGGACAACCAAAACCTAGGCATTGCTCGAAAGCGTTTCTGTGTGATCCTGAGGTGGGTTTTAGTGTTAACGTTGAAGTGGAGACTAATCGGCATAATACACCAAGGGGTTAGGGTTTCTGCACGTTGGATTTATTTGATAATGTCAGGCAAAAGGTCTGTACGTGGTTCAGCGTCTTCTTCCTTGGCATTATCCACCAAGGTATGTTAGCGATATGCTTAGGTCAAACCAGCATTGTTTGTCAACATGTTTAAAATTATTTTGCTGAATAAATTTGTACTGTATATAAACTGTAGGATTCAGATGACATTGGACAAAAATTACGTTGGTGCAGTATTTTAGGCCACTTTAAATAATTTTTTTAAGAATTTGACATTTTAAATGATCGACACATTGCGAAGATCAAAGGGTCGCCTTTCAGTTTTTTCCTGGACATACAAGAATTGCAGCATATCCGTGGAATTTTGGTTAATATATTTGAAAGTTGGGATTCAACCTCGCAAGGTTTTAAATTCTCAGGTAATAGTTTTAGTTATGAATTGTAGACAATATCTATAGTATCTATAGTAAGATCAGACAGTAATATAGATGGCCTCAAATGATTAGTTTTTGATAAAGTTTAATCATTTCATTTTAGGGCTACTGAGGGACTGAAGTGAAAATGACTTCAGGCCCTCGGTAGGCCTGAAATAAAATCATTTCAGGCCTACCGAGGGCCTGAAGTTAATTTAGTTCAGGCCCTCGGTAGGCCTGAAATGAATACATTTCAGGCCCACCTCGGGCCTGAAATGAATTCATTTCAGGCCCTGGTCGGGCCTGAAATGTATTCATTTCAGGCCCTGGTCGGGCCTGAAATGTATTCATTTCAGGCCCTCGTCGGGCCTGAATTGAATTCATTTCAGGCCCACGTCGGGCCTGTATTGAAATCATTTCAGGCCCAACGTGGAATAATTTCAAGCCTATATTCTTGATGATAACTAAATATTGTAATTGTTTCAGGTGTACCGGTTGCGTTCTCCAGACGAGATGTTGCATTGATACTGGGTATAGTGGACCGTGGTGTTTCGGTCCCTATTAATTCAACTAAAGCATCGGGTGACCTCTATCGTACTTACTTCTCAAAAGAAAAACAACCTACAAGAACAAGACTTGAGGAGTTACTTAAACATTTTTCTAAAAGTGTTGAATCAGAGGATGATGTGTTATTAGTGTGTAAATTTTATATTTTGTATATATTTGTTTGTGTTTTATTTTCATCTAGTACATATAAGGTTCCTCTAGGTCTTGTAGATATAGTAGATGATTATGACAATCTAGGTAGATTCAATTGGGTAGAAGCTATCCATCAATTTTTGTCTCCACAATTACCTAAGATTGGGGACTTATTTTCATCAACTCAGGGAAACCAGAGCACCACCAACCTCCCTTACCTAAAGGGATTTGCAGGGCTTTTGGCAGTGAGTAGAATTATCTTGTTAAATTTTATAATATTTTGATGTCATTAATGTATTTGGCTGCAAAAATTTGTGTAGGTATGGTTTTTGGAGCATGTACCAATTCAAAAACCATTCAATGTTGAAGGGCCCCGAATAAATAAGTGGAGGAATATTCCTTCGCATATTAGTAGGGTGAGGGGCCTTGTCGACCGACTCTCGTCTGAAGAGGTAATTATTCTTAAATGTGATCTATCTGAGTTAGATAGAGAGGTAGTAACATTTGTGTACTTCGTAATTGACAGGTTATTGTTGAATTAATTCCTACCCTACATGAGAACACATTGTTTGAGAACCTTGATATCGGTGATGACATACCACGACCAATGGAGACATCAGAAGGAGATGTTAGCCTATGTGGTGAATGCATTCTTAAGGACAACCGAATCAAGGAGCTAACAGAGGAGAATATATGTTTGAATGAAAGGGTTAAGGAATTACTTTCAATTATTGAAAAAAAAAGGCATGGAGGGTCAAGAAAGTTATCCTGTAGTCGATCCTCTTTCTGATCCAGTATCTTGTACACCTAGGAGAGGACGTGACCGAACTCGGTATGATTACAGGGATACTCCAATTGACAGTCCAGTATGGCACCAGCTTTTACCTAAGAGGAAGCGGGACAGGAAACAAATATCAATTGTTATGGACAAGGGAAAAAGGAAACTTAGTGAGGAGGATATGGATGAAGCAAGAGGAAACATTTACGATGTAATGGAAGTCATGTCTGAAGAAGACATAGAGGAGGAAACAAGAAGAACCTCCGAACTATACAAAATGAGGCAACAATGCATTGATGTAAGTGTGTTAATTTCATTTAAAATACATAAATTGTATTGAATTTGGTCAATAATTAGTTTGGGCTAAATAAATTTTATTGATGTAGTTTGTGAAGAAACATTTTATGAATACAAAGAAGAAAAATAAAGATAAAGAAGTGGTCTACCTGATAAATAGATTGGAGAATCTAAAGTAAGTTACAAAATATTATAGTTTACGTTAGTTAATATATCTTCTTATGTAATATATAATCATATCAATTTACATGGCAGGTTGGCAAATGAATTTATCTGGGAGGATGCACCCTTTGCTTGAATTTGCATTCATTCTTACAAATCCTCAATGGAGAGGTTTTTACAAAAGGCGAGGTCATTGATGCCTTTTGTAAAATTTTATTTAGGGGAGCATCCGCATGTGGTAGGCCATACAACAAGTCAATATATTGTTCAACCTTCTTCACAGTAAGTGATGTATATTAATTAAACAGATATATTGTACAAGACCTAATATTATGATATGGGTATTATTAATTTTGTGAATGCATATTTGTAGGCATCAATCAGATCGTCAAGAAAGATTTCCCTGCAACAAGTGATGAAGACTGATATGCTTGAACAAGGGTTTAGATTTATTTTAATCCCTTTGTGCAGTGATAATACACACTTTCACTTGTTAGCGGTGGATACAGAATCCATGACTTTTAATCATTTTAATTCTCTGCTAGTGGTCGTAAATATAAGCATGAATTTGACACAGCGGTGAGCTATCTTCCTTTATTCTTATATATGGTCATCATTTTCTCTAAAATGTCATTGATGGTGATTAATAAATTCATGATATGTTTGACAGGTAAAAGAACTTAAACAATATACTCGCGAGAACTTACGGCTATTCATCCGTATCTACAAAGTCATCATCCCTTGGACAAATGGTCCTCCGTTAGACAAAAATGTCCCAACAAGAACATAGGTAACTAAATGAGGAAGAACTTTCTTATTTTTTAAAATAAGAAAGTATTTTATAAACCCACTTATTGAAATCTAAAAAAGTGTTTGTTAATTTCAGCGTGGACTGTGCCTTCTTTGTCATGCAATATGTTCGATGTCTCCTATATGATGAGAAGATGGATTTCAAACAAGGAGACATGAGTAGAATCAGATTTGAGCTGACAGTTAATATTCTGAGAGACATGTTTTGTAAAACTTGAGATAATCTGAAAACTGTATTGGTGATGTAAAAATCCATTGCTGTTGATTAACATCCATTTGTATGGAAAAATCTCCTTATGTGGATGTTTTATGATTATGTAGATGTTGTTATTCTATATAAATANACTGATAATGCACTGTTGTGTGCCAGTTGCTGCACTGTTGTGTGCCAAATGATCTATTCTGTTACATCTTGTAGGTAAATATTTATTATTATTCTAAAAATCATTATATAATCTAATCAACAATATATATTATATAAATCAGATATAGGAGGTTCAACCGGTGGGTTTTGAGCAAAACCCCACTGATGGAACTAAACTAAACCTATAGGTTTGGAAAAAATTATAATTTGATGTTTCGGACACCTAATCTACATTCTCCAACCTCAACCCAAACTACTGATAATGGATTTTCAGAAATCCAGATATGGGAGGTCCATCAGTGGGTTTTGCTCAAAACCCACTGATGGAACTAAACTAGCCCTATAGCTTCGGAAAAATTTATAATTTGAGGTTTCCGACACCTAAAATACTTTCTAGAACCTCAACCCTAACTACTGATAATGGATTTTCAGAAATCCAGATATGGGAGGTCCATCAGTGGGTTTTGCTCAAAACCCACTGATGGAACTAAACTACACCTATACTTTGGAGAAAATTATAATTTGAGGTTTCCGACACCTAAAATACTTTCTCCAACCTGATCCCTAACTGTTGATAATTTTTTTTCATTAATCCAGATATGGGATGTCCATCAGTGGGTTTTGCTCAAAACCCACTGATGGAACTAAATTACACCTATAGGTTTGGAAAAAATTATAATTTGATGTTGTCGACACCTAAAATACTTTCTCCAACCTCATCAATGGGTCCTTCAGTGGAGTTGAGGTGTTACAAACCTCAAATTATAATTTCAGGCCCACGTCGGGCCTGAAATAACTTTATTTCAGGCCCAAGGTGGGCCTGAAATAAAGATATTTCAGGCCCATAGTACCGTGGACCTGAAATAAAAACATTTCAGGCCCACCGTGGGCCTGAAATAAATATTATTTGAGGATCACCCTTAACCATATTATATTTTGACTTCATCCCCCAAGTTGGATTACATATTTTATCCCTAAACCCTAAAATACTCTCTCCAACCTCACCCCTAAATACTGATAATGGTTTTGTAGAAATCCAGATATGGGAGGTCCATTTGTGGGTTTTCAGAAATCCAGATATGGGAGGTCCATCAGTGGGTTTTGCTCAAAATCCACTGATGGAACTAAGCTACACCTATAGGTTTGGAAAAAAATTATAATTTGATATTTCTGACACCTAAAATACTTTCTAGAACTTCAACCCTAACTACTGATAATGGATTTTCAGAAATCCAGATATGGGAGGTCCATCAGTGGGTTTTGCTCAAAACCCACTGATGGAACTAAACTACACCTATAGGTTTGGAAAAAATTATAATTTGATGTTTCTGACACCTAAAATACATTCTAGAACTTCAACCCTAACTACTGATAATGGATTTTCAGAAATCCAGATATGGGAGGTCCATCAGTGGGTTTTGCTCAAAACCCACTGATGGAACTAAACTACACCTATAGGTTTGGAAAAAATTATAATTTAATGTTTCTGACACCTAAAATACTTTCTAGAACCTAAATCCAAACTACTGATAATGGATTTTCAGAAATCCAGATATGGGAGGTCCATCAGTGGGTTTTGAGCAAAACCCACTGATGGAACTAAACTAAACCTATAGGTTTGGAAAAAATTATAATTTGATGTTTCGGACACCTAATCTACATTCTCCAACCTCAACCCAAACTACTGATAATGGATTTTCAGAAATCCAGATATGGGAGGTCCATCAGTGGGTTTTGCTCAAAACCCACTGATGGAACTAAACTAGCCCTATAGCTTCGGAAAAATTTATAATTTGAGGTTTCCGACACCTAAAATACTTTCTAGATCCTCAACCCTAACTACTGATAATGGATTTTCAGAAATCCAGATATGGGAAGTCCATCAGTGGGTTTTGCTCAAAACCCACTGATGGAACTAAACTACACCTATACTTTGGAGAAAATTATAATTTGAGGTTTCCGACACCTAAAATACTTTCTCCAACCTGATCCCTAACTGTTGATAATTTTTTTTCATTAATCCAGATATGGGATGTCCATCAGTGGGTTTTGCTCAAAACCCACTGATGGAACTAAATTACACCTATAGGTTTGGAAAAAAATTATAATTTGATGTTGTCGACACCTAAAATACTTTCTCCAACCTCATCAATGGGTCCTTCAGTGGAGTTGAGGTGTTACAAACCTCAAATTATAATTTCAGGCCCACGTCGGGCCTGAAATAACTTTATTTCAGGCCCAAGGTGGGCCTGAAATAAAGATATTTCAGGCCCATAGTGGGCCTGAAATACATTTATTTCAGGCCCACCGTGGACCTGAAATAAAAACATTTCAGGCCCACCGTGGGCCTGAAATAAATATTATTTGAGGATCACCCTTAACCATATTATATTTTGACTTCATCCCCCAAGTTGGATTACATATTTTATCCCTAAACCCTAAAATACTCTCTCCAACCTCACCCCTAAATACTGATAATGGTTTTGTAGAAATCCAGATATGGGAGGTCCATTTGTGGGTTTTCAGAAATCCAGATATGGGAGGTCCATCAGTGGGTTTTGCTCAAAACCCACTGATGGAACTAAGCTACACCTATAGGTTTGGAAAAAAATTATAATTTGATATTTCTGACACCTAAAATACTTTCTAGAACTTCAACCCTAACTACTGATAATGGATTTTCAGAAATCCAGATATGGGAGGTCCATCAGTGGGTTTTGCTCAAAACCCACTGATGGAACTAAACTACACCTATAGGTTTGGAAAAAATTATCAGAGAGAATTTCGTCAACAACATTATCAACCCTGAAAAAAATTACATATAACTTTATCAAACTTTGAAATTGATAATAAAGGCCCTAGGAGCCCCTGAGGGCCTGAAATCATTTGATTCAGGCCCAGGGATTTGATTTCAGGCCCTACCAGGGCCTGAAATCATTTTATTTCAGGCCCAGGTCGGGCCTGAAATAAAATTATTTCAGGCCCAGGCAGGGCCTGAAATCATTTCCTTTCAGGCCCACTCCGGGCCTGAATCATTACATTTCAGGCCCAGGGAGGGCCTGAAATCATTTGATTTCAGCCCCTCCCTGGATCTGAAATAAAATAAATTCAGGCCAGGTCCTGGGAGGGCCTGAATTTCTTTTATTTCAGTCCCTCCGAGGGCCTGAAACAAAATTTTACAGCCTCTCCTATTGCCTGAAATCTAATGACATCATGCACTCTCAGGGCCTGATATCATGTAATGCATATCACCCTAAGCCTCCTCCAAAATTAAAATAGTAGAAAGAGTTTAACTTGATTAAAACTATATCTGATACCATATCAAAGAAGACAATCATACGTACATTCCTATTTCTCTTAGTTACCAATCTGTTGCTTCCTTTTTCTCCTTCGACAACCTATTTTGTTGCTTCCTTTTTCTCCTTCGACAACCTATTTTGTTGCTTCCTTTTTCTCCTTCGACAACCTATTTTCCTCAGGTGCTTTGGTGATGAATCGAGTTGTGCAAGGAAGCAATATATACATACATTCGTGATCATTCGACTTGTGCAAATCATTTCACATATATATATTGGCTGAGAAAAATTCGACTGCTACCCATCCGAACCACAAATTAATATTTTATTGATAAAGTGGTTCGGTTGTCTCGAAACTGTGTCTGATAAAGTTATTCTTTGGCGGGAGGGGTATAAAAGTAACTTCACTATATGGGATGCGCCCTTTGGTATAATAGAAACCATGGTACTCCTTTCGGTAATTACGAATAGTTGGATACGCCCTTTGGTAAATTGCCCAATATACTATAGTTAGGGATCGAACTGTAGAACGAATCGCCTTTTTATCAACACCAAAGGCCGTTATTTTATCATTCAGATATCTACTTCTCTATTTCTTAGTGATTGAAAAATTTACGTAGAATCAATCGTTTCTAATTTTGATTCATCATTTAATAATGTTCCAGTGTGTGAAAATTTTATTCATAACTACTTCAATGACAAACTATTATAATATATAGCAAACTTTAATCAAACTATTATATATTATAATAATTTCAATCAAATTGTATAATTTTAATCAAATGTTACTATAATATGTTATAATAATTTTAAATAAAATTATTATATGTTGTATTAATTTTGAATAAATATATTATATGCTATAATAATTTTGAATAAAATTAATATAATAATATGGAATAAGAATATTTTTAAAATCGAAATAAGACGAATGGTGTTTTAATATTTTTAAAAATATAGTATTTTATGAAAATAATAATAATAATAATAATAATAATAATAATAATGTCTTTTTAATTTTTGCATGTAATGTTTTTCTTATCAATATATAGGATTTTTTTTAAGACGTGGATTATGAAAGTTCATGATTCGGATGGAGTTAAATTGTTGTGCTCTCGTAAAAAAATAATAATGATGATGAAATATGTAATATTAAATTTGTGATGAATGATTTCGTCGTATGAAAATTTTTCATTGATCTTTAGGATAAATCAAGAAATATTCGTGAGGGATAGATAGTCTAAAAGCACATTCTTTTTTTTTTAAATAATCCGTTGTGTATGTTTATTAGCTATATTTTTTACTAAATAATTTTGATTGAAAATTTATCGAAGTTAAAAGTGATATGAAGCTTCTATTATGTGAGATCTCGAAAAAAAATCTATTATATACAATGACTATATCTGTAACTTGAACTTGTTACATCTAAATAACAATAATTTTATTATTATGTTAAAACTTTTCTTCATCGAAGTTATAAATGATCGATATTTATTTTACAATAATAATTAAAATGTATATTAATAGTATTAAAATACTTTATTATTCATTGCTAAATTAGTTAGTATTTTTAATATTTTATTAGCAAAATTTAACTCTATTTATTTAATTAAAAAATTTTATTTGACAAATATATTATTTTTTAATAAATTATGTTTGAAATTTTAATTGCATAAATAATCTTTTGCAATATATGAAAATGCCTTTTTAAGTTTTACTAATAAAAAAAATATCTTTAATAATATTTTTAATATTTATTTTTAAAAAAAATATTAAGATCATAGATTTTGTGCCTAGGGCATCAAGAATGGTTGAGACGGCCCTAGGTTGTTGGTTGATGGCTTAGAGACATAGAACTATGAGAACTTAGGGAAAGACGATCGAAGAATAAAATGGAGCACTTTGAGAACTTGACGTCCAAGCGTAACAAAGACTTGATTAATTGGATTCAATGGCTAGAACCATTTATGACATCAAAGACTCAATGATATAAGAATTGTGAGAAATTACAAGGGATTATAATCTTGAGTTATTTTTTTTAGGTATTCTACCTAGTGGGTATTAACAAAGGAACAATATGTTTTGATTTATAGTATTATTTTTGATAATCCAAGTGTCCAAGTTTTGCTCAATTGATTCTCGAAGTAGATGACCTTTCCTCTAGCTTGTTTATCGAATAAATCTGGAACACAACTTATACATACTCATAAGCCGACCTCCAAAATATTCATTATTATTAAGATTCAAATTTTGATCATTTTATTTATTTATTCCGAGTATTTTACTATTGCACCACACTTGTGCAGCCAACGATTAGCTTAATCTTGATTTAAGTTAAAATTTTTTAGATGATTCAATCAATCGAAGTGTTAAGTCGACTACAAAAGTATTGCTTGTGCAAGTACTCCAGGTTGATTTTGATGTGTTCAACCAAATCAAGTTGGGTCCTGATCTATTTTGATTCCTGTGTCTAAGTGTGCAGGAGCTTAGGAGCGTAAGAAATTGAGCAAAAGACGCAACAGATGAAAAAGATGGCACGGGAAGAAAGCCAATAGGCTCGGTGCATCCGAGAGACACGTAGTTCTGCGGAAGAGTATGCCGGTGGAGCTAGAAGGACGCACGCGACATCATATGGACGAGAAGTCGGGTGGAAGCACGTATGAGGAGGAGGTCGAAGGAGGGTTCGGATGAGCCCAACTCTAAAAGGCTTGGAAATCACCCAAGAAGACCCACTGGAGTACGGTCAGCATAAGCTAACTGAAAGTCACTCGAACGCCCGAGAGCACTCGGGTGCCTGTGAATGAGGGTGCCTCTATGCACCTGGGCACCCCTATTCCCGAGCGCCTCTGCCCAAGAAGGAATAGGGGTGCCCGAGAGCACTCGGGCGCCTGTGAATGAGGGTGCCTCTATGCACTTGGGCACCCCTATTCCCGAGCGCCTCTGCCCAAGAAGGAATTTTATCCACAGAGAGTCATTTGCGAACATTGCGCAACGGATAAACTTTGAGGCCAAGTATCAGGCGCCCTCAAGCACTCGGGCGCCTCTATTGTGCCACGTCAGTATTCGGATAAAATTTTTCGGGGCTATAAATTAGCCCCCAGAGCTCAGTTCCAGAGCATCAATCACTGTAAACAAATTTCTTTCTAGTTTTTCTTTGTTTTTCTGAGCTTTCACCGTGTAAGAGGCTTCTCCGCCCGAAGGAGTTATTCAGGAGAATTGTGCTTCATTTTGCCTTGGATAGCAATCGTCCTGGTTGCAAACCAAGTAATTCTCTGGCCTTTTTCTTTTTCAGTATTGTTTTATTTTAATATTATTATTTTTGTGAACTAACTTCCATCTTTGTCGAGAAAAATAAAAGATAGTCTTATATTTTTCAGTGGCAATTCACTCTCTCTTGCCGACCACACGATCACCTTCACTCTGAAACCAACTGACTAACCTCCGAATGAAGGAATGAGAAACGGTGACCGAGCTTCAAGCGAAGATCAAAGAATTGGTCTCCAGACTCACCCACCTCAGTGAATCAGTATCAAATTGTGATTCCATCTGATATGCCCTTAATGCCCCCAAGAACCCAGGAGTGGAGTTCAATAGTAGATGTCTACTATATCTCAAAGGACTTGGAGATAAATGCTCTTGATGAGAAGTTTTCTATTTTCGAATTATATGAATCTCGATGTGCAAGATCATGAAAGGAAAAGATGGACAACATTGCCCTGAATGCGAGAAGAACTGATCCAAATTCAGAGTCTTTAGTCGATGAAGAGGAAACGACGTATGTGGTAAGAAAACTCAGTAAATACTTTAAATCTAACAAATTTATGAAGTCGCAGAGCAAGAAACGATCACCAAGAAAAAGACAAGTCAGGTGCTACTACATTGACGAAGAAGGTCATATTAAAGAGCAATGCCCCAAATTGAATAATAAAAAGAAAGAAAAAGGAAATAAGCCAAAGCTCAAGAATTTAAAAGTAATGTAGGGCGACACATCTTTAGAAGAATCCGAGATTGAGGCCTACGTCGGACTTGCACTTATGACAAGTCATCAAGAAGAGGATGACGAAGCGTCCACCTCCAACATGAGCATTGATGAAGGGGGAGATTCAACAGAAGAAAGCAACAGTGAAAGGGCAGCGTCCAGTTTCAGACACGATGATATGGTAAGTGAGGTATGTAAATTTCCTCCAGATAAACTACACTATGATATTAGATCCCTGCTTAAATCATTATGTAAGTTAAGGACTAAGAATATAGACTTGAAGGAAGAATTAGCTCATTCATGCCCTTTAGATATGTATGATTCTTTAAAGTATGAAAACAAAAGATTAAAAGAACAAGTAGCAAAATTAGAAAATGACTATGCATGTGTTATTTAGCTCAAATTTCTCTCCTAATTTTTTTTATAATGGAGGTCTTAATTGGTATATTAGAAAACACAAAGCCCAAATTACAAAAGTGCCAAAAATTATATTCCTCCAAAATTCTTGATTAACCCTGGAGGTAGAAATTTATATTGTATTCCAAAATTAATTTTAAACAGTTATTTTTTTAAAATTCAAATCGATTATAGTCTTTGGAATAAATTCATTTGCATTTTTTTTTTGATAAATAAAGACTTTATCTAGTTACTGTAATCCTTTGGAATTTTTTAAAAATATTTGATGAATTTTCATGATTTTATTTTTGAAAATTATCTTTGTAATTAAATTTGAATTTTAAATATTTTAAAATTCACCAAGTTTTTTATATTCTAAACCATATTTTTGATGTGATCAAACGGGAGAGTAATGAAATAGAAGTTAAGGGGATGCTAATTTTATTGCATTATTTCTTGTGCTAAATTGTAATATTTATTTTATTATTTTAAATAATCAATATTATTTTTGTTTGAATACCCCAACTTAACTTATGTTGATGCACATCAAAAAGGGAAAGATTGTAAGTACCCCAGATTGATTTTGATGTGATCAACCAAGTCAAGTTAGGTCCTGTTCTGTTTTGATTCATGTGTCTAAGTGTGCAAGAGTTTAGGAATGTAGGAAGTCAAGCGAAAGACACAGTAGATGAGAACGATGGCACGGGGAAAGAAGTTGACGGACTCAGTGCATTCGAGGGGCGCGAAGACTACGAAAGAGTACACCAGTGAAGAGAGAAGGGCATGTGAGGCATCTGAGGGACGAGAAGCCGGGGAGGAAACTCGTTCGAGGTGAAAGGCCAGAGTCGGGTTCGGGTGAGCCTAACTCTGGTTAGCCGGAATCACCCAAGCGGAAGAAGGACGAAAAAGTAAAAGTCAACGTGGATGTTGATATTGACCAGCATGAGGCACCTCAGTTGCAAGGCAGCAGCTCTGCGCAAATGCAGAGGTGAGGCACCTCAGTTTCAAACTGAGGCGCCTTAGATCAGAACTGAGGTGTCTCAGGTTAGAACTGAGGTGCCTCGAGTCAAGCTTTATCAACAGTTTATTGGTACCTTTGTGGATAAAAGTTTAATCATCTGAGGCACCTCATATCACAACTGAGGTGCCTCAGGTCCGCATCAGCCTAACGATAATTTTTGTTTTCGGGCTAAAAATAGTCTTTAGACCTAGGAAAAAAAATCAACAACTTGTATTCAATTTTTTAGTCTTTTTGTGAGCTTTCCAAAATTCTAAGAGGCTTTTGCACCTACAATAAAGGAGACTTTTAGTGCTCTTTTCACTGCCTTGAATTAGCAACAATCCTGATTACAACCAAGTAACTCTGGTGTCTCTTACTCTTTTTACGGTTGTTGTTATGATTTCATTTATATCAACTGCATAAACTGTAGGACTGGTGCCGTCGATAGAGGGGGGAGTGAATGTCGATGTTAAAATCTTTTCGTTAACTTCGTAGAAAACTTTCGTTCGTTCTGGACACAGAGTTAGTAGCAGCGGAAAAGCAATAGAGTGAACGAATAAAGCAAAAGACATTTTACACGCGAGATTTATTTACTTGGTTCCCAACCCCCCAGGGTCAGTACGTCCAAGGCCTGTACTCGGCGTGAGTCCACTATTGGTCTCCTTTTCGGAATTTCCGGAGGCGGAGAAAATCCGTCTTACAGTGTAACAGTACAATCAAAAGTATAGCAAATTAAGTACAGAATATTGAAATGCAAACCGAACAAAAAAAAGTTGAAGCTCGACCGAGCTGGACCTCCGAAGTGCCGCGCACTTCCTCCTGGAGCCTCCCGGTCGTAGAGCCTCGTCTTTAGAGCGTTGTCGTCGGTCAGAATGATCAGGATGGCTTACAGCAGTTGTGTTTGAAGCAGAGGGGTCGAAGCCCCTTATATAGGCTTCATACGGGCGCCCTGGACGCTGGGGGCGCCCCGATAAACCCGGTCAAACCTTATCCCTGCGCCGACCTCGCCGCAGCTGATAAAGCCTTTGACCAGGGCGCCCCGGACCTTCCGGGTGCCCTTGTGAAGGCTTATCCTGTGTTTCGACCTCGAAACAGCAAAACAACTTTGAACTCGGGCACCCCGGACGCTCCGGGCGCCTCGCTTGATACCTATTCCGCCTTCAACACTTTACTGCCACTTTTTCTTCTTTGTTTTGGGCGCCCCCACTGATGGGGGCGCCTTCAAGGCTTCCAGCAGCCTGCTTTGTCTTCCAATTTTGGTACCTGCAAGATACACAAACACAAAGCACATATACATATAATATTAGCCTTAAGGACTTGGTTCGGACTTCAGATCTCCACGAAACCCTAGGTCGAACCGGCACAAGTTCCCATCCCCGAGAACTCGCCCTTCACTTACTCCTTTCAGGAGACGGTTGCCACCCAATCCTTTGGGTGGACTTTCGCTTAGCTTTCGATACTTCCGGACCTCGAGACTCCCAAACCTTGACCCGTCTCTACGCCTGTCCTTAGTCATCGCTCAGCTAAGTTGCTCAGTCCCTTGGACCAAGACTTCATTCCCTAGCAGTCCTTCGCCAGATGCCTAGCAGTCCTTCGCCAGGTCTTCATTCCCTAGAAGTCTTTCGCCAGGTGCCTAGCAGTCCTTCGCTAGGTGCCTAGCAATCCTTCGCTAGGTCTTCGATGCCTAGCAGCCCTTCGCTAGGTGCCTAGCAGCCCTTCGCTAGATCTTCGATGCCTAGCAGCCCTTCGCTAGGTGCCTAGCAGCCCTTCACTAGGTCTTAGGGTTTCGATACCGAGCAATCCTTTGTTAGGTGCCCAGCAGCTCTTCGCCAGGTCTTAGGGTTTCGATACCTAGCAGTCCTTCGCTAGGTGCCCAGCAGCCCTTCGCCAGGTCTTAGGGTTTCGATGCCTAGATTAACTAGGATTTTTCTTCAACTTAGGTTACTTCTCCTTTGCTCCCCTTTGTCTGTTCAATGTATCACTGACTTAAGTATATTGTCAAACATTAAAACACTTAAAGGAGAATATCATTGATGCAACTTGCACCAACATAAACTAATCTACTATTTTTGTAAGAATTTGCAAAAGATCAAGATTCTAATTTATAGGACAATTCATCCTCCTCTTACCAACCGACCAACGGTCCTACAGCTTGGAGATAGAAAGGTTTGTTTCATCTCTAGACAATTGAAGGAAGCATTTAGTCAATTGAATCTTTTTAGGTAGTAGACTATTTTGAAACAAGATGCTTTGTATTGGGCATGGATCGAATTAGAGAAGACTTGATTGACAAACGATATGTTGGAGAATAAGATTGTTATCTTATTCGTTAGAGTCAACTAAGATGATTTCACAATCGGCTGAAGATTAGAGCAAAAGTTAAACGTTGAAGGATAAAATTACTACCTTGGGCGATGGAGTCAATTGGAATTTGATATAGTGGTTTGGTTGGCTAGAGAAGTTCATTGAAGAAGTGTTTGAATCGATTGGAACACTAGATGCTGGTAAAATTAAATAAGGTTTTTATATTTAAATTTCAACTGTCTAGAAAAGATATTGATGGACGGAAAGCCAAGCAAAAATAATTGTGTAAGCTTATACATGGAAGATGTGTCCCCGAACATAGGTTCACCGATTCAGTGTTTTCTTAGTTTTTTATATCGACGGATTTTGTTTTAGTTTTGACGAATTAATAAATAAAATTTAATATTTATTAATTTAACATGAGTTGGCAGAGACGTTGAGGGCGAGCGATTCACCTTTTGCCACCAATAAAAATCATATGCAATTTTTTTTCTTTATTTCTAATTAATCATCTTATTAATATATAACTTTTATGGTATCTAAATTAATTAAATAAATCATACCAAGAGAACAAATTTAATATTCGAATCAATAAAATTTATTTCTATTTGTTCAATAATAACAATATATAGAGAATATTTTAATATGCAACTAATCTTAAGTTGCGCACACCTATTTTTTTTTAATTTGATATTTTTTTTCTTAATATTATACCTAAATCCCTAAACTCTAAATAATTAAGTTAAAAAAATCAAAAAGAGAGAAAGCGTTTTAATATGCAGCTAATCTTAAGCTGCACATCTTATACACCGATTTTTTTTATTTGATTTATACTTAATATTATAATTCAATTTTTAAATTCAAAATAACATAATCACAAATTTAAAAAATAAAAATAAAAAAAATAGAACGCTGCATCTCAAGTCTGCATAGTAGGTCCAAGGGGAGGTTCACAACACAAAATTGTTATATATATTTACTATGCTGCAAATTGCTGTCTGTGCGTCGGTATGCATCCATCTCTTAATTGATTGATCAATCGATTGACCAATCAATTGGTAAATATAATTAACGCATAATTATGCTTCAATCCATTAATTCAAATAAAAAATTGTCTTGAATTGATTGACTCTTGCCTTGAATTGATTTACAAGCAATTTTCTTGCTTTTGAATAGATTGCGAGCCGGAAGATTTTGTGGCCACCACAATAAAATTCGATCGGTACAACGTTCCGTCCTATCGGACGTGATACCCCTAAGGCTCACCTTCCCTTCCTAGGTTATAGTTTAGATTGGACTAGACGATCGAAAACTGTCGACGCAAGGTGACCGACTATGCACATGCCTCCTAATCAATTCACTAATCGATTGAAAAAAGGCGTCGCGCACGAGCGCGCGGTATAACATTCGCAACATAACGTTCCTTATATATATATATATATATATATTCGTTAATTCATAAAAAAATTCATGAATAATTTACTAATAAACTAATTTATTAACTTATATATATATTTTTTATTTAAATATATAATAATTTATATTTTTTATAATCTTAAATTATTTAGAGTGCATTAAAAAATAAAAATAATATAAATGTCATATATTAAAATAACTCGAACTCCAACTCGATAAAATTTCTAAGAAACAAACTTCAACAAATTCAATAAGATAAACAAGTTTAAACATGTTCATTTACACCCTATTATAGTAAATCTTTCACTCTCTAGTCAACCGAACATCCCGTGGAGTCAATCTTAACCTAGCATACACATACCAAAGATGCATGATTTGACGAAAGTTATTTACTGAGATCATATGAACAAAGAGAAGAAAAACCTGGTCAAGCCCAAAAGACATGTTCTATTCATTGCTCTAACCAAAGTTTAAGGAAAGATTCATGGCTTTCTAAAACTCAGGAAAATGGCACAAGTGCCAAAGTTGAGATGGCAATTGGCAATCGATCCTCGTGCATTCCTTGAAAACATATTCAATTCAAAATTGCATACAAACAATAAGGCATTTTAGAGAGATTACTTTAGGATAAACACAGCCATATCGTATATATGGAATAGAAAGCAGAATGAGCAATAGAGTTACTTAAGGATAAACACAGCCATTTTCTATCATCTAGATTTCGTGTATAATTAATTATATATAGCCTTAATTATCCACAAAAATCTGTTACGTTAAACATTGTACTAATACAAAAGTTTTATATTACCTGGTTGTGGCTGCACTGAAAGGGTTGATGACTGGCAGGAAGGGCAGCAGCCATGAGCACTAAACTGATACAATCTGCCGATTACACCTCTTCATCAGAACTTTCTTGTCTCAAAGCATGGAACCTTGGGAACACTGGAGGTAGGTTTGAGTGGATTGGCACAGAATGCTGCCTAGTTGAGTTGACGAGGCTGTGATCGTTGATCCTTCCGACCTCTTTGCATACTTGATCGAGAATGACAAGGAAATCTCTAACTACCATGAAAAATCTGAAAGGATGAGCTTCTTCTTTGGCCGAGTCTCCGTGGAAGTACTCAGTCAATTCCCTGACGAGGGACAGTGCCATGCTCTCTTGATCTTGCAGCTTTATCATCTCATTCTCGGCCTTCTTTAGGAAGTCGGTCATGGCATCGTTGAACCTACGGTGTTGTCCAGATTGGGCTGGTGCTTCGTTCAATCTTAGAATGTCAGTGATCTTTCCAATTCCGCCAGCAAGTTTTGCGACATAACCACTGAGCACGTCAGAGTCCATGGCAGCTGCTTTCTTCACGTTGCTGAGCTCATCTCCCAAGCCAGCAACAACTTGGAGGCCAAGCTTCGCACATTCATGGTCGGATTGAAGAGTCTGGGTTTTGGCAGCGAAGCCTTTGGTGCCACAAAGGCGAGAGCATTCAGCTCTCGTGATTTCTTGCACAACAAAGTGTAGGAGTGTAGTCTTTCCATCAGTGCCTTTGATATCCACTAATTTGAGCAGTGTGTCAAGCTTGAAGGCATGTGCATCACCGCGATTTGTACCAACATTCATGCGGTTTCCAGTTTTTAGGACGGCCTCTAGAAGCTTGAGAAACAGCCTGCTGCTCCTCAGCTCTTCACAAGCAGCCTAGAATTTAGTCAACAAGTGAGTGTAAGGTCTAGTTAGCAAACCCAAGGAAATAATCAACACCTTCAATCAAATTACCTAATCCCAACATTTAGGTTGATACTGCTGAGAACCAAAAACCAAAACAATGTAAACTGATAGTGTAGGCAACAACATATCACTAGTTTCATTCATCAAAATAACTGAGAGAAAACTGATAGTGTAGGCAACAACATATCACTAGTTTCATTCATCAAAATAACTGAGAGAAAAGATAAACTACATATGGGAAATATCCGCCAAGCATGAGGGTAAATCTAACACATCAAGAATTGAATCATCATCATCAAATTGTTCTTATCTCAACTATCCAGGTCAGTTACATCAATCAAATTCCTCAGTTGGGTTCAGTGCAATGCTATCATTAGTGATATCCAAATTAAACGAATCATTGTTTACATTGACCAATATTGGTTTTGGTCTTGCTTAAAACCTTACACTTTCCACTCTATTGATTCAACTCTTCTATAAAATCATTCAACATCATCTCAATCTCAACAGTTGAATGAAGCTTGAAATACAATCTAAATTGTCACACAAGGAATTGTGCCTTCCAAGAAACGCTAATACAATTATTGGTTAAGTAGAGAAGCTTTTCTGTATTCATCTCAACAAATTACAAAGAATTTAATACATTTCAATATTTCTTGATTAAATTTCGTAAGATTGTTAGGACCATAAGAATTCGCATATCTCTACAATAATATGATATTGTCCACTTTCGGCCTAAACCCTCATAGATTTATTTTTGGACTCTATCCAAAAAATCTCATACCAATAGAGATATCTTTCATCTTAAAAACCCATCTTTTCTATATATTTCTAATACGGGACTTTGATTTTATTCCCAACAGAGATTACACTAGAGTCGGTCAGGTACTAAAAATGTATTTTTAGAAAATCTAAAGTTCCCCTAAACAGGATTTTATGTTTATTCAATGTTTATAAACAAGTTGTTGAGCACATATTACCTGCATTGCCACACCATGTATGCCCAAACTATGCGGAATCAACTACACAAATCTTATCCCTTTCAAGACTATATCAATAGTAATATTCAAATGAATTTATCAATTTAACTAATATTTTTCTCCAGCTACCCCTTATATCTTCCATTATAATGAATTTCACTCTTCTAACTATGAAATTCACTAGTCAACTTTGAATATATCCATCCCGTCTCAATCTATTTTCTTTGATTTTATTATTATTTTTTAAATTTCCAACTAATTTCTCTAGAATTATGATGGCAAAAGATGATAACGCTCACCCTAAAAGCCCCTCACAACCCGTCCCCAAGTTAGTGAAGAGAGGTAAATCACGGGTGGCTACTAGCTTGAGCAGTGACTAGTGCATGAGGGAGGATAAGAACTTAACAATTTCTTTGAAATTATATATATATATATATATTGCACCCCCTCTCTGTTCGGGCGTCATCCGTGACTAAGGGTGTGAGGTGCCCAGAAGTGATCCAAGTGTCCCGACCTAACTCGGTGGCAGACGCGCCACAGACAGAGAGAGGGGGAGGAGGGCGCAGCATATCCCCTATTCACAGCTCCCACACAATATATATATATATATATATATATATATATATATACCCAATAACGTGAGATCCATATAACTATCTCACTTATAGTGGGATAAAAACTTAGTTTATGTTGTATACATACATATATATACTATCCTTTTTCACATCTCCCACACATTTATTTTAATATTGTCATAAATTGCTTTCTAACGACCCAACATTCCAATCAAAGTATTGCAGCTTGCATCATAGTCCTATAAACTTTTCCATTTAATCTGCGGCGCATACAACAATCACATAAAATTACACACCTATTCTTTATTCTATTGTTGTTACTTTCATCAATTTATCTTTGTAAATAATGGATCTATGAGATTAAAAAAAAAATCTTACTTGTTGGAATTTCAAATCCATCCAGTTAGTCATTTGTCTATTACTTTTTATTATCGAAACTACATTTCTAACATTTGGTTTTCCTATTTACCCAAAAAAAAACATTAGTTTCTTAATTTATTCTCCCCAAGTTAAAATTAAAATTTAATCTAGGGGAAAAGTTATAATGGTGCACCTTATTTTCATGTTCATCAAGGAGACCCCCCTCCTATAAAACTTATTAAAGGGATGCCCAATTTATTCCCGGCTACCATTTCTACTATCCTTGGATAGATTTCAATTCTAGGGGGGAAAAAAATCTAACACTGTCGGTTTCCTCTCCTTCGATGATCCTATTCCCCATACCAGTGGTCTCCTTTGCTTCTGGTATCCACCTCATGGTCACTTTATCATTGCATTAACACTCTCTCCTCATCAAGCTCTTCCTTGCTGCTAATTGAAGCCCTCTTAGTCCTCTTCACCCAACCCTTTAAAATGATCACACTATAAAAAATGAATAGTTTCATAGAGACACACCAAAAAATGAAAAAAAGAAGACAAACGTATCCATTAGATCTCTGATACGAAAAAAGTGTAAAAAATAAATGGTTTCTTTCATCTTAATTGAAAAATTCGCTCATTCTCCATCACAAACAACTATTATTATAAGAACTCATGCAATCTCTACTTTGCCCATAGAGTTTGACGTCTAGTCAGATGATGAAGGTGCTAGTGTCTGATGATAGATGAAAGGATGTTGATGGAGTGGCTATGCCAGTTGGGGCAGCGACAATGACAGAGAGAGAGAAAAAAAAAAATGATTAACGAGGTTTTTCTAACCTCGGGCGACCGGTCCCACAGAGAGAGAGAGAGAGAGAGGTTAAATCAAAACACAATTATTTTAGAGATCATTTTTCAACCATCTTTTAATTTTCGTTGTTAGTTTGAATCTAATCAATTAAGGACTAAGATCCACAACAACCAAGCCTTTGTTTTATTAAATAGAGTCGGCTATATGAATCCTTTTATGTCATTAGGCTCAATCCTTTACTATATCTTTATATATATATTTAAATATATTTTATTTTATTTATCGTTACTAACCAAGTCATTTTTTATCTCTCTCTTCCTCGATTAATATGTGTATTTGTCATAGTCTCACATCGCTTAACTGAAAATTTTTTTAGTTGCCTAAATACATGTTCATGTCATCTTAAATGTGTCTCTCAAAGTTTTTCCTCAATAAACACAACCTTGACTTTCTTTCTAATATTCTCATTTTATATCTTGTCCATCATCGTATGTCCACACATCCACCTTAATATGAGTATCTATGTGACTCTTATCTTCTATTTAAGTGCTCGATCCATAGTTCAACATGCCCCCACGGGCTGGATCAGCTGGTTAAGACACTCGCACTTGAAATGGAGGTCGTGGGTTCGAGGGTCGACAGTATGAACGAGGGGTGAAACCTCGGCTGCTGTTTAAAAAAATCCCTCGCGCCTGGGTGTCTTGGCCTGCCCAGCATTCACCGTGATTTACCCCCTCTGGACACTTGTGGGGCAGAGACCAGGGGGCCGCTGGGTTGGCGGTTCCAACCTTTTTGAAATCGATCCATAGTTCAACATTCAGCTTCATATAATATAATAGGTCTAACCGCTATTTTTGTAAAACTTCTCTAAAATTTAGAGGTACTTTTTCTATCATAAAGAACATGACACCCTCATTTATTTCAACTATGTATCAAATGTAAAACATCTCTATTAACTCCTTCATCCCTTTACAAAAATGATCCTAGATACTTAAAACTCTTAGTAATAAATAATACGTCATCTCTCATCTTAACAATTATCTTGCTACATCTAATACTACTATACTATTATAAAATTAATTTAAATATTTTAAAATTTTAAAATTGGAATTTAATTAATCTTAATTAAGTTTAATTTGACCCCTTTTATTTTAATTATACAAAGTAGCTCTTAGTTTTGCAATTAGGCTTTGATTAATTTAATTTAATACATTAACTCTTAATTTACTCTAGTTAAATTCTCTATTATTAATTAGAATAATTAAATTAATTGGGACAATTCTCTTAATTATGTGGTTGTCACCCTAGGGCCATATGAATTTTAACATCATGTGTGTGGCTTTGTAGGCACTTAAAGATGGTGACCGTATACCTAAATGATCAAACTCTTTAATCCCATAAAGACCTTCTTTATCACTTTAGATATAGTCTTGATTAACCTCTAGAAACACATCAAGACTATCTAATATTCAATGTAATGAGTTCCACTAAAGTCCTATAGCACACTTATCATGCACTTCAATTTCTTTATCATCTTATAGTATGACATGCCCTAGAACTTAGCTTAATGTTTGTCTTACTCGGCTATGTTGGATTCTTTATACATGTAATTATCCCTTTACAATATATAGAATATTTCCATCTCAAACTTAACATGCTAGCAATGTCCCTGTATTGGGTTACAATTTACAAGAATGGTATGTTGGTGCAGGAAGCAATAGACAATCGAATCCTGTTTTGATATATGGCAATTGGTTTAAAGTTAGGAATCAGATATTCTAAAGTGAGTGCCAAGTGTGTTCCTAGGTTAAAAGAAATATAAAGTATAGTAGGTTTAGTTCCATTGATATTTTAAGTTCAGGCTATGTTGGATCCTTTATACACGTAATTATCCCTTTACAATATATACAATATTTCCATCTCAAACTTAACATGCTAGCAATGTCCCTCTATTGGGTTAGAATTTACAAGAATGGTATGTTGGTGTAGGCAGCAATAGACGATCAAATCCGTGTTTTAATATATGGCAATAGGTTTAAAGTTAGGTAGTAGATATCCTAAGTGTGTGTCAAGTGTGTTCCTATGGATTAGGAGGATTGAACGCAGATGAGCCTTGGTGGGTCAAGAGGATCAAACATCAAACAGGTGAAGTCCTGATGGGTCGAGAGGAACCACCAGGCAGGTGAAGTCCTAGTGGGTCAATAGGACCAAACACCAGCCACAAGGAGTATAGATGGGTTGACGAGTAAGACAATTGATAGGTAAAGTCCAAACAGGTCAGCAGGATAAGACATCAAGTATAGGAAGTTAAAATGGATCAGCAGGACCGGTATTTGGCAAGGTAAAAAAGAGGACCTTCTGGCAAAGAAGACTATGAGGAGCGTCTTAACTTTGGGATGTGAGTAGACTTGCAATTAGGCATGGACCTAACCGAGAAACCAAGAGGAGTTTCGAAGTCAAGATCGACTAACAATTTTAACTGTCTTAAAATTATGCAATATCTATGCTTGTAGGACTTAATCTATGGTGTAGGAAAAGTTTAACTTTCAGGCTACTGGAATCCTAGCACGATGCGCTGCCCTAGTCCTAATAGAGATAATCGACTACTATGGTTTAGGAAACCTAGTTTACCACACCCATTCCATTAACTGAGACCTTTGCGTTGAATTGTAACATAACCTGATCTAGATTATAATCCTCCATATAGGACCGGGACTGCAAAGTTGTTTGGACACAGACTCAACAACTCTTTACAAACACGTCTCGGCGACTCTATCAAGTTTGTGAAGATCTCATGAATATCCTAGCATGGGTCCCAAAGTTAAGCTTGACCAATCAAGCTGGACTAAATCAATATTGGATCTCCAAAGACAAGATTCACATCTTACATAGTTCATATCGAGGCTTTAGTCCAGGGGGAGCCAATAGGAAAACCATAGTCATAGTTAGATAAGTTTCTTGTTTCTATGTTTCTTTTTGTTGCTTGATGTCTGCTTATTTCCTTTCTGCAACAAATGTCATGCTTAGGATTAGAAATGGTTAGATAAGGATCTGACTTGATTGAAACTTGCACAACCTAGTATTAGGGTGGGGCGAGATGATAGTACATTAGGAAAGTTTGTCTAAAAAATCATGTAGGGTAAGACGTACCCTATTTGGCCTTTTTAGTCCGGTGGAACTAACCGAAGCTACCTCACCAAATCCTCAACTAGTTAGACCAGAGTTTCTCAAAAAGGTAATTTGAGAATAAAATTTCTTTAAAAGGCTTTGTCTAGGAAAGGGTTAATGATCCAATAAGGCTACGGCCAAAGAAGATCTCTGTGCCTCACCAAGACCTGGAAGCCAATTATCGAAACTTATTTTTCAATTTACTAATTGTTAAACTTGAATTCAACACAAGCTTCAATCAAATCATAGTGTTTAACATAAAATCAAAAGATAAAATTAATGCATCTCATAAAACACATAAGGATTCCCTGTTTTGTCACTTAGAAATGGGTGAGATGCTTAGAACCTAAAAGTTTAGCCCAACCCAACCAATGCTATCAACTCAATTAATTTTACCTTTAATATACTAAACCTAATTTACAGTTTTAATTCAACTTAATACTTTTCAAAATTCAATTGAATAATTTTTAAAATTTAACTTAATAATTTTCAAAATCTAATTTAATAATTTTCAAAATTCAATTTAATAATTTTTAAAATTTAACTTAATATTTTCAAAATTTAACTTAATAATTTTCAAAATCCAATTTAATAGTTTTCAAAATTTAATTTAATAATTTTCAAAATTTAATTTAATAATTTTCAAATTTTAATGTAGTATTTTTCAATATTTAAATTAATCTTTCAAATTCAACTTAACTAATTTTTAAAATCTAAATTCAACTTAATTAATTTTTAAATCTAAATTAATCTTTCAAATTCAATCAAATTAATTTTTAAATCCAAATTAATTCAACTTAACTACTTTTCAAAATTTACATAAAGTCATTCCTTTGTATAATAATTTTCACTTAGACGATTCATCCCACGTAGCTTGGAGGGCCTTCTTCCTCTAAGTCTTCTTGTTCTCCTTCAAGTTGGGACACTCTGATTTGTAGTGACCCTTCTTATTGCACCCATAACAGGTTACCTTGCTCTTCAATTTCTGACTGGTAGTAGGTTCAGATGATCATCCTTTTGCTGCACCGCCTTCTTCTTCTTTCTTTGGCCTATGATCATTTTGTAGTAATTCTGAGCCATCCGGACCAGCTCCGGAAGATCGATTCCATTGTCATTAGATTTTGACTCAGAATCTGACTCGAGTACCGGTTGCAGCTTCTTTTTTTTTTGCTTCCCAGGGACTTTTCCAGCAAAAAGAGTTATACCCTTCTCCACCTGTGAAGCGTTAGTCTATTTATGCAACTCCAATTCAGAAAACTGCTCGTCAAGCTTGATATTACAGAGGTTCCTTGAAACCTTGTACGCATCTATCATAGATGCCCACAAAGAGTTTCTGGGGAACGAGTTTAGAGTGTACCTGATTAGGTCACGGTTTTCTACCTTGTGACCTATTGTGTGTAGACCGTTCATTAACTCTTGGATCCTCGCGTGGAGCTGTGCAACTGTCTCGCCGTCTTGCATTTTAATGGTGTACAACTTGTTGAGAAGTAGATCATGCTAGTTGATCCTTGTATCTGACGTCCCTTCGTGTAGCTCGATCAATTTGTTCCATAACTCCTTTGCGCTGCTAAAAGGGTCGACGTGGTTGAGTTCCTCTTTCGTCAAGCCACACTGAAGGGTCTGTGTAGCTTTAGCATCCACTTCTATTTTCTTTTTGAGTGAAGCGTCCCACTCTGAATATCCCTGAACTTCACCTTGTGAGTTCTTAGGGATTTTCAGTCTAGACTGGATTATAATCTACATATCCACCTGAGTTTTCAGGTGGACCTTCATTCTGCTCTTCCAGTAGGAGACATCTTCTCCGGAGAACAGAGGTGGATGTGCGGTGTTGTAGCCTTCTTACATGCACATGAAAAAAACCCTGAAATTTTATAAAAACAAAGAAACTTGTTCTAAGACTTAGTCTTGGATTAGTAGTGCGGTATATATATAAAAAATTTCGAGTGGTGTTGCACCAACCTCGAAAAACGAAAATGTTACAAAGAAAAAAATGATTAAATCCGAAAAACTTGCTCAATTGGTGACTTCACCAAGATTGAGCCACCCACTTTGATACCACTTGTGGGATCGTTGTAATCGATAGAGGGGGGTGAATATCGTTGACTTTAAATTTTTCGGAAAATAGAGAAAATACGCAGCGGAAATAAAAACAATGCTAACACTTTTTCTTTTTACTTGGTTCCGAGTCTTTAACGACTCCTACTCCAAGGCCCACGGTCCTTGACTGTTTACGATGAGCAATTCTATATTTCGAAAATGAATTACAAGTGAGAATTTTCGAATACAGAATTAATTAACAAAATTATACCAACGACACTGAGGAAATGGCGAAGTCTTCTCGAGCAGCGTGTCGTCGATCTTGATCGTTGTCGGCGCGGGGAACTCGAGCACGGAAGAATGATGAAGCGTGCTTGAGTTGGAAGAATTGTTGTTCTGGAGAAAAGGGGTGAAGCCCCTTTTATAGTAGTGCTCATGGGCGCCTGATAGGGTATAGGGTTGGAACAATGCTAACACTTTTTCTTTTTTACTTGGTTCGGAGTCCTTAACGGCTCCTACTCCAAGGCCTACGGTCCTTGACCGTTTACGATGGACAATTCTATATTTCGAAAATGAATTACAAGTGAGAATATTCGAATACAGAATTAATTAACAAAATTATACCGACGACACTGAGGAAATGGCGAAGTCTTCTCGAGCAGCGTGTCGTCGATCTTGATCATTGTCGAAGTGGGGAACTCAAGCACGGAAGAATAATGAAGCGTGCTTGAGTTGGAAGAATTGTTGTTCTGGAGAAAAGAGGGGTTGGCGCCTGCTTATCCGCAGACTCGACCAAACCTTATCTTTGGTCTTGGGAGCCTGGGACTGCTAAGGCGCCTGATGGCTCACAGGCGCCTGAGAAGCTGACGTGGCAACCTTGCTAGGTCAGCTTCTCCATCCGCAGGAAAACCCCATCTGGGGCGTCTGATAACTATCAGGCGCCTGGGTTCTCGGGCGGCTGAACCCTTTTAGGCGCTTGGGATGCAACAACTGCTTCCTTCCAGTCCTGCAACCAGGGTTAGTCCAAGAACAATATAATATTAAAAATAAGTGCATGGATAACAACCGGAGCTGTTTTGGTTCTGACTTTGGATTTCAAAATGAAATCCTGGGTCGAACCGACGCCTACTGTTCCCTCTTCCGGGGAACGCGTCCTCACCTACTCCACTCTGGAGAAGTTACCTTTTTGCTAATCGGCTCCTCCGGTTGGACTTTTGCTCGGCCTCCGAGACTGCCGGATCTCAAGACGTCCGTACCTCGACCCGCCTCTACTTCTGTCCGCAATCCTCGCTCGGCTAAGACTCCTGTCCGATCTTCCGAATCAGGACTTCGGTGTCTAGTCCACGACCAGGATTTCTTGCCTAACCCTCGGTCAAGTCTTCAGTACCCAACCCTCGGTTAGGTCTTCGTGCCCAGTTCTCGACCAGGTCTTCGTGCCCAGTCCTCGACTAGGACTTCGTGCTCAACCCTGTAGGTCAAGACTTTGTGCTAGCTCAACTAAGACTTTCCTGCACACTCAATAAAACATATTAGATCACAACATAAACTCAACTTTGAACTCTTTGCCATTATCAAAACCAAGTTTGATCTGGTGCTTCCGACACCAACATTTCCAACATCATATTCTGTCTCTCAACTTCATGATGAAATCTTAAGGTTCTACCTCCACTCTTATTGAGATCAAGACCATGAAGATTCATAGTATCTGTACTACAATAGTAGAAGACTGAATCTCCAAAGAACTTAAAACACGACTTTGCTAGGGTTAGCTGACAACTGGTTTGAGCAATGCAAGCGCAAACTAGTCAGTTGAAGAATTGTAAGTGAACTTGTTCATAAATCCTCATAACACATGATGGTGATTGAAAAGATTGGTCCACTAGATAAACAATTTAGCTACCAGTAGACAAAAAAGCCACTGCCGCACATAACCCGCAAAAGGAGCAGTTAGAGAAGAAAGTTAAGGCAATCAAAAACAACAAACTTACAGCTATCCATTTTAGCAACTTGATTCACAAATATGCAGCATATTGAGCAGTAATTTTAAATGATAAGGAAAAATAACTTCTTCAGACAGTCCAAGATTTACCTCGAGAGTTTCAAAAGATTTCTTGAGAAATTTGACCTCTGAATCAAAATTGGCAATATAAAGCATGGCCTCAACCCTCTTAAATGCAAATGGAATTTCAAGCACTGCTCTGAGAAATTTTTCTGCTGAACCAAGCTTTATAACTGAGTCCTCTTTGAATTCTTTCAATTTATGTTCTTCTTCTTTGTTAGGAGTCATCTTTAATAGGGTCTCCAGCAGTTCAGTTCCCAAACTATCTGCATTCCCTGTGTACAGCAATGACCAACTTGTAGTTCATCTTAAAAGAGTTATTTGAGTAGGAAAGCCATAAGTATATGCACAGGAAGATTCTTGGACGCATTACAAGTTTAAATGATTGACAGGCCATTTCAAAGACACTTAAGTGGAAGGTTCCAAAGAAAGGATGAATTGTGACAAAGAATTGCAATAGAAGGGTAAAAGATTTTTGTAGCTGGTCCCAATGTTGGGACTAACAGAGTTTGTGCACAATGTTCCTATTTTTCTGGCATGCAAGTCAATCTGACAATTTGTGTGCAAAGTTCGTATTTTCAGGCAAATAGCTGAAGATTATGTCGACAAGTATACTTCTCATGAGAGATCAATAGAGATCTTCCAGCGATTTGATTGGAAGTCTGACAATCTTGAGGAAGAGATCATTCCTACTAGATTTGGAAGCCTATTGGTAAGTATGCTTAGTTTGCATAGGATTTTAGGGGGAAAAAATACACATATATATGTTCTTCAAGAAGGAACATTTTCATGTCAAAAGCATCTTAATGGCTTAGGATGGGTTTGACTTTTCTTTGATCTCAAAAGTGAATTGAGCAAAAGAATTTTCCGATAGAGTGCATAATCAGAAACAACTTAGTGTTTGGCAACCAGACTGATATGTATGATATATCCAATGTAAATAACATATAATATGATAAAAATGGAAACCAAACTGATATCAAGATAATCCAATGTATATAACATATAATAAGATATAAATAATAATAATATTTATTTATCATCTAATTTTGAGGGATAAAGCCCATTTTAGTCTCTCTTATTTTTCACTTATCCCAAAATAGGCTTTCCTCTTTTCAGGCTGCCAAAATAGTCCCTTATGTTTTAAAATATTTCCCGAATTCATCCTCACTTTAGATTTCCATTAAAAACAAACGAAGATAAAGTCTTATCACCCATTCATAAGTCTATTTTCGTCACTTTTATTTGTCACTTATCCAAAAATAATCTTTCCTCTTTACAGACTGCCAAAATGGTCCCTCATGTTTCAAACTATTTCACGAATTCATCTTTCCTATTAGATTTCTATTAAAAATAAACAAAAATAAAGTCCATTACCCATTCATATCTCTTGTTAGTTCATTTCTTCGTATTTTCTTAAAATTAAAACCTTTTTTCTCTTTTAGCTAAATTAATTCCGAATTATCAATACATATTTATCAATTATAAAACAACAAGAAAAAAAATTTATGAAAAACATAAGTTGTTTTGATGAGCCATAAAAGTTTAAGTTATAATAAAAGAAAATACAAATGCTTTTATGATATGCGAGTAGGCTAAGCCAGAGATTAGATAACTTCTATTCATATCATGCATCGTTACAAGAATATCTTTTTATCTGAAAATGAACTAACGAGAGATATAAATAAGTGATGGACTTTATTTTCGTTTGTTTTTAACGAAAATCTAATAGGAAAGATAAATTCGGGAAATATTTTGACAAACATGAGAGATCCTTTTGGCAGCCTGAAAAGAGAATGGACTATTTTTGGATAAGTGGCAAACAAGAGGGACGAAAATGAGCTTAAATCATTTTGAAACATGAGGGACTATTTTGACAGTCTGAAAAGAGGAGGGACTATTTTGGAATAAGTGAAAAACACGATCGACTAAAATGGGCAACTACAAGTTAATAATTAATACATGACATTTAGTGTGTAATATTATGCAATATTTTTAACCTTAAATGTTTGCAATAATAATATCTACACGTGGTTATTTCCAATATTTTGCACAAATTTATATAATTTAGTAGTTTTTTGGGAAGTAGTTTTCAACATATACCTCCTTATTTCAATGCATTGACAAAATGCTTTCGGAAGGTGGTGCATTAGGAATTGTACTTGAGCATCAATTGAATCCACAAATTCTTTGCAGCTTGAAACATTATAGAAATGCGTTAGGTATACCTCTATTAGGTTGATTAATCCATGAATATTTGTAGTTGTTGCTAATTATATATGATGATTTTTATTCTTATCAGATGGTGTAATTTCTTCCTTTACCTTTATCTCATGTACTTGGCTTCAGTTACTGACAAAGAAAAAGAAAAGTTCCATAAAGTTTGAATTTGAAAGGAAAAAACAAGGGCAACAATCAGCATGGCCCCCTTTATTATCATTTTCATCAAAAAGATAGTCTTTTTTCAAAAAGAAAAAAAAAACAAAATAATACTCCAACATATTTCTTACTCAAAAATACTATTATTCCAATGTTGTTGTAAAAGTGGCAAAAAAATAATTCGCTCGCCCCAACGTCCCCACTAACCTATCCCAGGGTCAACATGGAAGAGATAAATCATGAAGGCTACTAGCACGGATGCTATGACTAGCATGTGGGGAGTGCATACACACTAGCTTTGTCAGGTTTTGACCTCCAGACTTCAAAGTGACAACACCGCATGCGCGCTATTCCAGTGTTGTTGTAACAGCTATAACATGTAGCAATAAATAGGTTCAATATTTTCTTTGTAGTTTAAGTTGATCGAAATTACTATAAAAACTCTATCAACTTGTTCAAAATTGCTAAAACTTGATTAAAATTATTTTAACTTAATCAAAATTACTCAACTTGTAGTAGTTAGCAGCTATGTCATAGTTATTATAATAACATTGAAATAAAGGTAGATTCCAGATGAGAAATAGGTTGGAGGATTATTTTCACCATTTTTTTTAAAAAAAAGAGTTTTGTCAAAAAAAAAAAAACAAATAAGAGATTTTCCTTAATCTTGTTAAAAAAAAAAACAAGGAAAGAGTCTGAAGGCTCTGGAAATTTAAACAGAGATTTACCAGACCTTCTAACAGGGCTTCACAGACTTCCTCCTTAGTCACATTCAAAGCCCTAAGAAGAATAGCAATGTTTTGTGACTTCTTAGGATCGAGGACTCTGTTCTCTTGAGTCAGCGGGAAAAGGACGCGCCCCTTGTTCATCTCCTCCGTCGCCGTGCTGGTCACATTGCGGATGAATAGCGTCTCGATCATCTCCTCATTCACTCTACGAATCCAAACAATGATCCCAACAAATGAGTAAAAAAAGTTTAAAAAAAATGAAGAGAGAGATAGAGAGAAATCAGTTTCAGTATCTTACTGGAATGAGCTCGACCGCAGCTGATCCCACACCATTGTTCGATCCGAGCTTGCCCGGACCTTGTCCCAGAGCAAAGGCTTCAGCTTTGGACGAGGAGTCTCCTCATCCTTCGCATTCTTCGATGATTCTTCCAACGCTGAGGGATTCCTGATCTTCTTGTCCGGTACAAGGTCTGGTGTCTGTAAATCCTTCAGTTTCCTGACAGGACCATCCCGAAAACAATAAGGTCGAGATGGCCGCGGAGGTGGAGGAGGTGGAGGCGGCGGTGTCGGAATTTGTCGGTCTGGCGGTGCAGATGGGGCGTTAGTAGCGAAATGGCTGTGAGTGAAGTCGTTATCATATAACGAATCCACTGGATTTGGGTAAGAGAAGCCAAATGTTTTTATTTTCCCATCAGATTCCTTTTTCTTGTCTGAAAATGGAGAAGGTAGCGAAGCGCGGTTTCGCTTCGGAGGTGAAGGGGTCATTGGCCGGAGAGGAGGCGGAGAAGGCAGTGGAGGGTATAGAAATCCAACGCCTCCTGAAGCCAAGTTCCTCTCAGTCATGGGCTTGAGCGATCTGCCGCTAGAATTCGAAGGGCTCAACCCGAACGGCGGAGACGGAATCGTCGGCGGCGACGGAGAAAGCGATGTCGCCGAAATCGAGGACACAGTGCTGATCGCCGATCCGCATTTCTCTACGGTGGCCGGAGGTGACGTATTCCCGAGGCTCGAAGGCAACTTCGGCGAGTAGAACTCCTCCGTCGGCGAGCTTCCACCGTCAACATTCCCGTACCCCTGCGGGATCTGTCGTGATAGAGGCGGAAGTGGGCGAAGCTCAGGCGACCCAGTCTTGGAAAGCGGAGGCGACGGGCCCACCTGCAGGGCGGAGTCGGCGGACGAGGAGTGGGGGTGAGTTTGCTGGCCGCGAGAGTCGACGAGGGTGCCGAGATACAAGAACTCAGAGGAAGCAGGAGGGGGCTTTGGGTCGGCGATGTCGGGCTGAAACAAGCGAAGCGAGTCGGAGCGGGCGTCAAAGCCTCGCGCCGGGCGGAGTCGGCGGAGAAAAAATGCGGCGGCGAGGGCAAGCGCAAGGAGGGGGAGGAGGAGCGCGGGGAGGAGGAGGAGGTGAGTGGCCGGGGCGCGGCGGGGTGGGGCGGAACGGGAGGCCGGGAAGATGAGCGAAGAAAGGTTGGCGGGGAAGGTGGGGAGTGCGGGCGGAGGAGGAGCGAGGTAGGCCGGGAAGAAACCCTGCTGCGGTTGCGACGCCGAAGACGAAGACGACGAAGAGGACGAAGACGAAGCGGAAGGGTATTTGGGGAAGGGCGAGGAGGCGGATGGAGGCGGCGCGGGGAAGAAAGGGACGTGGAGAGCTCTGCGGTTGTGGAATGGCGACGGCATTGTGTGGATCAATGCACTGCCCGAAGGAAGGAAAAGGAGGAGTAGCGTGAGATTTTGTACCGTTGTGAGAGGAAGGAGACGAAGACGGTGATGATGTCGTGCGACAGAAAAGGCAGAGGAAAAAGACGAGATTGGCCCATGTGAATTGTAGACGGGTGGAGGACTAAGGTCTAGGGGGACTGCTGTTGTTTGCCTGGGTAAATGGTAAACGAAAGTCGCAGGCTCGGAGGGCTCGCATAAGCTTCCAACTCTCCGACCAAATCTATCGTCGTTTTTAGACTTTCTAAATTGTTAAAATACTCTTTTAATTTTAAATTATTAAGGAATTTAATTTACTATATGATCTCCGGACGTTGTTTTTTGTTTTCTTTTTCAAATTTAATGTCTCCTGGAATTTAACATTAAAAAAAACTTATATGTGATGTGACACTCAATAAAATATTTTTTATGCTTAAAAATGATTGGATATAAATTTTTGAATACAAATTAAAATGAAACTCATTTTTTTTATTGTGAAAAAATGTTCCAATTTTAAAAAATAAAAATATCAAAACAATAGTAATTAAAATTTTATCTTATCTTATTTTTATTTTAAAAATACTCTGGTTCTAATACGGTTAAAGTTTTGATCAAAACTTTATTGAAACTGTTACAAATGGTGGAAGTTTTGTTTTGACAAAATTACTACAAGTAATTTTGATTAAATTGCTCTATATTATATCAATTTTGAATAAAGTTGCAATTTTTTTTATCGGATGTCTCCGAGGAGACATCAATTTTGAAAAAGTTGTTATGCGTTGCAATAGTTTTAGCTAAAATTACTATGATAGCAATGAAATAAGGGTCTTTTCAGTATACAAAATGAGATATGCATTGTTTTAATATTATTTTTTTTTTAAATTGAGGTGCCCCTTTAACAAACATGATAATGCGAGACGCCCTTTTAATTTGTGTTTACTGATGTAATGGAAGTCATCTGCCAGTATTGAAAAAATCCAAAAAAAAAAAAAGAGCTAAAGTTTATGACCCTTGCCTTGTAGAATTTTTATTAACAAATGTACCTAAGTGATTTGCACTTCAAACATATTTCACGGTCTATGACTCTTTTAGGTGAGTTATTTTAAATCCCATTAATTATTTTTTCCTTTTCGGGACAAAGAAACCTCATATAAAATATTTTTTACTAAGTATGGAACAAAAGATTGGAAAATAACTATAATACTAGGGTGGAAATTACAACACTTCTTGGAATTCTATTTATAGTCTTTAAGTTGTGGAACTATCACCCTATTTGAAAAGGATGGAAAATCAATTCCTTCCCGAATTGAAATTCGGGACTCGAATAAATTTTTAGAACGGAATTGATATAGAACTAAATTCCAATTCCATCAAACAGAGTGAAAGTAAATCAGACTTCTTTATGTTTGATTTGGATTCCAATTTCTCTGAAAAATTAAAATTACTAAAATATGTCCTTTTCCCTTCGCAAACCACCCCGTAGATTTTTCTGCCGACTTCCTCTCCCAACTTGATTTCTCTTCCTCTATACGTGAGGCTGAAACCCTCCTCTTGGCCGGAGCTCTTCTCATGTGCATCTTTTGTTGCGGGGCAGTGGCGTCGAGTAGCCTACAATGCGCGGTAGATCGTGCGATGCTATCACTCTCGGTCATCGTCGATGATTCCTTCTTTTTTGTGCGAGCCCTCCTTTTCTTTGTTGCTGTCGTTGCTCCTTGTGACAGTTGCACTTCCTTCGTCAACAGTAGTGGGTGCTGATGACATTTGGATATCACTGAGCTTCTATTTTATTAAGTTGTTAGTAAAATACTAAGTTTTATTGATGATAGATAAAATGGTAAATGTATAAAAATTGAATTCAATTTTGATAGATTTCAAATTAAAAAATTCAATTCAGTTCATTCATTAATTCATTTCAAATATCATAATTGAATTCAATTCTGGATAGAATTTAATTCAATTTCATTATTTAAAAACTTTTCAAACGGAGTGTATGACTTTTTTATTTTGTGGCAAAGCTGATCAACTCAATTATTTTTAGTTGATTGTTTAATTTTCAAGGTCACTTCAACTTTTTACTTAACAATGGATCTCTAAATCGATTCACCTTGGCTATAATTGACTATTCCACCGAGCAACAACTCCTTTAATTGACTAACTGTGTTCGAGTCTACTGGGCCACTTTATCATATAACGCAGTTAACATCTACAACTTTTCTTTGCTTGATTAACAATCTTATTTTTTATTCCTACTAAGGAATCAATTGGACTTACCAATCGAATAATTTCAATTAATTGACTACCCAATCGACTCAACCATGTCAATCAACTCATCTGAATTAGAAACATTCTATTCATGAGCAGACATCCTGAGTCGATCGTCAAATCAAGTAACTTGATCATTGACCATGACTAAATTATTAACGAGTCATCACCTAAGTCAAGTCAACTGTAAGCCCAAATTATAGGTTATTTGATTCTCATTGCTCACGTAATTACAAATTTATTTTGCTCATGAAGTCAAGTCACAATCCCTTAAAATTCACCGACTCTGGCTCGTTTCCACATCTTTCACTCATTCGCCTTTTTCAACTCCCGTTAAAGATGTGGCAACTTAACTATGCCTAGTAGTCATCTCTAGTTAGATCCTCAATCCATTGATGCTATCCATGTAGCATCCTTCACTCATTCACCTAAGTAGTCCACCTATTGTAACTCTCATCAAAGTTATCTCGTTCTACGGTCCCTCAAGATGTCTCGCATCATTCTTCTTCAATCTCTAGTGGGTCATCAAGCACACCAATTTGGTCGCACTAAGCATGTCATCAACCACTACTCAACCTTGTTGATTTACAAGCTCTACTAACTTGGTATCCATCCTACCAAATCCTTGTGCAACTTAATGCTCATATTAGTAACACAGGCAAATTTAACTTAAATTCTTTGCCTAGCACATTAAATACCTTGGTTGACCACAACCACTTAGGATACAGTAGCACTAATAAGTCCAATAAATGACAAGTCTATGTAGATACTATTATTTTTTGTTCAACTAAGAATTTTTTCTTGAATGAGTTTACTACTTTCATGGAGAGAATGTTTGAAAAGAGCATGGAGAAAAACTCAAGTTCTTATAAAGATTATTGATAAAGTAAATTCTGACTGTTGGAAATCATTTATAAATAGTCCCTATCAGAGAGTTGCTCAGCACAATTTGAATTCTCTTCACTTTCATTTTTTCATGTTGAGTAAAAACTCTCCCCAAGGGCCTTCTATGCATTGTTGATTCTATTTCACATCATTCTCTCTTGAGTAATTTCTATCGTACAAGCCCTTGATTATGAGTATCATAATATTTTTTTAGAGCCTTACATTCTCAAGGCAATGAGCATACTTGATCCCGGGCCAGTTTACGTGAGGCTTGGCTCGGCAACCTGGCACCTCGTCAGTAGAAGATAGATTTATGGGCTCTGGGAGCCCATGGGATATAAGGCTTGTATTGGTGGTTCGGCCTAGTTCCCTCGAGAACGGGAAGGATAGTCCCGGGTAAAAGGTAATCGTCTCGATTAAGGGGATCGGAAATCCCTGAAAGGCCCCCGGGTCCAGCAAGGTATGGATTGGGAGGCTCGAGTCCCAAGAGCCTCAATTCATAACGTCACTGAATCTCAGTTCTCCCGAGTCGGGGGAACACTAAACTCAGAGCATCTTCAAGACATACACAACTATACGCTTACACATCACTCGGCTCGGGGTCCCCGATCAGGCGCGTGGCGACCCACGTTCCTCAGAATCAGCCTGACCGAGCATCCAGACTATCGCGGGCCTGCCCCCGCACCCCTCTCGACAGTTTGGCTCCCAGCCGTCGCATGGCGGCCCACGCTCCTGATGTAAGCCTGAACCAGAAGAGGCTTTACTTGATGTATCACTGAATCGCACCAACACTCTAGGCCCCTCAGTCGGCCTCCTCATCTTATGCCCTCAGTCGACACCGATACTCTAGGCCCTCAGTCGGCCTCCTCATCTTGTGCCCTCAGTCGGCACCGATACTCTAGGCCCTCAGTCGGCCTCCTCATCTTGTGCCCTCAGTCGGCACCGATACTCTAGGCCCTCAGTCGGCCTCTTCATCTTGTGCCCTCAGTCGGCACCGATATTCTAGGCCCTTAGTCGGCCTCCTCATCCTGTGCCCCCAGTCGGCATTCGTCATGACTCACCAGAATAACCACTCCCTGACGCAAGACTAGCAGAAAGAGTACGGGGCTGACAGGTAAGGCATCATTCCGACATTAATCGCAAGCATCTCGCTGACGACATGATCATCCTGCCACATCCTGAGCCCCATACCCTGACCACATACCTCTGTGTCAGGTCGAGCGGCGTCCAACGATGCTAACCATTAAGTTGATAGTGTCCTTTTCCTTATTCTGGTGTGCAACACCTTGCCCTGCCACCTCTGTGTATGCCTTGCCCTGTCCTCGCTACGAGACAAAATGTGGCAGGCTGGGCAGCAACTGTCAGCTTCCCCGGCTATATAAGTCTCTCCATTCCGACGCCCATAGGTACGCGCAATAGTGATTTGGCTACTGTTGCATTGCCTTTTGCCTTCCACTCTCGAGGACTGACTTGATCGTCGGAGTGCCTGTCACGCCCCGAGACCCAGGAGCCGCTGAACCAATATAAAATCAGGCAGCACCTCCCCTGTCCGGCGGACAATTTACACATACATATAATATCCAAACAACCCACGCAATATATATTTGGCCTCAGGCCTCAAAATCAAGACATAACATAACCATAACACAACGTAAACCATACATGACTGCGGACCGGTCTGACTTATGACAAAACACCTAATACATAAACCCCCTGAGGGCATACAACAACACTGACAAGACATATACAAATAGCTACAAGGCATATGAAACAAAAGTCTTTCCAAACACAAAACAAAACCATGTCGTTACGATGGGTAGGGACTGGCTGTTGGGCTCTTCTGGCGACTCCAAGTATCTCAACCTGAAATAAAAACATAGGCAACAGTGTTAGTCCAAACGAACTCAGCGGATACCTAACAGATATGCATAATAAGCTATACTAGCAACAAGAGTCACGCGGATACAGTCTCATAAGTACAATAGGAAAATGCATACACTGAAGGTACAGAATATAGGTACATACCAGAATCCATCTATCCTGCAGGGTGGTGGAAACAAACCCTATAGAATAAGTACAATATATAATCCAAGGTAAACACGTGTCCGGTATATGCATGTCAATTAAAATGCAGCAATCAAATGCAGCAAGCAATGCACGATGCAAAATATGCACATGGTGCAATGACATGTGTCACCCCTGACACCAGTCAGATCATCGTCCACCTATCATAAATGAATGTCCGAGTGGGTAGAGCTATGACAACTGTACGCACCCTGCTATCACTGCTCCTGAGTGACCGAGTGGACAGGATGCTGACGAAGGACACCCTCCTACCCCAAGCAATGGGGGAGTCTCACTCTCATCTTCTCGTGTCTCAGGACGAGAAGGGATCCCTGGCTACTACCACGCCCGGAACCACCCTCCAAATAGTGGTCAAACGGAGCAATACAGGGCAAATGCACACACTCTATGGTAGTCACTACCCCTGAGTGGATGTGTGTGCATATCCTCATGTAACTGGCGATGGGCTCAAACTACATAGGAGTCGATGATCGTTAGTATGCAACAATGCAAGGATGGTGCATGACACTAACACATACAACATCCACCAAGTCCTCATCTATCACCTCAGTGTACTATGTATAGGTCTGAATCCTATATCATGGGATACAAATAACCTACGAGGTATACTGACAACATAACCAATGATCTATCAATGTCAAATGCGAGGGAACATATCACTACTTCTATGCACATATATACACATGACAACCAGTGAGACTGTATGAAGCTAAAAGGAGGATCACCTCAAGGATAAGCAACAGATGTCAAGTATAGGTATACTAAAGCAGATACAACGTATAAACTTACTGTTATCTATAACAAACTATGTATACCAATATGACAATATCTAAAGAGATAAGTCAGAGGTACCTGCCTCAAAAGTAAGATGTTCGTATCAGGAAAGAACCTCCCGTCCGATAATCAACGACGATAGCCCAATCAATGCCCTGTATTAAAGGCATAATTTTTAGCTACAATAATATATAATTTATAGCTAAACGAGTTATCTCAATTTATTAGGATCGTCCTTATTGTCGGGTTTCATTTAATTAATTACAATTAAATGAGTAGCCCTAATTATTCCCAGTTACCTAGATTAGATTCATGTTAGGTTTTCGAAACCTGAATTATCAAGTTTAAGTTATTAGGTTTAATCTCAAGTTAAACATAATCCGTAGTTCAACCAATAGCTCACCCACAACCAATCAACACCATTGACAACAAGCTCACATAGAGAAAACCCCAAATGTAAACACCTTCAAGCAACCACCTAAACTATCCAAAATTAACATGACACTCTACTATTTTTTTAGTATGGTACATAATAGGAGATCGCTAACAACATTATAGGATCATAACAATAATCCATTCCTTCAACAATAAAACATTAGCATACTTAATCAAACCTCAATTTGCTCATTAAAACCAAATCAAGATAGCAACTAAGATGGAAGACTAAATCCCAAAAGAATCCAAATCACAAAACTAGGATACATTCCCCATCAAGATTAGTAAACAAGGGACCAATGGCAAGGATTCCAATCCAAATCAATACAAAGAGATCATAAACTCACCCCTCACAATTCCAACCACACAAACCCAATCACTGATCTAAACTGGTCAACACTAAGCAAAGCCTAAATCAAAACAATCCAATTACTTTATTAACAGACCAACCATATAACTCCAAACCAATCTAAGCCTCACGGTAAATAAAATCAAATGCCAAAACCAATCAATCTCAAGATCAGCTAGCCAAATTTGAAGCCAAGAAACTCAACACAACCTAGCTTTTCCAGTAGTGTATCACACGACATAAGTGAGAAAGGAAATTAATAGCACACATTCAAACTCCGAATCGAATTCTCGAAACCATCATTCACAAGATCCAAACCTAACACTCTATTCAGATCTATGCAACTGAGCTGCATTTTAAACTCCAAGGTACTACTCAAAACCATCGCACGATCTTGATTCAAAAACCAAAACCATTCAAGAAACCAGATCTAGCGAATCAACTATCATCATAATCATATCAAAATAACTTAACGAACAACACCTTACCTAAGGTATGATCAATCGCGAGCCATCACCCTTGCATCAAATCCGCCAAGGGGAAAGGGGCAGTTGGGCTCCAATGATCCAGTGACAAAGGGGATAGATGAAGCTACTATCCTCTTAATCATACCCCAAGACTCATTAAAATTGCTACCCAATCATTGGTCAGTACTCAGTTTGATGACTAACAATTATCCTATACCAAGTTCATCACAAATACACACTTGAAATTTAATACAAATTGTGATACGTTTGGTACTCCTCTCTCTCTTCCTAAATTCTAGATTAAACCTCTACCACACTCAAATCTTCACCTAATCCTAGGACTTAATTTTCTTATTGCTAAAGATCGAGAATTATTACTTACAAAAGACTATGTTATTTTTCTCTCTACGCTTGTAATTTCACCAATTGTGTTTGATTACCCTTCCATTGTAACTAAACAACACCCTCCTACAGCTCCGACAATTACTAATAAGGACATTGGTTTTGTAGATACTAATAACTGCCACTGCACAGAGAAAACCCTAGGTCAGGGTTCTTGTCTAATTATCCAAGAACTTTCCTATTTTTTAGAATTTCAAGAACTACAAGAGTTTTTTTTTCAGAAGACCTAAGAAGCTCAGATGTTCCAAAAGATTTGCTCTCCCTTACATATCTGCTTCACTTAATAAACACACAATCTGATCTAGACTTTCTAATCTCCCGATTAGAAAAATAAAAAATTATAAGTGAAAATCATATAAAATATTGGGAATGCGATAAGATCTATTGCCAATTAATGATAATCAATCTAGATATTACCATAAAAACTCAAGACTTAAAATACACTAACTGGGAAACTGAAGAATACATGATACATATCAAATAATTATTAGCCCCCAGAGCAATTCAACGTTCAACCTCTCGGCATAGAAGTCCAACCTTTATTGTGAACAAAGGATCCGAACAAAAAAGAAGACAAACTAGAATGATATTTAATTATAAAAGACTAAATGATAACTGTCAGGAAGATGATTATAAAATCCCTGATAAGGACCAATTATTTAACAAAATTCAAGACTCCAAATGATACACAATATTTGATCTGAAATCTGGGTTTGGCAAGTTAAGATGCATCCTGATTCTGTAGAATGGGTAGTTTTTTCTTGTCTAGAAGGTTCTTTTGAATGGTTAGTCATGCTATTTGGTTTTAAAGTAGCACCCCAAATCTTTCAGAGAAAGATGGATACTATTTTCAAGAATTTAGCCAATTATACATGTGTCTATATTGATGATATTCTTGTATTCTCTAAATCAAAGGGAGAACACTTAGCACATTTGCATATGGTATTTAACTTATTTGAAACACATGATTTAATAATCTCTAGAAGTAAAATGAAGCTTGCAGTTAAACATATTGACTTTTTGGGAACTGAAATAGGACAGGGAAAAATCTTTCTAGAACCACACATTACCTCCATGATATTAAATTTTTCCAACAAAATGGAAGATTCCAAATCAATTAAATTATTTTTAGGTCTTCTCAACTATGCCAGACAATACCTTATAGACATAAAAAAAATTTAGTGGACCCTTTACAACAAAACGTCAATAACCAGACAAAAATACTTTAATCAACAAGATATAGACTTAGTTTGATAGATTAAAGATATGGTAAAATAAATTCTAGTCTTAACATTACCAATTGATACAAACTACTTAATTATAGAAACAGATGGTTGTAAAATTGGATGGGAAGGAGTTCTTTATCGAAAACCATCTAAAGATTTACTTCCATCCAATGTATGGAAAAAGGTCATTTAAATTCTCTTGACTATGAAATTTTAATAGTAATATATTGTATCGATGCTTTTAGACTTTTTATTTGTAGCAAATAAGAAACAAAGTCTGAACAGATTGTGAAGCTATAGTAAAGTATAGCTAGTAGACAAAAGGCTTAAGAAAAGGACTTAGTATAAAAAGATGGCTAAAATTTACAGATACAATTATAAACAAAGGATTAACCATTCACTAGGAATATTTTAAAGGAAGTAATAATTCCTTAGCAGATACACTGTTTAAACTTTTAAATTAACGTATGGCTATGACAGGCAACAACATGGACAAACAAAAGAAAGTAAAAACCTTTTCCATGTAAACCATGAGGTTTGACAACCAAGAACTTCAACAGTTCACTCGTTATGAGGAATAATTTTACTTTATAGGAAGAGAAAAGCTTAACCACATTCATACTTGTCTACTTGACAACATCTAGAATATTCCAATGATTCCCGAAAGTTTTAATTACAAAATAACAACTATCAATGCTCTAGCCAATTCTCTTATTGTGTGGTATTTTCTGATACACAGCAGGAGTCTATGATGACTAGGAAGAAGTCACTATTGCTATACGAGAATGTGTGCATCCTTCCTTCAAAAGTTTCTATTCCCTGGAAGACACCTTCAATGCAACAAGAACAGTTATTGGTCTAAATTTCTTTGTTAGTACTTTACTCAAAATTGGGGGAAAAGCACCTATGCAAAACTTATGCTCATGCTCTCACAAACATGCCAGACCCAAAAAGTACAAAACCTGTTATCCATAGACCAAAGAATCTAATTCTGGGAGAATTACGAGATAGAAATGAGGCTACAACTGCAAAAAAAAACTCAGAAGCATTTCCATCTATATATGAGGTTTGGAAGAAATATCTATTTTCTAGATCTGTGTTGAACTATGTGAGACGCTAAATGCTTGCATCAGAATGTACCAAAAGGTATGACAATTCAGTATGAAGCAGAATTCAGTCCCAAGCTGAAGTTATCAGAGTAAAAGAAGTAGAGAGAGAAGAGAGGTAGAGAGAAAGAAAAAGATAACAAAATAACTTTCTTGATTGAAAAAATTTGTCCATGAGATACACAATTTATAGGGACCTTAGGAGGCCTAGTCAAATGAAAAATTAATAACGAAACTGTTAATTAACAGATTTATAAAGAATCTGTCAATTAACAGATTAATAAGGAAAATATCTAATAATATAATAATATAAATTTATTATATTATTATATTATATAATCTCTTTTACCCCCGACAAATTTAACGGGAGATCTCGGACGTTGAGTTTGCATGATAATTTGCTAAATCGTTGTTTAGATAATGGCTTGGTAAAGATATCAGCAATTTGATCTTCTGCAGAGATATGAGAAACAGATAATTGTTTGTTTGCCACGCGCTCTCGAACAAAATGATAATCAATTTCAACATATTTTGTACGAGCATGAAATACTGGATTTGATGTAAGATATGTTGCTCCAATATTATCACACCAAATTTTTGGTGCAATATCTGATGCAAGATGAAGTTCCGAAAGAAGGGATTGAAGCCAAATAATTTCTGACGTTGCATTGGCTATAGCTTTATATTCAGATTCAGTGCTTGAACGAGATACTGTAGGTTGTTTTTTCGAATTCCAAGAAATAAGATTTCGTCCAAGAAATATTGTATATCCACTAGTAGATCATCTATCTTCAGGAGAACTAGCCCAATCCGCATCGCTATAAGCATGTAAATCTCGAGATGAGTGTCGATATAAAAGAAGACCATGTAGAATAGTGCCTTTGAGATAACGAAGTATTCTCTTCACACCTTCCCAATTTTGTTCAGTAGGAGTATACATGAACTGACAAGCATGATTTACTGCAAATGTAATTAATATCAGGGCGCGTAATAGTAACATACTGTAAAGCTCCAACAATACTTCGATAAACTTGGGGATCAGCCATCACTGAAGAGGAAGAAGGTGTAGAGACATTATTTAGAGCAATAGGTGTAGAGATCGGACGTGCTCCATCTATTTTGGCTCTTTGAAGAAGCCCAGTAATATATTTGCTCTGAGAGAGGATATAACCTTCATCATGTGGAATAAGTTCAATACCAAGAAAAAATGAGCATTTCCTAAATCTCGAATAGGAAATTCCTGATTGAGAAGACTTAATAAATTTGAGATGCCCTTTTGATCATTACCAGTTAATAGAATGTCATCCACATAAATAAGAAAAAATATCATAGATCCATCATTATGTCTGTAGAATAGAGAGGAGTCAGTTTTTGATCCAGAAAAACCTTGAGCCTGTAACCATTTAGATAATCGATGAAACCATGCACGAGGAGCTTGCCGAAGACCATATAAAGATTTCTTGAGATGACAAACATGAGATGGAAATTGTGGATGAATAAACCCAGGTGGTTGCTCCATAAAAATCGTTTCCTCAAGAATACCATGAAGAAATGCATTAGAAACATCTAATTGTAGGATAGACCAATTAGAACTAATAGCTATTGATAACAATAATCTGACAGATGTAATTTTGATGACTGAGCTGAAGGTGTCATTGAAGTCAATACCTGGTTGTTGACTAAATCCTTTGGCTACAAGGCGAGCTTTATACCATTCAAGAGAACCATCAGCTCGATGCTTAAGATGGAATATCCATTTTGAGCCCACAACATTCATAGACGGAGTGCGCAGAACTAGGCTCCATGTTCCATTGCGAAGAAGTGCATCAAATTTTGTAGCCATTGCATTACGCCAATTTGGATCCTTGTTTGCCTGTGTAAAGCAAGTTGGTTCAATAGTTTTTGAGGAAACCACTAGAGCTCGAGGAAGAGGATATCGAGTAGCCATTGGTGAACATCGTGCATATATGTCACTCAAGGGAAGCATGCGACGAGGAGCATTATCATCTGAATCACTTGTTGATGGTGATGAGGAAGTGGGTTGGCATGGTGAGTTTGTTGCCGGACTTGAATTATTCGAGGATCCAGGGCTAGAGAGCATATTATCGTTGGCGGGTGAGTTTATTGCCGGACTTGAATTATCCGAGGATCCAGGGCTAGAGAGCATATTATCGTTGACTGGTGAGACTTCTAAGATTGGAGCAGTAACTTGAGGTGATTCTGATGGTATAGGAGAGTTATTGGGGAGCTCCGGAGCAGGACCTAGGATGCCATCTCTTCTGATAATGTTGGGCGGCATCAAGAAAGTACCACCTGTATCTGGAGGAGAGATTGAAGAGGCTGCCGAAAAAGGGAATAGAGATTCATCAAAAGTAACATGTCGTGATGTATATATCCGTCCAGTTGGTATATGTAAGCAACGATACCCATGATGCATATTACTATAACCAAGGAAAACACATAATAATGAACAAGAGTCAAGTTTGTGTTTAGAATAGGGGCGTAACCATGGATAATATGCGCAACCAAAGATTCGAAGAAAGGTGTATTCAGGAGTTTGATTATAAAGTTTTTCCAAATGACACTTATGATTGAGTAATGGAGTAGGAAGTCGATTTATGAGATATACTGCAGTACAAACAGCTTCATCCCAAAATTTACGCGGAACCGATGCATGATGAAGAAGAGCTAAGGCAGTTTCAACTATATGTTTATGTTTTCTCTCAGCAGAGCCATTTTGTTCTGGAGTGTGAGGGCAAGAGACTCGATGAACAATCCCACAAGAGACAAGATGACGATGAAGAGCTTGATATTCTCCTCCCCAATCAGAATGAAGAGAGAATATTTTGCGATTAAAATATCGTTCAACTTGTTTTTGAAAATTACAGAATATATCAAATAAATTAGATTTTCTTTTCATAGGATAAAGCCAAGTGTATTTACTAAAATGATCAATGAAGGTAACATAATATAAGAAACCTTGGTTAGACAAGATAGGTGCAGGACCCCAAATATCAGAATGAATTATTTCAAGTGGAAAATTGGAAATGCGTTCAGATGAAGAAAAAGGTAACTTATGACTTTTAGATTCCATGCATGCCTGACATGAATGAGATGGAGATGAAGTAGAGGAAGTAGGTAAATCATACCTATTTATGATCGACTGAACAATACGAAGGGAAGGATGACCAAGTCGAGCATGCCGGGCTGGTTTATTTGCGCGTTCACCAATAAAAGCTTTGATTGAAAAATTTTGAAGATAGTAGAGACCATTTTTTATTTTCCCAAGAAATACAGTAGTATTTGTTCCTCTATCTTTTATAAGATAATGATCATGATGAAATTCAAAAAAGACATTGTTATCAAGGGAAAACTGACTTACGGAGAGTAAATTTTTAGTAATGGATGGAATATGAAAGATGTTGCGCATGTGAAAAGTACGATTAGATAAATGAATATATGTGTTTCCAAGATTAGTAATATGCAAACCTGAGCCATCACCTACTTGTACCGTATCTGAACCAGTGTATGGTAGTACTTCTGTAAAGATATTGTAGTCTGATGTGACATGATGAGTAGCTCCAGTGTCAATATACCATTCAGTAGATAAAAATTTTGAAGGTTTGCCATGAGTAGGCACAGATGAGAGAGCTTTAGGACGGACTTGTGAAGTTAAAGATCCTCTTAAAGCTGAAGGGCCACCGATAAAGGTTCTGTCGAGTCTTTTAGGACATTGAATACCAGTATGTCCAATTTGGAGACAAATTTGACATCTTCTTAAAGCTGAAGGACCACCGATGAAGGTTCTGCCAAGTCTTTTAGGACATTGAATATCAGTGTGTCCAAATTGAAGACAAATTTGACATCTCTGAACATTCGACATCAAAATAATAATAAAGAACCAAAAATTCTTGTAGCTTGGGCCAAAAGGCACGGAGACTATTCCTCTTTTCCCCTACTTTCCCGTCATGAGTTGGCGGGTGATAAAAACGAGGAACGAGGATGACGATCAAAAATAAAAAAAATAGAGGAGGATGAAAAAAAATGATGATAGCAAGTGTCACATGAAGAAGAAGAAAGATGTTGCATAAAAATAGCGACACGTAAGGTATGAGGAGCTATGGCTCTGATACCATATTAGAGTAAAAGAAGTAGAGAGAGAAGAGAGGTAGAGAGAAAGAAAGAGATAACAAAATAACTTTCTTGATCGAAAAACTTGTCAATGAGATACACAATTTATAGGGACCTTAGGAGACCTAGTCAAATGAAAAATTAATAACAAAACTGTGAATTAACAGATTTATAAAGAATATATCAATTAACAGATTAATAAGGAAAATGTCTAATAATATAATAATATAAATTTATTATATTATTATATTATATAATCTCTTTTAGAAGTGTCAAAACAGGAACAATGTTTATGAAACCTTGAAAAAATATGGTTGTCTATCACACCCCCGGAGGAGTCGCTGGTCCGATAAAAATCGGATAGCACATTCCTTGTACGATGGACAACTTAAAGCAAATATACATGACCTACAAGGCCCAACATATCTCGACCAACACAGCCAGAACATATATAGCAAAAATAAAAATAAAACATGCACACATATAGTCAAAGTCGAGTACCGTTGCGACTACAACAAAACAAAACCAATATGTAGCCCTTCGAGCTGTCAATAATGCAAAACATACGGATAATCATAGCACATGCAAGTTCATAAGTACAGTGTGTAAAGAAAAATACAAACAACCACAAATAAGAGGAAAAATACACAGCGATACGAAAAGAAAAATGAAAAGAAGGCATTGACTGCTAGGCACTCTTGGCAGCATCATCCTGAAACAGAAAAATAACCAAACGAGGGTGAGTCCAGGTGAACACTGTGGATAATATAGATAGATATGCATGGTATCCAAAAAGCTATACAAGCATAATAGAAACAAACAAATACAGTCTCGTAGGATTAATAGAATATGCATAACCAAAATACTGAATGTACAATACATACCAGTGTCAATCCCACCTGCAGGGTAGTAGGTCATATAAGCTCGTCGTTACAATCAGATGCAAAATCATCCAACCAAATGCAAAATCACTGAACCAAATGCAAAATACCTCATTTATGTGTATGTCATCCAAGTGCAGCAATCATAACTCAATCAAATACAACAAACACAATCAAATGCAATCCCATGCATCGAATGCACATGATGTAGTGACATATGCCACCCCTGACGCCAGTCCAGCTACCGTAACATGTCATATGTAAACGGTTGAGTGGCTAGGGTTATGATAACTATACGCACTCTATTGCCACTGCTTCAGAGTGGCCTAGTGGACAGGATGCAATCGGAGATAACACTCCTACCCCATGTCATATAGGAGAGCCCCGCTCTCATCTCCTCGTATCACACAACAGAGGAAGGATCCCCGCCTGCTACCACACTCCGATAACCACTAACCCATGAGTGGCTGAGCGGAGCAGAACAGAGAAAAATTGACCACACTACAATAATTACTAACCCCTGAGCAATCATATGGCCAGGTCCTGTATGACTGATGACCCATCTTAACCACAAGTGAGCCAAGTGTCGCTAGTTATGCAACCGTGCAAGGATGATGCATGACACTAACACATGCAACACCCACCTAGTAGTCCTACCAAGAACTACGAGTATAAAACATAAATCGTGAGCTATAAAATAAATTACTAGGTGTACATGCAAGATATAACTAGTGATCAACCAAATGTTGAGTATGAGATGATATATCAGTACTCCTATGACCATATGCATACATGTATATTCTACAGAGCTAGAATAACAAGTATTGTGATCTTATGAAAATAAACAGTGATCAACTCAAAGATTAAACAACAAGTATCATGCAGAAAAAATAAGAGATAAAGGTATAACTTACTGTGACACATAATAACCCATGCATAAAAAATGACAATATCTACAGAGATAGAGTCAAAGGTACCCAACTCAAATGGAGATGTTCATAATAGAAGAACCCCCCCCCCCCCCCCCGGTCCAGATAATATCTGCAGCAAAAATAGTCAAATCAATGTCCTGTATCATAAACCATAACTATCTAGCTATAACAATATATAATACAAGCTACACAACTACCTTACCGTTTAGCATTAATCCTAATTATTTAGTGTTAATCCTAATCATTGTAACCATTTAATTAATCAAAATTAAATGCTTAACTCTTAATTAGCCGTAACATTGTGATTATTGTGATTAGGATTCATTATTTTCTAATTACATTAAGGCCAACTCTACCATTACTCTAGCATGGTACATGGTAAGAGATCGCAAGTGCCCTATAAGCACTATAAGCTCACGACAATATCTCAACCAAAAACCTTAAACCCAGTCCACTCAACCAAGATAAAATCCCCTAAATTAGGTGTTGGTGCCCCAGTTGGTTTTGATGTGATCAACCAAGTTAGGTTAGGTCTTGTTGGTTTTAATCCCTCTGCTAAGTGTGCAGGAGCTTAGGTACGGAGGAAGTCGAGTGTAAGACGTAGCGGACGAGAAGGATTGTGCGGGGAAGTGAGCCGACGGGCTCGGTACAATCCGAGGGACGCGGATGCTGCGGAAGAGTACACCGGTGGAGCGAGAAGGACGTGCGCGGTGTCCGAGGGACGAGAAGCCGGGAGGAAGGACGCTCGAGGGGCGAAAGGCCGGAGTCGGGTTCGGGTGAGCCTAACTCCGGTTGGCCGGAAATCACCCAGAAGACGAAGAATCAAAAAGACTAGTCCAAGCGCCCAAAAGAAAAGAGAAAACTATTTGGTGCCACGAAGGATCGAACCCGAGACCTTAACAACACACACTAACCCACTTACCATTTGGACTAAAGGGTGATGGCAGTAAAATGTTGCCGATATTACTACTTAGAGATTACAACAGCGACATGGAGATTCCAACAGTCATCTCGAGGAAAGATAAAGTTTTAATTAAAACAATTAAAACTTAAAGGATAATGTTACATTATCCTTTAATCAAATCCAATGGATGCAGTTTAATCCCATCCAAGATCAACCATCCAGATTACATCCATGGATCAACGGCCAAGAGAAAAGTGATCAACAATCAACAATCCAGATTTATTCTCTTAGGCTATAAATAGACTTAGAGGTTTTGCTTTAGAAATCAATCATTCAATTAATTCATTTCTTGTAAACACTCTAAAAGTCTAGCGTGCTATTTTTGTAAGGCTTCTCCGCCACAAGGAGATTTTTATTGAGCGTCCACTGTCTTGGAAGCAACGTTCTCAGTTGCAACCAAGTTTCTTTTTTAAAGACGAGAGCCTCCACTTTTATAAATTTTTTTCCCCGTCTATTCACCCCCCTCTAGCCGGTCCAACCCGATCCAACAAGTGGTATCAGAGCGGGTTCGCTTTTGAAGGACTAATCGCCTGAGAAAGCAACAAGACGATGGCCGGCGCGCACATTCATCCACCTAAATTCGAAGGGGATTTCACCGTCTGGAAGAAAAAAATGGAGGTATTTTTTTGTACAGATTTTGATATTCTTTTATCAATAAAATATGGTTTTGCAGTTCCTAAAGATGCGAACGGGGATGAAAAAGAAGAAAGCTTGTGGAATAAGAAGGAGCAGTCGGAATCTGTTGCCAATGGTAAGGCCGAGTTCCACCTCCTAACAGTCTTGCCTACTCAAGAGGTAAACCGGATCGGCAACTACCACTCCACAAAAGAATTATGGGAGAAGTTCCTAGAACTTCATGAGGGTACCTCTGAAGCCAAATCAGCAAGAAAGGATCTCCTCCGGAACCAGCTGATAAACCTGCAAATGAAGGAAGGAGAAACGGTGGCTGAACTTCATGCCAAAATAAAGGAGCTAATCTCCGGACTCACCCAACTCAGCGAATCGGTAAGTAATCGCGACTCCATTCGATACGCCCTCAACGCCTTCCCAAGGACCCAGGAGTGGAGCTCAATTGTCGGCGCTTATTACATCTCCAAAGATTTAGAGGTAAGTACATTAGATGAAATGTTTTCCATTTTCGAATTACACGAATCTCGGTGGGCAGGATCTAGAAAGATGAAGAATCTGGCCCTAAACACAAGGAGAACGGAGAAGGAGTCAGAATCCTCGACGGACGACGAGACAACGCAAATAGTAAGTTCGTTTAAAAGTTTTTTTTAAAGCTAATAACTTTTCGAGAATGCAGAAGAAAAGGCGGTCTCCGAAGAAACGAACTGTCCGATGCTACAACTGCAACGAGGAGGGACACCTAAAAGATCAGTGTCCCAAAATCAAAAATCAGCCAAAGAAATAGAAGGCATTGAAGGCCACCTGGGACGAGACCTCGTCGGACGAATTAGAAGTTCAAGAGTACGCAGGACTTGCACTGATGGCAAGTCATCAAGAGGGGAGCAGTATTGAAGGGGGAGCGACATCAGAAAGCGACAACGAAGAAGGAACCTCGCTTTTCGAAAGCGATCCGGTAAGTGAGGTTTGTTTTCTTCCTCATGATCAATTGTATGCTGGTGTTAAAGCCTTGCTCAAATCTAATTGTAGATTAGAAAAAGAAAATTCTAAATTAAAAAATGAAAATATTGATTTGAAAAATTTAGTTGAGAAATTAGAATGTGATATTGTCTGTTTGCGACACAAGAAAAATAGTTATCCTGAAAAGTTGAATTGGTATTTTAAAAACCATAAAGGCCAATTTAAAAAGGTGTCAAAGAATTACATTCCATCCAAATTTTTAGTTAATCCTGTCGATAGAAATCTATTTTGGATATCAAAATCAATTTTGAATTAGTTTTCTATTACTGCATAATTTTTCTTGCAAAATTAGAAATAGATTAACACATTTTATGATTAAGTTTCTTTTGAAATTTTTTTTTCACCTAGACTTTCTTACAAAATTCAATTTCTATTTTTACTTGATACAAGAGTATCTTATTTGTTTACTGTGAAATTTTGGAAATTTTTTTTTGATAAATTTTGAATTTCTATTATTTTTCATTTGAAAAGTAAATTTTTAACTTTAAAAATAGAAAATTAATTTATTCTGCAAGAACCAATTTTTTTGAGATCTACACATAATCAATTAAACTTGGTAAATTTTTTATGAGATTTTTGAATTTTAAAAATATATCTTTGAATTTTTTATTCTGCCACTATATGATTTATTTTTGAATATACAAAATAGATTTTCATTTGGAAATTTTTGTAAAAAGCAATAATTTTATATTCCACCTGTACAAAAATTTTTAAAATTTTCCAATGGACGAATTAATTTCTATAAATTTTTAATTGAAATTCGTATTTTAAATTTTAAAAAATATTTGAAATTTTTTTATTCAAAAATTAAATTTCGGTGATATGCACTTAATCTATTCACGGCTCAAAAAAAAAATATTTCACATTTTTTTAAGTTCTAATCATATTTTTTCCTTTCCCTATTTTTTGTGCCCCATTTTTGCTGTGATCAAAGGGGGAGAGTAGCTTAAGTTTAGGGGGAGGTTGTGGTTATTGATTGCAATATTTTTTTTCTATGCTTAACTGCTTAATTTAGTTTTATTGTTTTTTTTGTTGTTTATCCCTAACTAAACTTGGGTTGATGCACATCAAAAAGGGGGAGATTGTTGGTGCCCCAGTTGGTTTTGATGTGATCAACCAAGTTAGGTTAGGTCTTGTTGGTTTTAATCCCTCTGCTAAGTGTGCAGGAGCTTAGGTACGGAGGAAGTCGAGTGTAAGACGTAGCGGACGAGAAGGATTGTGCGGGGAAGTGAGCCGACGGGCTCGGTACAATCCGAGGGACGCGGATGCTGCGGAAGAGTACACCGGTGGAGCGAGAAGGACGTGCGCGGTGTCCGAGGGACGAGAAGCCGGGAGGAAGGACACTCGAGGGGCGAAAGGCCGGAGTCGGGTTCGGGTGAGCCTAACTTCGGTTGGCCGGAAATCACCCAGAAGACGAAGAATCAAAAAGACTAGTCCAAGCGCCCAAAAGAAAAGAGAAAACTATTTGGTGCCACGAAGGATCGAACCCGAGACCTTAACAACACACACTAACCCACTTACCATTTGGACTAAAGGGCGATGGCAGTAAAATGTTGCCGATATTACTACTTAGAGATTACAACAGCGACATGGAGATTCCAACAGTCATCTCGAGGAAAGATAAAGTTTTAATTAAAACAATTAAAACTTAAAGGATAATGTTACATTATCCTTTAATCAAATCCAATGGATGCAGTTTAATCCCATCCAGATTACATCCATGGATCAACGACCAAGAGAAAAGTGATCAACAATCAACAATCCAGATTTATTCTCTTAGGCTATAAATAGACTTAGAGGTTTTGCTTTAGAAATCAATCATTCAATTAATTCATTTCTTGTAAACACTCTAAAAGTCTAGCGTGCTATTTTTGTAAGGCTTCTCCGCCACAAGGAGATTTTTATTGAGCGTCCACTGTCTTGGAAGCAACGTTCTCAGTTGCAACCAAGTTTCTTTTTTAAAGATGAGAGCCTCCACTTTTATAAAAATTTTTTTCGTCTATTCACCCCCCTCTAGCCGGTCCAACCCGATCCAACATTAGGTTCTACACAGCCACCCAATTTATCTCAATGAACAAATCAGATTCCATCAAGATGGGGCTCACGGTAGTGGTCTAAAACAAACCAAACTCCAAGCATAAAACCCATAGCATGGCAAAAGACAGAGCTAATCCACAATCCTATTACTATCCACTTGAAAATCAAATCGAACAGAAACATCTCACGATGGCAAGGGAAACAACACAACAAAGACTTAATCAACAACATAACAAATCCTAAAATAAAATTTCTACCAAGAAATGGAAATCTGATCACAAGAACAAATCCAATCAAAGACCAATTCACGGTAGTGTAAGGAAAAATCCAAAGAATTCATCTACATCAAATTTGATCACACAATCTATCCTACTGATCCAACACAATCCCATTCAAGGATCAATTAGAAACAATCAAGCTTACCTAAGATATGCCAATAGGACCACCATTCTGCAAATCTGGCGAGCCGAGCAACCAAAACAAAGCTGGAGATCTCCCCTTATGGCTTAGTAACCCCCAACATGCCGACAATCAAAGAGCTGCAAAATCTCCAACCGATTTGGGAATCGACGGTCAACTATGTTGGGACCGGGTGCATGTTGACATGGATGTGGGCTCGTAATTTTAAAAATTAATTATGTGCAGCGGAAGGTTTAACATAAATAACTTCTCAAATTATTTAACTACACATCTAAGCATGCAATTTTATCTTGTGTAGACATGATCATATATTTAAATTTTTTCAGAAACGTAAACTAATTTACGTATTACCTCGCGTAACTCGAAGGAAGGGATGAGATCCAACCGTAAGCGTCCCTTGGAAGCTCCGCCTCTATTCGCGTCCACGCCGAGTATCTTCGGGATGACTTCGTAAAGCCACGAGTTTCGTGTTCTCGAGAACTACTAGATTCTCCGAGAACGCGACGAGAAAAACCAAAAGAGAAGTCAAAAGACTAACCACAAAAGAATGGCCGACTGGTGCTCCTTCTTGGGGCTGGTTGGCGCACGACAAGAAGGGGAGAAGAGAAGGAGAGAAAGAGAGGGAGAGAGCCTATGCCTTCTGTTGGTGCATGAAGCACCATATCGAATCTTGTTTTGATATTGGCAAAGGATTCAAAGTTAAGTATTGTTTGTTATCTAATGTGCTCATTAAGTGTGTAGGAAACAAAGTCCTAGCGAAGGGCTGCTAGGCACCTGGCGAAGGACTGCCAGGATACTAAGCCCTAGCGAAGGACTGCTAGGTACCTGGCGAAGGACTGCCAGGATACAAAGCCCTAGCAAATGACTGCTAGGCACCTGGCGAAGGAATGCCAGGATACAAAGCCCTAGCGAAGGACTGCTAGGCACCGGGCGAAGGACTGCCTGGTACCGAAGACCTAGCGAAGGACTGTTGGTGCAATCTTGGTTAGGTCAGGGTTGACCTTGTTTGACTAGGCTAGGGTGAGCTTAAGTCTAGTAAGCTTGGTGAGCTTATGTTTGGATGTTTCGATGTTTGATAATGATGTTTGAATGTCATATGATATTTGAATGTCGTATGATGTCAAGTGGGTCAAGGTTGATTGGAGACTTGACTAAGTGAAGTCCAGGTGGATCGGGGAGATCACACGCTGGCATGAGAAAAGACCTAGTGGGACTAGGCACACCTAGTGGGACTAGGTGAAGTCCAGGTGGATCGGGGAGATCGCACGCTGGCATGGGAAAAGGCCTAGTGGGACTAGGCACACCTAGTGGGACTAGGTGAAGTCCAGGTGGATCGGGGAGATCACACGCTGGCATGAGAAAAGACCTAGTGGGACTAGGCACACCTAGTGGGACTAGGTGAAGTCCAGGTGGATTGGGGAGATTGTACGCTGGCATGGGAAAAGGCCTAGTGGGACTAGGTACACCTAGTGGGACTAGGTGAAGTCCAGATGGATCGGGGAGATCGCATGCTGGCAAGGTGGAAGTTTATCGAGAGACTAGACCTAACTCGAGGGTTAGACGAATCTGGTTGGGAACCAGGTTAAGTCCGAGCTGGGAGCTAGGCAGTAGAAATTCAGGTTGGTCAAAAGGGTTGACCGGACACTTGGTAGGGGATCCTAGACTTGTGAAAATAAGTTAGGTTGGACTCAATCGATTGGGTAATCGATTGGGTGAATCGATCAGTTGATCGATTAGGGCAGTTTGCGTGAGAGGACAGAAGGTGGCTGAATCGATTGGGTAATCGATTCAGCCTTCCTTTAATCGATTGGGTAATCGATTAAGGGGTTCTTTGATCGATCAGGGTGATCGATCACCAAAGGTTGCGCGAGAGAACAGAGAGGTTCTGAATCGATTGGGTAATCGATTCAGGACACTCGTAATCGATTGGGTAATCGATTACGGTTCGAAAACTAGCCGTTGAACGACAGAATCTGGCGTGGTAATCGATTGGGTAATCGATTCAGAACCCTAGGCGTCGAGTATAAAGGTTTTCACGCAGGTTTGAAGCGCATCTCTTCTTCCTCCTTCCACGCCATTTCAAGAGAAGCTTTGGGGCTTAGTGTTGCTGCACTTCCAAAGTTCTAGAGGCGATTACAAGCTTGAAGATAGCAAGGAAAGCAAAGTGTGAGCTTATTCATTATAAATCTTGTAAGATTTCATTTGTATTTGCTTTGTTTCTTGTTATATCTTTGTGAAAGCTTGTAAGAGGTTTCTCCACCTCAAGAAGGAGATCTTTCATAGTGTATGAGAGAGTGAGGAGAGTGGATCCTTGGATTAGTCACCCGGCCGGGGTGGATACCAAGTAAAATCCAACGTGTTAGCATTGCTTGAAGTCTTCCGCCGCGACAAATCATCTACAAGCAAATCGGAGCTAATCACCCCCCTCTAGCTCGTCTACCGATCCCAACAAGGACTGCTAGGCACCGGGTGAAGGACGGCTTGGAACCTAAGCCCTAGCGAAGGAGTACTAGGCAAAAGTCCAACCAGAGAAGCCGGTTGGCAACAGGTAAATTCTCCTGAGAGGAGTAGGTGAGGACGCATTCCCCGTCGAGGGAACAGTAGGCGTCGGTTCGACCTAGGGTTCGATTTTGGAGACCCAAAGTCAGAAGCAAGACAGCTACGGCTGTAAGACTCATTAACATACTTGCTTTATTTTGTGCGGCACTAACCCTGGATGCAGGACCGAAGGAACAAGTTTCTGCAGCTCAGAACGCCCCAAAGGAGAGGGGCAGCAGCTGGGCAGGGCGCCCCGAAGGTCCCGGGCGCCCCCAAGGTGAAGGCAAACAAGAGTTGAGCAAGTAACGCTTCGGAAGCTTACTGGGCGGGGCACCCCCGTGCTCCCGGGTGCCCCCATTCTCCCGGGCACCCCCAGTGCCCAGGGCGCCCTGGGTTCAAGCCAGCGAAGTGAACCGGCCGAGAAGCCAGCTGACCGAATCAACCAGGGCGCCCCCAGCGTCCCGGGCGCCCCCACAGTCAACTCTCAGCCCTATTCGAGTGGGATAAGGGCTGACCGAGACTTGTTCGGATCGACTGACACGTGGGGGGGGGGGGGGCGCCCCCAACGTTCAGGGCGCCCCAGGAGGCTATAAATAGACCCTCGACCCCAAGGCTTCAAAGAACACAGTTTTTCAACGCCAATACGCTCTTCAACTCAAGCGCTCTGCTCCAGAAATCCTCCATCTCAAGATTCTAGCGCCGACGACGACCTTACGCACTGAAGAACGATCTACACCGGGCGTCGGTAACGAAGAGTCAATTCTTAATTGTATTCTTACTGCACTTACTACTGTACAACTGTTTGTAAGATTTTGCACGATTATAGTATTGCCCATAGTAAATGGTCAAGGACCTTGGGCCTTGGAGTAGGAGCCGATCGCGACTCCGAACCAAGTAAATCCCTATGTTTGCGTTTGGTTTTTGTGTTAATTTTCCGCTTTGCATTCTCTCTCTAAATCCGAAAACGATTTACGATATTCACCCCCCCTCTATCGTTCTTCTCGATCTAACAAGTGGTATCAGAGCGGGGAAGCTCAAATTTAGAGCAACCACCAATTTGAGAGTTTTTCGGATTTTCAAAATTATTTTATCATTTTTAATTAATCGAGGTGGTGCAACACCACTCGGTCTTTATTTCAAATAAAACAATCAATTTTGAAAATTTGTCAAAATTTTGAATTTTCAAATAAAACGATTTACGCCTTTTTCAATTTTGAATTCTTATTTTTTTACCATATGTCAGAATTGATAAAACAATCAATTTTTGAAAATTTGTCATAAATTTTTTTACCATTATTTTAATATTTTTTCTCGAAATTCGTGCTATCATAATTCAAGCATTTTGTTAACTCTTAATCAGATTTTCAAAAAAAAAATTATTTTCCAAAACAAAATTTTTTTGTCACAAACTTTTTATTATTATTATTTTTATTTTTTTTGCCTTGAAATTCATGCAAAATTTATCTTAGGCTATTTTTTCTCTCTCCCGCACTACTAATCCAAGACCAAGTCTTGGTACATTTCTGTTATTTCTCTTGTGTGTAAGGTTTAAACTAAATGACCATCCAAGAGTGGAACAGTGTCCGTCCACCGCTATTCTCCGGTGAGAACTTCAATTCCTGGAGAAGTCTAATGGAATCCCACTTGAAGGCCAATTTGGATTTATGGTTGATAATCCAAATGGTGTTCACATTCCCCACAGAAGATGGAACAGCGATCGCCTGGGACAAATTGGACGAACCTACTCTAAGGAAGATCGAGACTGATGCTAAGGCAACAGTAATCTTACAATGTGGCCTGACCAAAGAAGAATTGAAGCGGGTCGGATCCTTCACCTGTGCTAAGGAGATGTGGGAAAAGCTAATCAATCTACACGATGAGAGCTCCGATATTGAGATCTTAGAAGAGTCAGCACCCGACTTCAAAATTGACTCCGGATCAGAAGATAAGACTGAATCCATACTGTTGGTGCAGGAAGCACCATATCGAACCTGATTTTGATATTGGCAAAGGATTCAAAGTTAAGTTTATTTGTGATCTAATAAAGTTACTCAAGTGTGCAGAGACAAAGCCCTAGCGAAGGACTGTTAGGCACTGGCAAAGGAATGCCAGGGTAAAAATGTTGGTGCAAGTTGCATCAATGATGTTCCTCTTTAAGTGTTTTAATGTTTGACAATTCACTTAAGTCAGTGATATATTGAACAGACAAAGGGGAGCAAAAAAGAAGTAACCTTAGTTGAAGAAAAGTCCTAGTTAATCTAGGCATCGGAACCCTAAAGACCTAGCGAAGGGTTGCTAGGCACCTAGCGAGGGACTGCTAGGTATTGAAACTCTAAGACCTAACGAAGGGTTGTTAGGCACCTAGCAAAGGGCTGCTAGGCACCTAGCAAAGGGCTGCTAGGCATCGTAACCCTAAGACCTAGCGAAGGGATGCTAGGCACCTAGTGAAGGACTACTAGGCATAGAAGACCTAGCGAAGGGATGCTAGGCACCTGGCGAAGGACTGCTAGGGAATAAAGACCTGGCGAAGGACTGCTAGGCACCTGGCGAAGGGCTGCTAGGGAATGAAGTCTTTGTCCGAGGGACTGAGCAACTTAGCTGAGCGATGACTAAGGACAGGAGTAGAGACGGGTCAGGGTTTGGGCGTCTCGAGATCCGGAGGTATCGGAAGCTAAGCAAAAGTCCACCCGAAGGGCTGGGTGGCAACCGTCTCTTGAAAGGAGTAGGTGAAGGGCAAGTTCTCAGGGTTGGGAACTTGTGCCGGTTCGACCTAGGGTTTCGTGCAAATCCGAAGTCCAAATTAAGTCCTTAAGCTTAATATTATATGCATACATGCTTTGTGTTTGTGTATCTTGCAGGTATCAAGAACCGGAGACAAAGCAGTTAAACCAAGCAAAACAGTGTTGGAGGCCCTAAGCAGGGTGCCGCCATCATTGGGGGCGCCCCCATGCAGCCAGGGCACCCCCAGCAAGGGGGGCGCCCCCATGCAGCCAGGGCGCCCCCAGCAAGGGGGGCGCCCCCAGGCAGTACTAAAACATGCAGTTTCGTGATGCAGTCAAAACAGATGTCAACCGGGGCGCCCGGAGCGTCCGAGGCGCCCGGATTCGTAGCTGTTTTGCTGTTTCGAAGTCAGAACACAGGATAAGCCCTCATGGGGGTGCCCGGAGCATCTGGGATACCCTGGTCAAAGGTCTTATCACCTGCAACGAAGTAGGCGCAAGGATAAGAGTTGACCGAGTCTTCCGGGGCGCCCCCAGCGTTCGGGGCGCCCCCAGGAGGCCTATATAAGGGGCTTCGACCCCTCAGCTTCAGACACGAATTCCAATAACCATTCCAAGCTTTCGGACCAACTGCAACGCGCTAGAAACGAGGCTCTACGACCGGGAGGCTCCAAGAGGAGGTGCGCGGCACTTCGGAGGTCCAGATCGGCCGAGCTTCAAACTTTGTCTCGTTGGTTTGCTTTTTAATTACTGTATTTTAATTTTCTATATTATTGCTTGTAATACTGCACTGTAAGTCGGGTTTCTCCGCCTCCGGAAAGTCCGGAAAGGAGACCAATAGTGGACGGGCATTCCCGTGCATAGGCCTTGGATGTACTGACCCTGGGGGGTCGGGAACCAAGTAAAAATTCGCTGTGTACCTGTGCTCTTTTCGTTTTTATTTTCCGCTGCGCTACTAATATTCTAAGTCTAGAATGAACGAGTTTTTCATGAGGTTTCCGCGAAATGTTTTCACGGTCGATATTCACCCCCCCCTCTATCGACGGCACCGGTCCTACAATTGGTATCAGAGCAGAGCCGCTCTTCACCGGACTAACCGCCGACGGAGCAAAGACGCCAGGAGTCGAGGGGGAGCCCAGGGGTGAATCATGTACTTTTAATTTTAAAATGTCCATTTTTAAATTCCATATTATTTGTTTTACGTGTAGGGAGAGAGGACACTACAAAAATCAGTGCCCTACTCGTAAGAATCGTTCGTCACCGGCGGCAAAGGATATACCAGCGCCAGGAGTTCGGAAAAATAAGGATCACGTGCAGTGCTTCAAGTGCGAGAAATACGGACATTATAAAAACAAGTGTCCGGCAAAGGTACACAAGATTTATATTCCAAAAATTTTACAAGTTCCTGCACTGCCATGTGATAAAGTAGTTTATTTTTCTGACAAAGTAGATTTACTGCATAGTAAAATTAACTTTTTGCATGTTAAATTACAAAACGTAAATATGACCAAAATATTAGAAATTAATTGTTTAATTCAGAATATCAATTCAGAAATTAATAAAATTAATTCTGATAATTTATCTGATAAAATTAATTCTGATAATTTATCTGATAAAATTAATTCTGATAATTTATCTGATAAAATTAATTTTGATAATTTATCTGATAAAATTAATTCTGATAATCTATCTGATAAAATTAATTCTGATAATCTATCTGATAAAATTAATTCTAATAATCTATCTGATAAAATTAATTCTGATAATTTTAATTCAGACAGAATTAATCCTAAGGATAATTCTGAATTCAAATTTGAAAATCCTAAGGATAAATCCGAATTCAAATTTGAATATCTTAAGGATAAATCTGAAATTAATATTAAAAATATATCTGAGGATAATTTTCTCCTAGATAATAATTTAATTATAGATAATATTGAAGATTATTACAAAACCTTAAATAGTGGCCCAAATTACTCCACCTACTGTAAGGATATTGAAAAATCTAATCCTAAGGAGGATATGGAACTGTCTAAGATAAAGGCCATAATCAATAAAAATTACAAAAATTCAAATAAATCAAAATTATTAGAAAAACTTGAAAAGAAAGATAAAGATGAAGAAGAAATTTTCGAAATAATGAAAATGATGAATTTAAACCCACAATTATTAATTAATCATGATAATCTTAATTAATCAAATTAATTCAAATTAAATTCAAATTAAATCCAAATTAAATATTAATTAAATTCGAATTAAATCTTAATTAAATCTTAATTAAATTCAAATTAAAATTAAATATTAATTAAATATTAATTAAATATTAATTAAATCCACATTAAATCTTAATTAAACATTAATTAAATTAAAATTAAATCTTAATTAAATATTAATTAAATTCAAATTAAATCTTAATTAAATATTAATTAAATCCAAATTAAATATTAATTAAATATTAATTAAACCCAAATTAAATATTAATTAAATCAAATTAAATCTTAATTAAATACTAATTAAATCCAAATTAAATCTTAATTAAATATTAATTAAATCCAAATTAAATCTAAATTAAATATTAATTAAACCCAAATTAAATATTAATTAAATATTAATTAAATATTAATTAAATATTAATTAAATCCAAATTAAATCTTAATTAAATATTAATTATATTCAAATTAAATCTTAATTAAATATTAATTAAATTCAAATTAAATCTTAATTAAATATTAATTAAATCAAATTAAATTAAATTAAATTCAAATTAAATTAAATTCAAATTAAATTAAATTCAAATTAAATTAAATTCAAATTAAATTAAATTCAAATTAAATTAAATTCAATTAAATCATAATTAAATCAATTAAATTCAATTAAATCTTAATTAAATCAATTAAATCATTAACTCAACTTCAAATCTTAAATAACTTAAACTCAAACTAAAACTAAAATAAAATTTTATGCAAACTGTAACAATTAAAATTAATAACATCAAATATGTCAAAGTGGGTTGGCATATTCGCGGGTTCACTCGACATGTATCAAATCGGGAATTTGATACATTTTTAGAAACTTAAATAAAATAATTTGAATTGTTTGACTCATACATAATTGTCATGTCATGCATTTGTTATTTATTTTGTTAATATATGACATGTCATTCATATTTAAATTTTATGCATAATTTAGAACGGCTATAGGAAAAAGAATAATTGAAACTTGATCAACCTAGTATTGGGTGGAGGTGAGATGATAGTACGTTAGGGAAGCCATCTTGGCGGAACTAGCCGAAGCTACCGATCCAAGACTCAAACTAGTTAGACCAGAATTTTTCAAAAAGTAATTTTGAAAATGAAATTTCATTAAAAGGCTTTGTCGAGGAAAGGGTTGATGATCCAATAAGGCTACGGCCAAAGAAGGCCTAGTGCCTCGCCAAGACCTGGAAGTCAATTTTTGAAATTCAAATTCAAATTACTTCGTGTCAAATTCAAATCTAACACAAGCTTCAATTAAATCTTAGAATTAAAAATAAATTAAGAAAAATGATTCAAGCATCTCACAATACACCTATAAGGCAACCATGCTTGTTGTATTGATATATCTAAAATGGGTGAGATGTTAAGGACTAATGAATTGAAAAATATTTTTCAAAATTATTTTTCAAAATTATTAGAATATTTTCATAAAAATATATTTTCAAAATAGTGCTTCAACATAATAATGTTTTTATGTAATTCATGCTTGTCTGTTTGATTATATATATTATACATTTTCTAAAAATATATGTTTTCAAAAATTTGTTTGACCCACTCAATTAGACACAAGCCTCTTTGGACAACACTAAAGTTCCTTAAGGCACTTAGATAGAGTCAAACGGTATCGGGTACAGGGGGAGTACTTTTCATTTTTTTTCAAAAATTTGCACTTTAAAAAATTACTATTATTTGAAAATACTTTTCGAAAATTGAGCTTTAAATCGTTATCACGTGTGTTTTTCGAAAAAAAAGGTTTATGTTGTAAAATTTACCTGTCTTGTTTGATTTTGATAAACCCTAAAGACACAGAGGAAAGTCCACTTCATAATCTACAAGGACTCTTAGGACGTGTCAGATTTAGGGGGAGTCTAAATCAAACTTCTGAAAAAGTTTCTTTTAAATTATTAGAAAATTTCTTTGATTTGAATCAAACCTTAAGACTCAGAGGAAGAGTACTTGTGGTCAACAAGCTTCCCAGGACTGGGTAAAGTTTAGGGGGAGGTCAAATTAAAAGAATTTGTGTGACTTATGAAATTATTTTTGAAATAATGTTTACTTGGATTGGAGAATCTCTAGAACACTTAGGAAATGTCCTTATAGTCAACAAAGTTTCCCAGGATAGTGTCAGACTGGAAGATAAACCAAATCAAGTAATATATTAAGTCTTCAAAAGTTCACACATTTTTCAAAATCCACTAGCTTATGTTTTCAAAAGTATTATCACTTTAAAATCTTTACATTTTTCAAAATTAACTTACATCCTATTATTCTGTGACTTATGATTTTTTTTTAATATTTACTTGGGTTGGAAAACTTCCAGGACACTTAGGAAAATATCCTTGTAGTCAACGAGGGTTCCCAGGATAGTGTCAGACTGGAAAATTAACCAAGTGAAGTTAAATATTATGTTTTCAAAAGTACTTATGTCTTTCAAAGCCAAATATTCTTTCAAAAGTACTATCATTTTTTTTTCAAAATTCTATTAATATTTACTTGACCTTGAAAAATATTTCATAAAACACTTATTTCCGAAAAACATTTAGTACTTGCAAAATAGGCATAACATTTATATTTTCCAAAATAACATTCTTTCAAAAGTTATGCATTTTCCAAAAGTACATAATTATTCAAAAATTCAATATATTTTCAAAGGTACTTATATTTTTCAAAAAATTACATAATTTTTGCAATATATTATTCAAAATACAATGCCTTCAAATTTTTTTTTTGCACTAAGTATTTTCAAAAAGAACCAAAGGTTTTTAATGTTGGTGCAAGTATTTTATTTTTGATGTATGACAAAGGGGGAGAGATGTGTGCTTAAGTTAGAAAATTTTTTTCCCGAAGATCAAAAATATAGTTTCAAAACTTATATCAATTTTTTCTTGTTTTTATCCTAAGGATAGTGAGTTAGCCCCTTAAATCAATCTAACTTAAGTTATTGTCAAACATCAAAAAGGGGGAGATTGTTGGTGCAAGTTGCATCAATGATGTTCCTCTTTATGTGTTTTAATGTTTGGCAATTCACTTAAGTCAGTGATATATTGAACAGACAATGGGGAGCAAAAAAGAAGTAACCTTAGTTGAAGAAAAGTCCTAGTTAATCTAGGCATCGGAACCCTAATGACCTAGCGAAGGGCTGCTAGGCACCTAGCGAGGGACTGCTAGGTATTGAAACTCTAAGACCTAACGAAGGGTTGTTAGGCACCTAGCAAAGGGCTGCTAGGCATCGTAACCCTAAGACCTAGAGAAGGGATGCAAGGCACCTAGTGAAGGACTACTAGGCATAGAAGACCTAGCGAAGGGATGCTAGGCACCTGGCGAAGGACTACTAGGGAATAAAGACCTGGCGAAGGACTGCTAGGCACCTGGCGAAGGGCTGCTAGGGAATGATGTCTTGGTCCGAGGGACTGAGCAACTTAGCTGAGCGATGACTAAGGACAAGAGTAGAGACGGGTCAGGGTTTGGGCGTCTCGAGATCCGGAGGTATCGGAAGCTAAGCAAAAGTCCACCCGAAGGGCTAGGTGGCAACCGTCTCCTGAAAGGAGTAGGTGAAGGGCAAGTTCTCGGGGTTGGGAACTTGTGCCGGTTTGACCTAGGGTTTCGTGCAAATCCGAAGTTCGAACCAAGTCCTTAAGCTTAATATTATATGCATACATGCTTTGTGTTTGTGTATCTTGCAGGTATCAAGAACCGGAGACAAAGCAGTTAAACCAAGCAAAACAGTGTTGGAGGCCCTAAGCAGGGCGCCGCCATCATTGGGGGCACCCCATGCAGCCAGGGCACCCCCAGTAAGGGGGGCGCCCCCAGGCAGTACTAAAACATGCAGTTTCGTGATGCAGTCAAAATAGATGTCAACCGGGGTGCCCGGAGAGTCCGGGGCGCCCGGATTCGTAGCTATTTTGCTGTTTCGAAGTCAGAACACAGGATAAACCCTCATGGGGGCACCCGGAGCGTCCGGGGCACCCTGGTCAAAGGTCTTATCACCTGCAACGAAGTAGGTGCAAGGATAAGAGTTGATCGAGTCTTCCGGGGTGCCCCCAGCGTCTGGGGCGCCCCCAGGAGGCCTATATAAGGGGCTTCGACCCCTCAGCTTCAGACACGAATTCCAAGAACCATTCCAAGCTTTCTGACCAACTACAACGCGCTAGAAATGAGGATCTACGACCGGGAGGCTCCAGGAGGAGGTGCGCAGCACTTCGGAGGTCCAGATCGGCCGAGCTTCAAACTTTGTCTCGTTGGTTTGCTTTTTAATTACTGTATTTTAATTTTCTATATTATTGCTTGTAATACTGCACTGTAAGTCGGGTTTCTCCACCTCCGGAAAGTCTGGAAAGGAGACCAATAGTGGACGGGCGTTCCCGTGCATAGGCCTTGGATGTACTGACCCTGGGGGGTCGGGAACCAAGTAAAAATCCGCTGTGTACCTGTGCTCTTTTCGTTTTTTATTTTCCGCTGCGCTACTAATATTCTAAGTCTAGAACGAACGAGTTTTTCACGAGGTTTCCGCGAAAGGTTTTCACGGTCGATATTCACCCCCCCTCTATCGACGGCACCGGTCCTACAAAAAAGCCCTAGCGAAGGACTGCTAGGCACCTGGCGAAGGACTGCCAGGATACAAAGCCCTAGAGAAGGACTGCTAGGCACCTGGCGAAGGACTGCCAGTATCCAAGCCCTAGCGAAGGACTGCTAGGCAACTGGCGAAGGACTGCCAGTATCCAAGACCTAGCGAAGAAATGCTAGGCGCCAGGCGAAGGATAGCTTGGGACTGAAGCCCTAGCGAAGGAATGCTAGGTACCGGGCGAAGGACAGCTCGGCATCCAAGACCTGGCAAAGGACCGTCAGGCAAAAGTCCAACCAGAGGAATGGTTGGCATCAGGTACACTCTCTCAAGAGGAGTAGGTGAGGACGCGTTCCCCCGTCGAGGGAACAGTAGGCGTCGGTTCGACCTAGGGTTCCATTTTGGAGACCCAAAGTCAGAACCAAGACAGCTAAGGCTGTATAATCTAATATTTTATTGTTTTATTGTGTTTTAGACTAACCCTGGATGCAGGATCGAAGGAACGTGTGTCTGCAGCTCAGAAAGCCTCAAAGGAATGAGGCAACAGCTGACCAGGGCGCCCGGAGTGTCCCGGGCGCCCCCAAGGTGAACACAAAACACAAGAAAGCAAGATGGGCTTCGACAGTTCAACTCCCGGGCGCCCTCGTGCTCCCGGGCGCCCCCGCTGCTCCCGGACGCCCCCAGCGCTCCGGGCGCCCCCAGCGCTCCGGGCGCCCCCAAGCGCAAGCATCGAAACTCAACCCAGCGAAGCCGAGGGATAAGATTTGACCCGGTCAACCCGGGTGCCCCGAGCGCTCCGGGCGCCCCGGTCAAAGCGGATCCCGAAGATGAAGGGATCAGACGCTGACCGAGACCGAGCCGGATCAATCGACACGTGGGTGGGGGCGCCCCCGACGTCCCGGGCGCCCCCAGGCCCTATATAAAGGGCCCTTGACCCCAAGCTTTATAGAACAATTTTTTCCAACGCTTCTACGCTCTTCTGCTCCTGCGCTCTGCTCGGAAACCTCCCGACACGAGATTCAAGCGCCGACGACGTCCTCCTGCTCCGAAAATACCATCTACTCTGGACGTCGGTAACGAAGAGCTATTTTAGTTTACTGTACTAAATTCTGTAAAATCTTTTGTAAACCATTTTTGCGACATATAGAATTGCCCGCAGAAAACGGTCAACGACCGTGGGCCTTGGAGTAGGAGTCGCCCTAGGCTCCGAACCAAGTAAAACTGACTGTGTCTGTGTATTTTCTTAATTTCCGCTACGTACTTGCTCTAAATTTTCCAAAAAAACGATTTCCAATATTCACCCCCCTCTATCGGTTCTCTCGATCCAACACATACTTGACTGCGAACTCGAGCCAGGGTTAGAAGACAAAGTGACTGAAACAAAAATGATAACCAATTTTGAATTTTTTCCAGAATTACAATTAAATAATCAGACTGATACTATAATGGTCGAGGAAGGCATAATTTCAAGTGCATGGAAAACTTCAAAAGAACCACCAAAGAAGAATCCTCAACCTGTACCTGAGTCCGACTCAGACTCGGAATCAGAAGACAATGGAGGAGATCAACCCAAACTGGTCCGGTTGACTCGCGACCACTACAAAATACTGAAGAAACAATCAAGCAAAAGAAAGATGACTAAAATCAAGGGGGAGACCTCCAAAAAGAAATCTAAAGGTAAATTTACAGTATTTGAAAATCCATTATTTACCTTGAATAATATGATTGAACCATATAAATTAGTTAAAGCAAACATTAGTAAATTAGAACAAGAAGATGAAATATTGAAACATAAGGTCAAAATGCTAGAAAGTCTAATTCACAATCTTGCTAATTCTAAAAACCCAGAATATCATTACAATTATGACGTGACTTAGTTGATTATTTTTCTTGCTTGTTTATTTTATTATGCTTTGAATTATGATTGGTTAGTTTAAGGATTGAACCAACTTAACTAAAATTTGAACAACATAGTATTGGGTGGAGGTGAGATGATAGTACGTTAGGGAAGCCTTTTCTAATAAGGTCAAGTATACACTACTTGGTCTCTTTAAACTGGTGAAACTAGCTGAAGCTACCGATCCAAGACCCAAACTAGTTAGACCAGAATTTATCAAAAAGTAATTTTGAAGATGAAATTTCACTAAAAGGCTTTGTCTAGGAAAGGGTTGATGATCTAATAAGGCTACGGCTAAAGAAGGCTTTGTGCCTCGCCAAGACCTAGAAGCCAATTTTTGAAATTCAAATTCAATTTACTCTTTGTTAAATTCGAATCTAACATAAATTTTCAGTTAATTTTAGATTCAAATATCTCTTTTCAAAATAAATTTAAATTGGGTTTAAAAATTAATTTAACTTTTCAAAATTAATCATGGCCTTTTCAAAATAAATCTTTCTATTAAAATATTTATCTCACAAAACTCATAAGGTTAACATGTTTGATCACATAGAATTGGGTGAGATATCTAGGACCTAAGAGTATATGTCACTATCCTCTTAAATAAAAAGTCGAAGTGCTTTCAAAAGTTATTCAAAATTATCTCTAGTTTTCAAATTAATTCAGTTTATTGTACCATACTTTTTCAACTCCAACAGTGTTTTAATATATTGAATTTCATGTTAAATATCTCAATATACCTATGTTAAATATCTAGGGCTTGTTTGAATGAGTTATTGATTGGTCAAACATAGTTAACTGAGTCAAACATGGTCAAAACAGTCAATCCTAGTCAACACTGAAATCCCTTAAGACACTTAGATAAAGTCAGACGTGTCATTTACAAAGGGTTTTTTTTTGTTTTTTCGAAAAATTTAGATTTTTCAAAAACCTTATGCTCTAAAACTTATTATCATCTCAAAATAAGGTTTTCAAAAATTGATTCAAAAACCTTCCTATTCTATTATCTGTTTGAAAAATTATCATCATTTTAAAATATTTTTCGAAAACTGTGCTATCATTTCAAGTTATGTTTTCAAAAATTTATCTCTTTGAAAGTTATCATACTCAAAAGGTTGTTCAATTTTTTTTTGATTTTGATAAACCCTAAAGACACAAAGGAGGTCTACTTAATGATCTACAAGGACTCCTAGGATGTGTCAAATTTAGGGGGAGTCTAAACCAAAAGAAATTATTTCTAACAAGTATTTTCTATGACAATTATCTTTGAAATTATTAAATAATTCTTTTGATCTGAACTGAACCCTAAGAACTCAGAGGAAGAATACTTGTTGTCAACAAGCTTCCAAGGACTATGTCATGTTTAGGGGGAGGTCAAATTAAAAGAGTTATTAAACATTTCTAAATAATATGTTTCCATACACTATATTTTCAAAATTATGTCGAAAACATAAGTAATTTGTCTTACAAAATATTATTATTTTAAAATATTTTTTTGGCTTATAAAATTATTTTGAAATACCTTTTGAAATAATATTTGCTTGAGTTTTGAGAATTTTCAGGACACTTAGGAAAATGTCCTTGTAGTTAACAAGGGTTCCTAGGATTGTGTCAGACTGGAAAAGAAACCTAGTCAAGTAAAATATTATGGTTTCAAAATGCATAACATTTTTTCAAAAAGTACTTATGTTTTTCAAAAATATATAATCTTCAAAAATACTTATATTTTTCAAAAATATATAATCTTCAAAAGTACTTATATTTTTCAAAAATATATAATCTTCAAAAATACTTATATCTTCAAAAATGCATGATATCTTTCAAAAGTACTTCTATATAATGTTTTCAAAAGTACTAATATTTTTCAAGACAATAGTGTTCTAAGTGCGTGAATTTTCTAAAAGACTTGCCTACAAATACAATTTTTTAAATACCTTTCAAAGTGGAGTTTTGCAATTTAAAGCTTTGTGCTATGCTTTCAAGAATTATGCTAAGTATTTTTATATTTTCAAGACTCTTAAGCTCTGATACACAAATTTTAAAATTTCTTTCAAAATATATTTTTCAGAAGTTCTTTATTGATATATAGCCAAGGGGGAGAGTTGAAAAAGTGAAATTAAATTCTTCCTTAAACTTTTTTCCATTTTAATGAATGTTTATCTTAGAAATGTTCTAAAACATAAGGAGAAGAATTTCACATTAAGGGGGAGAGAAAGGAAAGGGAGAAAGGAAATTTTGTCTAATTTTTATCTCTTTTTCAAAAGGTGCTTCAAAAATTTCTAATTGTTTCAAAAATTTTAAGTGCATGTTTTTTTTCTAAGTAAAATTTTTTTCTGAGCAAAAACTTGTTGAAAATTTTGGCAAATGTTTCTAAGTAAAGTTTTTTTGGTGAAAAAAAACTTGTCTTAAAAGATTTTGTTTTTCAAAATACACAAAGTGTTTCCAAACAAATTCTTCTAAGTGTGCAAATTTTTTAACAAATTTTGTCCTAATTTTCAAAGTTGAAACTCTTTTTAGGAAACTTGGCTTCAAAATTTTGCCTAAATTCTTTTTTGCAAAGCCTTGTAAGTAAAACTTGTTTAACAAAATTGAGGCTTGCAAAACTTTTCAAAATAAAAAATTGTCTAAGTGTAAAAAGTTTTTTAGTGAATATGATTTTACTCTATTTTTGAAAAACACTTTGTCAAAAACATGAAGCACTTAGAAAAACTCAAAAATCCCTGTTAGATATGTTGTTCACCCATAAATGTTTTTTTGATATAAGTCAAAGGGGGAGGAAAGGTCAAAGATAAGAGTTAAGCTAATTGTTGTTTTATAACACAATTATTCAGGAGGAGTATGAGAAATTTTTTTTCAAAAATTACATTGGTTTTAGACTTTATACTGTTCAGAATTGCTATGTTTTATTGGTCTTAACCTTCTTGCTTAAACTGTTGTAATTTGTACTTAACTTTGAATTGGGTTTCCATAAATCAAAAAGGGGGAGATTGTTGGTGCAGGAAGCACCATATCGAACATTGTTTTGATATTGGCAAAGGATTCAAAGTTAAGTATTGTTTGTTATCTAATGTGCTCATTAAGTGTGCAGGAAACAAAGTCCTAGGGAAGGGCTGCTAGGCACCTGGCGAAGGACTGCCAGGAAATAAAGTCCTAGTGAAGGGCTGCTAGGCACCTGGCGAAGGACTGTCAGGAAACAAAGTCCTAGCGAAGGGCTACTAGGCACCTGGCGAAGGACTGCCAGGAAACAAAGTCCTAGCGAAGGGCTGCTAGGCACCTGGCGAAGGACTGCCAGGATACAAAGCTCTAGCGAAGGACTGCTAGGCACCTGGCGAAGGACTGCCAGGATACAAAGCCCTAGCGAAGGACTGCTAGGCACCTGGCGAAGGAATGCTAGGATACAAAGCCCTAGCGAAGGACTGCTAGGCACCGGGCGAAGGACTGCCTGGTACCGAAGACCTAGCGAAGGACTGCTAGGCACCGGGCGAAGGACGGCTTGGAACCTATGCCCTAGCGAAGGAGTGCTAGGCAAAAGTCCAACCAGAGAAGCCGGTTGGCAACAGGTAAATTCTCCTAAGAGGAGTAGGTGAGGACGCATTCCCCGTCGAGGGAACAGTAGGCGTCGGTTCGACCTAGGGTTCCATTTTGGAGACCCAAAGTCAGAACCAAGACAGCTACCGCTGTAAGACTCACTAACATACTTGCTTTATTTTGTGCGGCACTAACCCTGGATGCAGGACCGAAGGAACGAGTTTCTACGGATAACCTCAGAAACAATTCTGAAACCATTCAGCAGCTATAATGAATCGTGCCCCATTCCCTTCACCATCTTATACCCACTTGGTTCAGGACATGGTCTATGTGTGTCAGTCCCCACTAGGCTGACTACGCCACACCTAGCCCAAGTAACGTTTTCTACGGATTCTAATTACTCTCATGTAATTAAGAGATTCATACTCTGAACATGTCATGCTCTGGCCAGAGGCTTCGAGTAATAATCTGACGATAGGCCTCGGGTATACATCTCCTCACAAGGAGTGGTGAATCCTTTGTAGACTGCTCAAACATCTTCGGGCACTTCGGCTTATACCCAATCATCCTGGGTCCACACCTCCTTGGAGATGCTTGCTTAAGATGTCAATGTATAAGTCTCCATGACCAAGATGACTTGAACACCGCAAGTCAAAGGAACATCGCACTTAAGCTGCAGTAAGAACTTCACTGACATATCTATATGTAGACTACCATATGAAGTTTTACAGCCAGTCACTCCAATGAACTAGTTCCCTTAACTAGCATTCATGTTTATCTTCGGACATCTCAATGTCACCAGCCAGTGAGAATCAGCTAATTAGAGAATAACCCATGCTAGTCTTAATAGAATTGATAGTGTCTGTATTTATCAATTCATCGACTAGGGACAATTTCAATACTTCACAATTGCACATGTAGAGATAATCACTAGTTGTGAATTCATCACAAATTCTCTCATGCTGTGAATTGTATTGCAGATATTCAGTAAATGAGTTTAAGATCTCAATCAAATACACAAACATGTATACTCAAATAGTAAATATTCATTTATTAGAATAAATGATTACAATCATAAGGTGATTGCCTTAGGACACTTCTCTCATATCACTAACAAACTCCCACTTGGCTTAATGCCAATCGCTACGGTACCCAATACCACAGGCTTTAACATGACCCTCAAACTTACTTTGAGGCAAGGCCTTAGTTAAAGGATCCGCTAAATTCTTTTCAGTGGGAATTTTCTCAATTTGTATATCATTCCTACTTATAATCTCTCTGATCAGATGATAGCGGCGAAACACATGTTTGGATCGCTGATGAGACCTTGGTTCCTTCGCTTGTGCAATAGCTCCATTGTTGTCGCAGTAAACCAGTATTGCTTCATCAATGGTTGGAACCACACCAAGTTCTGAGACAAACTTCTTGATCCAGACTGCTTCCTTTGCTGCTTTCGAAGCTGCAATATATTCCGCTTCCCTGGTAAAATCCGCTACGGTGTTTTGCTTAGAACTCTTCAAACTTATTGCACCTCCATTCAAAATAAATACGTATCCAGACTGAGATTTAGAGTCATCCTTATCTGTCTGGAAGCTGGCATCTGTATACCCACGTATTACCATATCACCTTCTCCATATATTAGGAACACATCCTTAGTCCTTCTTAAGTACTTGAGGATTGTCTTGACAGCCGTCAATTTGAGAGTTTTTCGGATTTTCAAAATTATTTCATTTTTTTAATCTTTCTCGTTAATCGAGGCTGGTGCAACACCACTCGTTAATCGAGCCTTTTTCAATTTTGAATTCTTTTTTTTTCATCATAAGTCAGAATTGATAAAATGATCAATTTTTGAAAATTTGTCATAAATTTTTTTTCTATTATTTTAATATTTTTTTCTCGAAATTCGTGCTATCTTAATTCAAGCATATTGTTAACTCTTAATCAGATTTAAAAAATATATATATATATATATTATTTTCCAAAAACAATTTTTTTTGTCATAAACTTTTTATTATTATTATTTTTATTCCGCCTCCAAATTCGTGTAATATTTATCTTAGGCTATTTTTTCTCTCTCTCCGACACTACTAATCCAAGACCAAGTCTTGGTACATTTTTGTTATTTCTCTTGTGTACGACATTTAAACTAAATGACCAACCAAGAATGGAACAATGCCCGTCCACCGCTCTTCTCTGGCGAAAATTTCAATTCCTGGAGAAGTCTAATGGAATCCCACATGAAGGCCAATCTGGATTTGTGGTTGATAATCCAAACGGGGTTCACATTCCCCATAGAAGATGGAACATTGATCGCCTGGGACAAATTGGACGAACCAACGCTAAGGAAGATCGAGACTGATGCTAAGGCAACAGTAATCTTACAATGTGGCCTGACCAAAGAAGAATTGAAGCGGGTCGGATCCTTCACCTGTGCCAAGGAGATGTGAGAAAAGCTAATCAATCTACACGAAGAGAGCTCCGATATTGAGATCTTAGAAGAATCAGCACCTGACTTCAAAATTGACTCCGGATCAGAAGATGAGACAGAATCCATACTTGACTGCGAATTCGAGCCAGAGTCTGAAGACAAAGTGACTGAGACAAAAATGGTAACTAATTTTGAATTTTTTCCAGAATTACAATTAAATAATCAGACTGATACTATAATGGTCAAGGAAGGTATAATTTCAAGTGCAGGGAAAACTCCAAAGAAGAAGCTTCAACCTGTATCCGAGTCCGACTCAGACTCGGAATCAGAAGATAGTAAAGAAGATCAACCCAAACTGGTCCGATTAGCTCGTGATCATTACAAGAGTACTGGACAAACGATCGGGAAAGGTAAGTTTTCAATATTTGAAAATCCATTATTTATCTCAAATAACATGATTGATTCATATAAATTAGTTAAGGTTAATATGTTAGAAATCCTAATTCATAACCTTGCTGATTTTAAAAGACCAAATTATTATTTCACTTATAATATAACTTAGATCATTTTTGTCATGTTTGCTTGTTTTTTTTCTTAGAATTAGGATTGATTAGTTTAAGGACTAAAGAGTTACTTAAAACTTGAAAACCTAGTATTGGGAGGAGGTGAGATGATAGTACGTTAGGGAAACCTTTCTAATAAGGTCAAGTATACTCTACTTGATCTGTTTAGTCTGGTGGAACTAGCCGAAGCTACCGATCCAAGACCCAAACTAGTTAGACCAAAATCTTTCAAGGAGTAACTTGAAGATGAATTTTCTATAAAAGGCTTTGTCAAGGAAAGGGTTGATGATCCTATAAGGCTACGACCAACGAAGGCCTAGTGTCTCGCCAAGACTTGGAAGCCAATTATAGAAAATCAAATTCACTTTACTATTGTTAGATTTGAATCTAACATAAATTTTAAGTAAATCTTAGATTTAACACTAATTCGAAGATAAAAATAAAGCATCTCACAAAACAGATAAGGTAACCTGTTTTGTCATGTAGAACTGGGTGAGATATTGATAAGTGTCATTTTGTTGATCATTTCATATGCTTAAATCTGTGATTGACCCATATTTTACTTGTGTAATTGTGGATTTGGCCTAGATTTTAGGATTTACACCCTTTTTGGACCTAATTGTAAATCTTGCTATATTTGGGTTGTTTTGTCACTAAATTTTTGATCTACTTTTGTAAGCTTGGAAGGATTATGGACCTAGGTCATGTTGGGTCAAAGTCGAGTCAAAAGTGGACTAGATCAAGTAATCAAGCTCCAATTCATTTGGACCGTCCGATGCAAGAACGGTTAGATCTAGACCATCTGAAAACTTTTGATCAATCCGAGCTGGGGTTAAGTCTAATCAAGTGATCAGATCAAGATCTGAGAGTTTCAACTCAATCGGAGATCATCTAACCGTTGGATCACATTCAGAGAGATCTAGACCACCCATTCAAATATCAGTTTGATCCGAGCCATCCGTTGGAGATCTGGCAGATCCGAGCTACCACGAGGTTGATCTTGACCTCTGATCGAGATCTGGAAATTTTGAATCAAATCGGACAAAGATCCACCGTTGGATGAAGCGGGATTAATCTCAGCCGTCCAAATTAAATGGTTTAAGTTTAAATGGGAATTCCCTCGGCAGATCTCGGCGTCGCGACCTCACTTTTCTCCTTCAGTTCTTCAGCTTCGTTCTTATTCATTTCTTCATGCTTTTCCTTGCGATTTTCTTCAGTGAAGGCGTGGCCAACTCGATCACGAACTTGGATCAAGATCTGGATCTTTGGGAGAAGGATTCAATGGCGATTTAAGCCCAAGATTGCGCTAGATGCAGTTTCGGGAGCAGATCTGAATTGGAGCTTTTTCTTCCACTGATTTGCGAGTTTAAGGGTTCTTGGCTTGCCCTTGCGTGACGAACAAGGTGGTTTTGAATCAAGGATTGGTCGAGGCTTAGTTTTTTACTGTTTTTCTTGATGTTATAGCTGTAATCTCAATTCCTGTAATTCAATCCTGTTTTGTTTCTGTTTTCTTTTTCGCATCAGTACTTCAGTTGTAGTTTCTGAGTTTTTCCAGCTGTAATTAGGTTTCCATCTGCAAGTAGATCAGTTAGTACGCTTATTCAGTGAACAATAGGTTTAAATTTCAGCTCAATTCTTGATTTACTGTTGCGTATCAGTTGTCCAGCAAGTGTATCAATGACTGTTCAGCAAAATTCAGTTTAGATGTGAAGTCTGAATGTCTATTCATTTTACATCTGTTGTGCGAAATTTAATTGATTCAAGTTGTTTTTACTTAAGTCTAATTTCTGAGTCTCTGTCCAGCTTAGTGTTATTCATATCAGTCCAAGTTCAGTCCAAGTTAGGTAGCTGAATTTGATATCCTATTGCGTGCCAGTTTATTCTGTGGATCAGTTTATTTCGTATCAGTTTAATGTGTTTTTGCATATCAGTTGGAAATTGTTAGGTCAAGCTCTCAATTTGTCATTGCATCATTGCTTTCAATTGTTTAATTCCTGTATTTTCATTTCTGCTTTCGATTATTGCTACTTTTCAGCTGATTTGTTTCATTCTTTTGCATTTAGGCCACACTCTTTAGCTGCTGAATTTTATTTCTGTGCTCAGCTTACATTCTTGTACTCCAATCTGCTCAGTACTTACTTCATTAATGCTTGTTTCATTTACCCAGGAGATCATTTCCGAATAGATTGGTTTTCCATACATATTTGTTCAGCTAGCAGGCTTTACCTACAGAATTGATCTACCTAGGTTTCAATCCAAATTCAGTTAATTTTCTAAGCAGTTTGAATTGCTTTGGTTGTCAGATTCATTTCCGAATTCAGCTACTTACATTAGTTAAAGAAATTTGGAATTAGTTGAGTTTATTAGTAGCTATTGTTTGTTAAGTTCATTTAGTTAAGTTCACTCTTTCTACATTGTATTTTCATTTCTCATTACCAAACAAAACCCATTTCTTATTTGAAACCCAAAAACATTGACGACACATAAACACGAGCACAAACCGAACAACTTGAACTAGCCCTTGGAAAAATACGACCTGTGGCCCCTTTACTACGCTTTTGTTCTTGATTGCAAAAAGGGTTTCCAGCACTTTTATAAATTTCTAAATTTGAGACCCACTTTCGTGACAGTCATTTTGGGTCTATCAGATATCTAAGACCTAATTATATAGTTCAATGCTTTCTCAAAATCAATTCAATTTTTTTAAAATTAATTCTAAATTAACTCTATATGTTTCCCACTCAACATTTTTTAAAAATTGAATTTCATTTGTTTTCAAAATTAACTCATCAAACTAAGTCTTGATTGAATTAATACTAAGACCTAGGACTTGATTGAGTCAATTATTGGTAAAACCAAGTCAACATAGTCAAACCTAGTCAATACTGAAGACCCTTTAAGCACTTAGACAAAGTCAGACGAGTCGGATACAAGGGGAGTTTTTTAAATATTTTTCAAAAAATTTAGATTTTTTTCAAAAACCTTATGCTCTAAAATTTAGTATCATCTCAAAATAAGGTTTCAAAAAATTTGATTCAACCCTCGTATATTACTATCACTTTGGAAAATTATTATCATTCCAAATTGTGTTGAAAATTATCATATTGCTATTCAAAACTATTCTTTTGATTTTAATAAACTCTAAAGACACAGAGGAAGGTCCACTTCATGATCTACAAGGACACCTAGGATGTGTCAAATTTAGGGGGAGTTTGAGTCAAAAGAAGAATTTTTGAAATGTTTTTTTGGTAATTATTTGTTTTGAATAGTTCCTTTAATCTGAACTAAACCCTAAGACTCAGAGGAGGATTAACTTATGGTCAACAAGCCTCTTAGGACCGTGTCAAGTTTAGGGGGAGTTCAAATTAATAGAAGAAGTTTAAAATACTATGTTATCACTCAGGTTTTGTTTAAAACTATGCTATCATTTCAAAATATGTCTTTCAAATACTCATTTTTTCGAAATGTTAATTCTTCAAAATTCATTTTAAGAATTGTGCTTAATTCCTGTTTAGATTTTGACAAACCCTAAAGACACAAAGGAAGTCCACATCATGATCTACAAGGACTCCTAGGAAGTGTCAAATTTAGGGGGAGTCTAAATCAAAAGAAATTATGTCTGACAATTTTTTTTCAAAGTTATTGAGCATTTTCGAAACTATATGTTTTTATGCACTGCACTCTTAAAATCCTTTTGAAAACATGAATAATTTTTTTTCAAAATAATATCCTTTTAAATCATTTTGCTTATATACATACCATCACTTTCAAAATTTTACTTTGGAATACTTTTAAAATTCTTTTAGAATATTTTTTGAAAATAATATTTACTTGACTTTGAAAAAGTTTTCAGGACACTTAGGGAAAGGTCCTTGTAGTTAACAAGGTTTCCTAGAATTGTGTCAGTCTGGAAAAGAAACCAAGTCAAGTATTATGTTTTCAAAATAAAATTAATACTATCTTTCAAACGTACTTATATTTTTCAAAAATGCATATTATGTTTAAATGTACTTATATTTTTAAAAATATAATGTTTTCAAAAGTAATAATACTTTTAAGGCAATAATGTTCTAAGTGCGTGAATTTTCTCAAAGACTTGCCTACAAATATAAAATATTTTTAATACTTTTTAAAATGGAGTTTTATAGATGCAATGCTTTCAAGAGTTATACTAAGTATTTTTATGTTTTCAAAACTCATAGGCTCTGATATACAATTTTTTTTCTTCTTAAAACTTATTTCAAAATATATTTCTTTATTGATAATATATAGCCAAGGAGGAGAGCAAGGAAGAGAGAAAGGAATTTTCTATAGTTAACTTTTATCTCTTTTTCAAAAAGCAAAGCAAAAATTTCTAAGTACTTCAAATTGTTTTTAATTACTAAGTGCTATTAAAATTTCAAACTACTGTCAAACTACTTCAAGTGCTTTCAAGTATTTCTAGTGCTTCAAAATTTTCTAAGTATTTCTAAGTGTTTCAAATTTGTTAAGTGCATGTTTTTTCCTAAGTAAAATTTTTTCTTAGTAAACAAAATTTGTCTGAGCAAAAACCTTTTGAAAATTTTGGCAAATGTTTCTAAATAAAGTTTTTTTGGTAAAAAAAACTTGTCTAGAAATGTCTTTAAGATTTTGTTTTTCAAAATACACAAAGTATTTCTAAGAAAATTCTTCTAAGTGTGCAAATTCTTTTAAAACAAAATTTTCCAAATTCTCAAAGTTGAACTCTTTTTGGGAAATTTGACTTCAAAATTTTTCCTAAGTAAAATTCATTTTGCAAAGCCTTGTAAGTAAAAGTTTTTAAACAAAATTTAGGTTTGCAAAACTTTTCAAAATTTTACCTTACTCACCCATGTATGTTTTTGATATATGTCAAAGGGGGAGGAAAGGTCAAAGTTAAGTATTTTATAACACAAGTATTTAGGGTTTTAGGAGGAGTATGAGAAATAAAATTTTTTCCTCATATACTTCATTGATCTCAAATCTATATTCTGTTTATAACTGCTATACGTCATTATCTTTTCACCTTCTTTTATTAACTGTTATAAGTTTTTACTTAACTTTGAATTGTGTTGCCATAAATCAAAAAGGGGGAGATTGTTGGTGCAGGAAGCACCATATCGAACCTTGTTTTGATATTGGTAAAGGATTCAAAGTTATGTACTATTTGTGATCTAATATGTTACTTGAGTGTGCAGAAAGAAGTCCTAACGAAGGACTGCTAGGCACCTAGCGAAGGACTGCTAGGCATCGAAACCCTAAGACCTAGCGAAGGGCTGCTGGGCACCTAGCGAAGGGCTGCTAGGAGTCTAAGACCTGGCGAAGGACTGCTAGATACCTAGCGAAGGACTGCTTGGTACCGAAGCCCTAGCGAAGGACTGCTAGGCACCGAGCGAAGGACTGCTTGGTACCAAAGACCTGGCGAAGGGCTGCTAGGCACCTGGCGAAGGATTACTGGGCAAAAGTCCAACCGGAGGAGCCGGTTGGCAAAAGGTAAATTCTCCTGAGAGGAGTAGGTGAGGACGTGTTCCCCGTCGAGGGAATAGTAGGCGTCGGTTCGACCTAAGGTTCCATTTGGGAGACCCAAAGTCAGAACCAAGACAGCTAAGGTTGTATAAACCTAATATTTTATTGCCTTGTTTGTTGTGGAACTAACCTTGGATGCAGGGACCAAAGGAACATGTTTCTGCAGCTCAGAACGCCCCAAAGGAGAGGGGCAGTAGCTGGGCTAGGCGCCCGGGAGGTCCCGGGCGCCCAAGGTCAAAGGCAAACAAGAAGTTGAGCAAAGATTGCTTCGGATGCTCACTGGGCCAGGCGCCCTCAAGCTCCCAGGCGCCCTGAGTGTCCCAGGCACCCTGGATACCTCGGGCGCCCTGGGTCCAAGCCAACGAAGCGATTGAAGTGAGTTCAGCCGAGAAGCCAGCAGACCAAGTCAACCGGGGCGCCCCCAGTGTCCCGGGCGCCCCCGTCAGCTCCGAGCCCGATTCTGGAGGGATAAGCTCTGACCGAGCTTTGGATGAGGGTTCTCGGATCCGAAGGCACGTGTCAGGCGCCCCCAGCATCCCTGGCGCCCCTAGGAGGGCTATAAAAGGGGCTCGACCCCCAAGGCTGTAGGGGCCGGGTGCATGTTGACATGGATACGGGTTCGTAATTTTAAAATTTAATTACGTGCAGCGGAAGGTTTAGCATAAATAATTTCTCAAATTATTTTAACCACGTATCTAGCATGCAACCTTATGTTGTGGAGACATGATCATACATTTAAAATTTTGCAGAAAGTAAACTAATTTACTTAATACCTCGTGTAACTCGTAGAAAGGGACGAGATCCAATCGTAGCGTCCCTTGGAAGCTCCGCCTCTATTCGCGTCCACGCCGAGTTCTCTTCGGGATGACTTCGCAAAGCCATGAGTTTCGTGCCGACAAGAACTACTAGATTCTCCAAAGGCACGATAAGAATATCAAGAGAGAGAGATGGAAAACTAACCACCAAACGAAAAACAGAATCAAGATTCCGGGAGGAAGGAAGGAGTCACGACCCGATTCTTCTTCTTCTTCGGTACCTTCTTGGTGGAGGTGGCTCACGGCAACCCTAGGGGAGCCCTCTAGGGCCGGCGCCTACTAGAGGAGGGAGAGGGAGAGAAGGAGAGGAAGAGAGGCTAGGCAAGAATCCTTGATCTCTTGAATTGATTTCCAAGCCTTGCCTTTGCACCTTTATATAGTAGCCTCTTTATCGCCAAGTCTGCTTTTAATGGAATAAATTTTTCATAAGAAATTTATCTTATAAATTTTTCTATGAATTATTCCGTTATGCCAAGTTTTTATTATAACTTAATTTATAATAAAAACAACCATGTCTCCCCTTTTATTATGGAATAAATTTTTACAAGAAATTTATTATATAAATTTTTCTTATCATGGTAAAATCAATTCATAATTGTTTTATAAAATAAAATAAATCAATTCATGGTTCATTTTAATTTCCATAAAAAAGAATAAATTTCTATAAATTTCTTTATATAAATTTATTTATCCATAATATTATAAAACAAATCACGCTCGATTTATTTTATAATTTAAACCAAACAATTTGGTTTCCCTTTTTATTGTGGCCGGCCAAACCAAAGAGGGTGGGGACCCTCTTTGGCTGGCCAAATCCAAGTCGTCACCTTACAAATTAAACTCATTTAATTCGTCCAATAAGCCTTCAAAAGACTTAGCCATTTTAAGCTTCCGATGCGTCTCTGATAAATTCAGATTCGACTTATCTCTCTTGATCGGAAAATCCAATTTTCAACTCGTTTTAAATCCCTCGGATTACTCATAGTGCGTGTGACTAAATAGGCTTTCGATTTATGTTGATCGTCTATAATCAACCAATTATAGAACGATCATGAGTGGCACCTAGTAGTACATCATGACCCCCAATTAATCGAAAGATCAACGGTTGACCTCAGAAATAATTCTGAAACCCTTCAGCAGCTATAATGAGTCGTGCCTCATTCCCTTCACCATCTTATACCCACTTGGTTCAGGACACGGTCTATGTGTGTCAGTCCCCACTAGGCTGACTACGTCACACCTAGCCCAAGTAATATCTTTCTCGTCCAACGGATTCTAGTTACTCTCATGTTTCTGAGAGATTCATACTTGGAACATGTGATGCTCTGGCCAGAGGCTTTGAGTAACAATCCGACGATAGGCCTTGGGTATACATCTCCTCACAAGGAGTGGTGAATCCTTTGTAGGCTGTTCAAACATCTTCGGGCACTTCGACTTATACCTAATCATCCTGGGTCCACACCTCCTTGGAGATGCTTGCTTAAGATGTCAAAGTATAAGTCCTCATGACCAAGATGACTTGAACACCGCAAGTCAAAGGAACATCGCACTTAAGCTGCAGTAAGAACTTCATTGACATATCTATATGTAGATTACCATATGAAGTTTTACAGCCAGTCACTCCAATGAACTAGTTCCCTTAACTAGCATTCATGTTTATCTCTGGACATCCCAATGTCACCAGCCAGTGAGAATCAGCTGATTAGAGAATAACCCATGCTAGTCTCAACAGAATTGATAGTATCCGTATTTATCAATTCATCGACTAGGGACAATTTCAATACTTCACAATTGCACATGTCGAGATAATCACTAATTGTGAATTCATCACAAATTCTCTCATGCTGTGAATTGTATTGCGGACATTCAGTAAATGAGTTTAAGATCTCAATCAAATACACGAACATGTATACTCAAATAGTGAATCTTCATTTATTAAAGTAAATGATTACAATCATAAGACGATTGATTGCCTTAGGACACTTCTCTTATATTACTAACAAACTCCCACTTGGCCTAATGCCAATAGCTACGGTATCCAATACCACAGGCTCTAACATGACCCTCAAACTTGTTTTGAGGCAAAGCCTTAGTTAAAGGATCCGATAAATTCTTTTCAGTGGGAATTTTCTCAATTTGTATATCATTCCTACTTATAATCTCTCTGATCAGATGATAGCGGCGAAGCACGTGTTTGGATCGCTGATGAGACCTTGGTTCCTTTGCTTGTGCAATAGCTCCATTGTTGTCGCAGTAAATCGGTATTGCTTCATCAATGGTTGGAACCACACCAAGTTCTGAGACAAACTTCTTGATCCAAACTGCTTCTTTTGCTGCTTCCGAAGCCGCAATATATTCCGCTTCCGTGGTAGAATCCGCTACAGTGTCTTGCTTGGAACTCTTCCAACTTATTGCATCTCCATTCAAAGTAAATACGTATCCAGATTGAGATTTGGAGTCGTCCTTATCTGTCTGGAAACTGGCATCTGTATACCCACGTATTACCATATCTCCTTCTCCATATATTAGGAACACATCATTAGTTCTTCTTAAGTACTTAAGGATTGTCTTAACAGCCGCCCAATGATCCATTCCTGGATCAGACTGGTATCTTCTCGTGACGCTCAGAGCATATGATACATCGGGCCTAGTACATAACATAGCATACATGATAGATCCTATCGCGGATGCATAAGGAATCTTATTCATGCAAATCCTCTCGTCTTCTGTGCGCGGACACATAGACTTTGAAAGGTTGATCCCATGCCTGATGGGAAGGTATCCTTTCTTGGATTCCGACATGCTAAACCTTTTTAGCACTCGGTCTATATATGTAGACTGCGAAAGACCAAGCAACCGTTTTGATCTATCTCTATAGATTCTAATTCCAAGGATATAGGTTGCTTCTCCCAGGTCTTTCATGGAGAAAGTTTTGGACAACCAAATTTTAACCGACTGTAAGATTGATATATCGTTTCCTATAAGTAATATGTCATCGACATATAATACTAGGAATACGACTGCACTCCCACTAACCTTCTTGTATACACAAGGTTCGTCAGGATTTTGTGAGAAATCAAACTCTTTGATTGTCTCATCAAAACGGATGTTCCAGCTCCTGGATGCTTGCTTCAGTCCATATATGGATCGTCGAAGCTTGCATACTTTGGTTTTATCAACCGATGTGAAACCTTCAGGTTGTATCATGTATACATCCTCAAGCAGGT
>JAGFNQ010005103.1:0-18693 GCA_024364735.1 Boesenbergia rotunda
CTTGTCACTATGCCACACAGAAGGTTGATGACCTGTAGAGTTACCAATCTTAGTGCTTGATAGTGGAATAAATCTGATGATGCCTTCGAGTCGACTGATAACATAGTAGAAACATTGGAGATAGTCATTGATCTGATGAGGTAGAATAGCAATGATAGGATGGCCTAAACATGAGGTTAACACAACATCCACAAGATTGATGACCTGTAGACGAGAGCCATGCGAGGTTACAACTGAATGTGAGTAAAGCCTTCAATCAAAGGACAATAGTTTTATAGGTCCTAGATTCACATGGATTGGTGGCTCTGTGTGGTGAATAAAAAAGCTAGAGAAGCCGAATACAAGTAGTTGGGATGAATTGTTGTTGCTCCATGACTGGTGGCTCTGTCTGGAGAAGTCACTAGTGTGCTAGGTAATTATGAGAAAAATACAAAGAAGTAAGTTGATGGAAGGCTCTACTATCACGTATAATTTATAATAAAGAAAATATTGCACTATCCTTGTGATATACGTGTTACATATGTAGACTAAGATTCATGATATGACAATTTCTTTTTAAAAAATGAGGCTAGGCCCATACTAATAACGATATTAATCTACTTTAACACTTTTCATAGTCAGATAAGATCTAGTTCACTAAAGTTACTAGACTAATAAACCTATTAATCTACTACCTTTAACACTTTTCTAGAGCTTAATGAAAGTATTAGATTTACGTGGTCGATGTCACATAGTCGAGACAGACAAAATTAATTAATTAATTATGATGATTTTGTTTTCAATTGCAGAACAATTTTAATTGAATTTTTGACTCACCTTCTTCATATTATGCTAGGGATACCGACTAGTTAGTATAATAAATAATATTTCAATAAAATAAATATTTTAGAGGTTAGCTTTTGAACGTGCATAAGTTGTTTTATGGATTTATTCGATAGACGATCTAAGAGGGAAGGCTATTTCAATAAAAAAGACAGTATTTCAAATACCATAATCTTGCAATTTAACTTGTTGGATGCGCAAGTCAACTTTGATGATTATCAAATATTGGCTTGGAGCTGGGAGTATTGTCTTATTGTTTTTTTACTATGTAAAATAGTTTAGAACACTGTCATCTAACTAAGAGTTAACACTATTTTTTCTGCTGATTGATAAGGCAAAACAGAGATTGGTTGTAACATAAACTTGGATCCAGTGTCGCAAAATTTGAAATCCTCTTCACCAAAACAATCAAAGAGAGTAGCGAAGGATGGAATATTGGTCAATGGAACTGAGGAAGTGATGACTTGAAATCCCATCCATCAAGAAGCTCGAGGAAGAAAACTGAGAGAAATCTATTGGCCAAAATTGACAACAAAAATAGATGTTGCAATCAAGCTGCTGATATTTCCGGTGTAACTTCAGCAAGAGATCCCACTAGCACAAAAACACCAGTTGATAAATGAAGCAACCTATTCCTTGTAAAGGGAGGAAGGAATTGATTAACTTTTTGCACGAGGCAATGCAAACTCCTGATCACAAGGGATCAACAGCTCCTGCTTCTCAGAGGAAAAGGGTGGCTGCTCCTTTGGGCAAAGTGGAAAGAAGGCTAGTAACTGTAACACCAATGCCGTTGCATTTTGATGGAAATGCTGTTGCTGGTGCTGGCATGCTTGATCCTAAAAGTGAGTCTTAACATCTATAGGCATAAAACTTGTAGATTTATCCAAATGATACTGAATTTCTGATGTTCCTTAGAAAATGGAAAGCACAAGAGAGAGGGTCCTTGCGTTGGAACCAAGGGCTTTAGAGCTCCAGAGGTTAAGCTTCACTTGCGTGATAATAATCGTGTAATCCATTGTGTTATAGTATGCTCATCTCATAATTATGTTAATACAGGTTTTACTCAAGTCAATTCACCAGGCTGCCAAAGTGGATGTCTGGTCTGCCGGTGTTACATTACTTTACTTAATGATGGGAAAGACGCCCTTTGGCGGTGATCCAGAGCAGTGAGTTCTAATTAATGCCATTTGTCTTTAGCTGTTACTTATGTTGGCCTTATCATCAATTCCAGGAACATTAAAGATATTGCAAAATTGAGGGGGAGTGAGGATTTATGGGAAGTGGCTAAACTTCACAACACTGAGTCTTCTTTTCCTCAGGTTTCATCAACTAACTATTTAATTTAAGGATTATGATATTCCCGGTGAAGTGAATGTCTCAGTAAAATTTTGACTGTTAATCGGCGGCATGCCCGATGTTCGATCATCAATCAGACACCGTCGGCGGTCTTTGGCCGCTGTCCCGAACCAAACTATACTTTGGGAGCTTGGTGAATCCGTTAGGGTTGCCGCCGCAATTGCGATCTCGTATTATTCATCGTCGATTTCGACGGGTACATCGTTGTCGGCGATGCCGAAGGGTTTATTGTTCTCCCAAGGTAGTTTGATTCGGGACGACGATCGGAGGCTGCTGGTCCGATCGGCGATCGGACATCAGACGTATCGTCAATTAACGATTAAATTTTTCACTGAGATATTTTTTTCACTGTGCAAATTATTTCTCTTAATTTAATCGAGCATGAAACAAGCTCCGAGTAACAATGTCCGTATTGCAGGAATTGTATGATGCTAGATCGTTGCGATCCTTGGAATTGAAAGAGTGGTGTATTCTAAACACCAGGAGACCAGAGTTTATTGAGGCAATTCCAGATTCGCTGTTTGATCTGGTGAACAAGTGTTTGACAATAAATCCTAGGTGCAGGATCGCTGCTGACGAAGCTCTGGGACATGTGTTCTTTGCTCCCTGTCATGAAAGCCTACGAAGGCAACGAATGCTGCGAATGGAGGCTGCGCTGCCCTAGAATATCGTACAAGCCATCTTTTGGAATTAACCAAACCTTTTTTTCCGCAGTGTTCCTGTCTGGCTCGCAATACAAAAATGTATAGTCTGAAAGGTTTGAATTCAAACCCTTTCCATTGCCTGTTGGCTGTGAGTACTACATATCGTTTAGTAGGGTTCTACAGTTAGGATGATGGTGAACTAATTATCCAAAATGAAGTTGTAGCGTTTAATTATCATTCCCCATATGTAATTTTTTTGGGGGGTTAAGATCCCACTAAATAATCATACAAATGCTTCCCCTTTGTTTATTAAATCAATATTAACTGTATTATATCAGTAACTATTGTATTGTGACTTGGATATGGTAAAGTGAATTAGGATTATAGTAGTGACAGAAGACCATTGGTTCGTTTTTAGTGTTTTCATCAATTTATTTTAGGGTTGATATGGAAGTGATAAATCACGAGGATTATTAATTCGGATATTGTGGCTAGCGTCGGGATGATAGGCACATTGATTTTATCAGATTTTGATTTTTAGACTTTAAGATGATAATATTTATTTTCTAACTATCAGTCTATCTTATAAGGATTGAATTATGATTATAACGAAAATTGTTAGGTATTATCGTCACATTGGTAGGTATCATTCTTTGCCTATTTCTTGTGTGTGACAATCTTGATTCTATTATTAGGTCAAATTAATATTTTTTTAATGTCATTGTTTATTAGAATTCAAAATGAACTGGACGAGAGTTTGATCAATTCATTTGGATCGTAAGTTCCTTAGCATTGGATCTAATAGAGTAATATATTGTATCCTATGTGAATATAGTGATTAGGTGGATAACTAAAATCTTTAAAATTTGAATTTTAATGGTGACACATTGCTGAATTTTTTAATAAAAAATCGATATAAACACATTGATTGTTTGAATGAGTTTTCATGAACACTATTCAATTTACTTCGATCGTTAATAAAAAGCTTTTATAGACCAACCAATCATCCTCAAAATTAGCCATATCAATCAGAGTTTCAACGTGAGTTGGGGGATTGTGAAACACTGCGGATCTTAAAACACTGGAGGGTTTATTAATCTTTATATAAATATAAATTAAATATTCAATGTCAGTGCGCAAGTAAGATTGCAATCAGTGTAAACAAGAATTGTTAATGATCCCGCCAGTTTACGTGTAATCTGACCTGAAAGCCTGACATCTTATCTGGAGAAGAGGGATTTATGGGCTATATGGACTCTTCGAATATTAGGCTCTTCGAATATTGGGCCTAGGTCGTCGATTCGGCCCAGTTCATTTGAGGACGATAGGCCGTGGGCCCGATTGGATAATGACCACCGAGGCTAAGGTGGCCAGAGACCTTGAAGGCCTCCAAGTTTAGAAGGATCCCGAGTCAGTCCTGACTCATAACCTCACTGAGTCTTAAGGCTCCCAAGTCGGGGAGCCTCAAACTAACGTATCCTGAAGTCATAAGCGGACCAACTCCGCCACCAGCCAACTCGGTGTTCTCAGTCGGACGCGTGGGGGCCCACGTTCCCTGGGCGCACCCCGAGCCAGAGAAGTCTTTACTCCAGTGCCACTGAATCGTAAGATCCCTGAGTTAGGAGCGCCCCGAGCCAGTAGAATACTCAATCATCGACCGTACCATCTCCGGGTCAGCCAAGTTCGGACGTTCATCCCGAACCATGCACACCATGACTCAGGCATCATATCTTCGCTTGAGACACCTGCTTTAGCTCGGGAATCATAGTCACTCTCGGTAACCGCGGACTCTGAGCCCTCAGTCGGCTCTAACACTCTGAGCTCTCAGTCGGCTCCTATACTCTAAGCCCTCAGTCGACCTCATCACTCTATGCCCTCAGTCGGCATCCTCACTCTCGGCCCTCAGTCGACCTCGCCATTCTAGGCCCTCAGTTGGCTTCATCATTCTATGCCCTCAGTCGACATCATCACTCTAGGCCGCTAGCCGACACTAGCAGTCGAGGTTTTGTCGTCACTCATCAGAACAACCACTCCCTGACACACGATTCGCCGAAGCTGTACGGTGTCGGCGCAGGGCAGGTACCATTCTGGCCTAAATCACGAGCATCTCGCTGACGCCATGATCTCCCTGCCATGCCCTGACGCCCCATACCACGACCGCATGCGTTGGTGTTAGGCCGAACGGCGCCCAACGACGGTCGCCTTTAAGTTGGCAGCGCCCTTTTTCCTATTCCGGTATGCGACACATTACCCTGTCACCTCTGGGTATCCTTACCTTGTCCTCACTATGAGACAAAAGGTGGCAGGCGGGCAAAAACTGTCAGCTCTCCCCGGCTATATAAGCCTCTCCACTCCACATCTCCAGGTACGTGCAAGAATAGTGTTTTACTACTGTTCTATTGCTTTCTTGCTCTTCTACCACCGGAGACTGACTTGACCGTCGAAGTGCCTTGCCGGGGACTAGGGATGAAAATAGGCCAGGCGGCCTGTCAGGGGCCTGTGGTCTGGCCTGGCCTCTTTAAAAATAAAATAATAATCAGACCCTTTTAAAAGCCTATTTTTCTTATCAGGCCAGACCCAGACTCAATATAAAGCCTATGAAGCCTGACAGGCCGGCTTGGGCCTGTTAAAATTACATTATATAAATTGTCAAATATCAAATTAGAGTTAAAAATAGAGTTTTTATTCTTAGACTTCCGCTAAACAAACACTTATCCACACCCTACTAGCCAACATACTGCAAATCTATTTTGTTTATATCATTCATATTTTATATATTTATGGTATATTTAGCTAATTTATTAAATTAGTATTTTGGATAATCGAATATTCGAATTGAATTGTTATATTTTATATATTAAAAGTATTTTGGATAATCGAATTAAATTACAGGCTTTGTAAATATGCCACAGGCCAGGCCAGACCATTGAATAGGCCAGGCTCAAGCCTTGAGCAAAGCCTATAACAAGCCACAGGCCAGGCTCAGGTTAGTTTGCTATTATACAGGCCTGGCCTGTTAAGGTAAAAGCCTGGCCTGACCTGATCTGTTTCCATCCCTACCAGAGACTTCTCTCGGCGGGTCATAACGGTCTTTGTCTTGCAGGTTAGGAGTTAGCGGCGGAGCCATCATCGGTAGTTCGCGGCCGCCCTAGTAGTTCGTGATTCTTGAGGAGACCTTCTCACTCTTGTGAGTCTACCTCATTTCGTGGTAGGATCAGTTAAAAATAAAACTTCTTATAGTGAAAAGAAAAAAAAATTCAAATACTTAGCAATGAAAATAAACAATTAACAACGGTCAAAATTTAAAAGGAGGCTCTAATTGTGTGAAACATAGAAAGAACTTCTCTTTCAAAATAGCGGATGTATCTTTTTTTTTCTTTAAAGGAACCTCTCTGTTTTTTTTAAAAGCCAAAAAGATATCTATCATATTTTTTATATAAAAAACTACTGTTATTCTAATTTTTAAGTACTTCATCATGTTAAAATAAAGCAATTTAATTTGATCAAAAATATTATACATATAATATTTTTATATTTAAAATTTTTATCAACTTAATTATAATTATTTAAACTTAATCAAAAATTACTTAAAAAATTAAAATCACTGTAAAATTTTTATAATAGTCATTTATGATTTACAATAATATTACACTCATTAATGGTTGTTAAATATTATAAAAAAACTACTATTTGATTGTTACAAAAATGGTAGACGGACACTATTTGAGTGCTATAATAGTTGTTAACAACTAATTAATAACACAGGATTGAGATAATGGGGGTGAGTGGATAACATTTTGAAAAGGAGCTATGATACATTCAGTGAAAAATTTCAATGAAATGTTTAGTGAATGACATGATATTTGATATATATACATCTGATTATTGTTTGGATATTATTGGCGGCTTTCGGCTGTCGCTCCGAATCAAACTTAATCCTGGGGATATGATGAATCTGTCGGGATCATTGTATGTAAAATGTCACGTCATTTACTAAGTTTTTTTTGAGATTTTTCATTTAACATATTTTTTTTTGAAAAGATAGTAGTTTAAAAGAATAGAATTGATAGAGTAATTTAGCAGAGTAAAAAAGTGAATACAATCCTATTGACATGTGAATTTAACGTTGTTCACAATCCCAGGGCCGCTACTCCATGGCCTAGTGATACGTTAAGTGATTCGATCCTCGAAAATTTTATTAATTTTTTTTGTGGGATATGTGGAGAAATATATGTATTTAATATATAAAGTAGCTCAAATAGTTATGATGTAATGAAAGGATGATTAATTATCTCTCAAGTATAACGATCGATCTTTAATTATGATAAATTTTATAGGAATTTTTCTATGATAAATTTTACAGGATTTTTTTCTTCAAATGGGACGCGTAACCGTGAAATGTTAGACTTTTAGTCCGACCCCATAGAAGTTTTTCACCGGTCGCCATTTAATACACAAAGTAGTCTTCGTAATTTATTTCTTCCATATTAATCCTGAGATTGATTGATAAAGACGTTGGAATGAATGAATCATCTTTTTCATCATTTAATACACAAAGTATCTAAATAAAATGCACTAATTACATACAAATAGTAAAGAAATATAAGGGACTAGAAAGCTAAAAAATATATCGAAATCGAAGAAGAGTGCCTAATGAAGACTTTGGACGAGCAGAGCACTTTTAGAAAGATATCGATTGATAAGATAATTGCTGAATTGATGATTTGAGAGGTCACCATTGACCTTTATTTATACAACTATTCTAGGCACCGAAAGTTACAATTATGAGGTCTGGGGTCAAAATATGGTAAAGTCAGTGTCTCGTCCTCCCTACGAATTAACCACAACATCCGAACTAGTAATTTCCGTGATTTATCTCTTCCGTGTTGACCCTGAAATCCGATATGATAACTTAGAATCTAGGTCATTTGGAATATCTTGCGATCATTCGGATCCTCTTGATCTACTTGGTTACACGAGTTAGTTTCTTGCAACACATAATTAGTCTACAATGCATACATGAATAAGATTACGTACGGACAATTACCATTATCGACATTGACTTTGAAACTGTTAGTGGTCTCTCTCTCAAGTTTGCCCTTAGCTACGAGTCCACCCTTGTTTCAACATGGAGAACTCTCTTTAACACTTTCTTTGTCAGAATGTCTCTCTCTAAACTTATCTTAGCCTAGGATTTACCTTACTCGATGTCTGATCTTATTGGCCCATCGAGATTTCTTATGCTTGATGTTTAATCCTCTTGATTCATTAGGGCTTCTTCTATTTGGTATCTAGTAACCTAATCTATCAAGACTCTTTCTGCTAATATTTGGTCATCTAACTCACCACAAAAAAAAAAAAAATAAATCCGCTACTTTAATGACTCCCCTAGAGTCAGTTCTACGGATATGGGGAAGGTTCATGTAGATACACAGGTAACAGACATATAGTGGAGTCGAAAATGTAGGTCATCATCTCTCGAGGATCGACCCCTGACCATTATGCCAGAAATATCTTGCACCTACCGCCTATGCTACGCTGTGAGAGCTAATCGTACGCTAGAAGGGGGTATGAATAGTGTTTACAATTTTATGAGGTGATAGATTGATTATTTCTAAATCAGTACAAGAGTATGCGACAAAAATTAAACTGTCTTGGAAAAAACAAAAGAAACCCTAACTTAATTAAACAAAATATCCAACAAATCAGGCAAGTACTTGAATAGACCTAGCATGCAAGATCAAGAGAATGCTAAATAGAATCTAGTAGGCAAGATTAAATTAAAAATTATTATGATTATTTAAAATCTCATCTTTTATGAAAGTATGATAAACCCTTTAAAACGAATCGAAAAATTAAGCACAATACTAAGTATGTACGACAACTAAAAAGAAAAAAAAAAGTTTATGAGCCCTAGTTGCTGATTGAAATTGAAATTCATGGGCGCGGTGCATCAACTCAGGAGAACAAGAAGAGCATTTTATGAAGAGAGTATCAAAATTTTGATGATGTGAGCGGATGCCTTGCGCCTCCTTTTATAGAGCCAAGTCAATACTGACATGACACTATTCTGATTGATCGGAACCACTTCGGCTGCTTGGATCTTACTGACTTTGCTGTAACTTTTATCTCGTCGATAACGTTTTTGTGATCTCCAATCTCCTGATCATAACCAATAATTTGACATATTTTGTGCTCATACTTGACATTTTTAATCCTCTGGTATTCTTAAAGTCATGTTTATATCATATTTCACTAGCAGGATTTATTTTTTAGCCTCATTTCAATTTCTTACTAAACAATAGCATTATTTCTAAATTGTAAGAGTATTTTGTCTTGTAGGGCAATCAAAGGAGACGTTGACCTACTTTCCAACAGCCAACGCAGGCTGGCCGTGCCCTGGCACAACCATGTTCTATGCTGCCATAATTGAAGAAGGAAGAAGGTTCCAAGCTCAATGAATTAGGCCCTTATGAACAAGGACCTTAGGAAGGTTTGTAGTCCATGCTCAAAGCTCATTACAATACACAATGCTGATTTTGCCTTAGAACAGTGCACTGATCACTATGCACAGTTTCAGGCAAGAAGGGAAGAAGGTTCCAAGCTGGGTGGATCCAAGGCCCCTTTGTACAAGGATCAGTTGTTTAGAGACAAGGACCATGGGAAGGCTTGCCGTCCTTGCTCAAAGCTTAATGCAGTACAAACACAGGAAATCATCAATACCGAACACCAATAGGTTGATGGGCAAAAATCACAAGTGTACAATTGTCACCAAGTAATAAAAAGATTGATCTTACAAGGATCGTAAAACCAAGTACCAATCGAATTCGCGAAGCATGTTATTTAGACAATCATAAATCACAAGAGTCAAGAAAGAAAAAAAATAAGTCCAGACCACACGAGTAAGTCATAGGAGAAATTCGAATATGGAAATTGATTTTAGGATTTTGATTTTTCCACGATGATTATTGATACCCTAGAATTTATTTTTTTGCCTCACTGTTTATACGCATGTAGGTGATCTATTCTAAGGTACTAATATATACTTTTGGAATTATATCAACGTGCCTATCCAAACATGACGCTATTACTTTCAAGGTATCCTTACTAAAGCAACTGCTTTCTCATGGAGGCTTTTGTCACGATGCCCGATGGTCCTCTAGGTGCTATCCCCTACTTTATGACGCCAAATATAGGTAAACCTATTAGCCTTTGTGATAGCTAATGGTGCTTTCGTGAGTTTTAAACTACTTTTGTGAATAACCTCTCATGTCTTAGTCGTTATGAGTCAGAGATTTGAATTCACCTTTTGATCATTCCTTGAGTCCCATGGGATATGAAGATGCACGACTAATGTCATAATTATGTATGTCCAATAAAGCGGGATCATTGATAAACATAACATGTGATAAAAAATGATAAATAAATATAGGAAACGAATGTCAACAATATATTAGGCTACTCTCTAATCCTAAAATCTAGAGTAATATTCCATAGAGATGGAATTACACTGAAAATAGAAAAGAATACATCCTACAACTTTAATCAAAGAGAAAAGGCAAGAGGAAGTTTAGTTGTGGTGTTACCGGTGTTTTTGGAAGAATCTCCAACCTCTAGGGTGGGTAAAAACTACGACTCCTTTGTGCGGCTCTCCTAAAGTTTATTGTCATGGGAAAACCCCTCCTCCTTGAAACAAGAGCCTCCTAGGCCTTTTTATAGCCTTTGGAACCCACTAAAATGGAGTTGGATACGAAAAATATCGAGATGTCGCTATCGTGCCACGGCCATGGCGCTCCACGCGACTGAAGTCGAGGGGTTGGACATGGTTGTGCTTGTGGGCATGACTAGACCGTGTGGTACTAAGAAGAATAACATGATCGTGCCTTGGGACACAACATGGGGGTGTCCAATTCAACATGACAATGTCGAGTTCAGACTTCATGCTCTTCTCGGCTGAATGAGGCATGACCGTGCCTAGGGGCATGGACAGTTCATGTCAGGTGTTGTAGTCCTCATTTTTGCTCCATTTTCATCTAACTTCGGTTAGAGAAACACACTTGAACACACTCGTGTCAGGGGACATGGGCATATGCTCCTTTCTCTCCCAGCATGCACCAGCTGCTTCTTCGACCGGAATCCGCCTAGCTGCTTCATCGAACCCTTTTGCCGTTAATTGTGACAATATCGAGGGCACATAGAAAAATGGTGAGAAACTAGATAAATTTTCTGAACCGGTATCAGATATTACAGACGATAAGGAGAAGAATATTGTTGTTGCAGAGGAAGTTCGACATGAGGATGATGGTGCTTGGATGGCTAGAGAGGGGGGGGGGGGGTGAATGTAGCCAGACACAGATTTCTTTCACTTTTAGGTTTTCTGCGTGATCAGCTTAGTGTTGATGCAATCTGGCTCTGATTGTTGTTTTGGTATTGACACCGATTTTAGTTTAGGTGGATGATTATTGATTATGATTAAGTCCTGATCGGGGATCAGACATGGTATGGAAAATCCTAGCTCAGAGAGTGAAGCCGAACAAACTCGAATCATGGCGGTGGACTGCCGAACAAACTCGGAAGAGTGAAGCCGACGCGAAGGCGGTTGTCACTCTACAATGCGGCATGAACAAAGACTAACTCATCAAGGTTGGTCCTTTCACAAGTGCAAGAGACTTGTGGAACAAACTCATTGAGCTTCACGAGGGCACCCGAGACTCAAGAATCGCAAAGAGGGACTTGTTCCTCAACCAACTCCAAAATCTCTCCATGAAGGAAAATGAAACGGTAAGTGAGCTTTATAGCCGGTTCAAAGAAGTCCTCAATGAGCTTCATTCGATTGATGAAAAGGTCGAGAATCGCGACCTTGTGAGGTATGTCTTGAAAGCCTTTCCAAGGAATGCTTTGTGGTCATCCATGGTGGATGCCTACAAAGTTTCCAAGGATCTATCCATTGTAAAGTTAGATGATTTATTTTGTGAGATGGAATTGCATGAAATGGCTAACAAAGGCCCCAAGGAGAAGGGGATTGCCTTAGTTGTAGGGGACCGATCCAACAAGAAGAAGAAGGAGAAGAAGAAGGAGAAGGAGGTCTCTTCGTCTTCATCCTCTTCCGAATCCAAGTCCGATTCCGAAGAAGATGGCAGCGGCTCCTCATCCTCCGAGATGACAAACTTTGTGAGAAGGATGATGAGAAGGGGTCGACACTTCAAGAGTAGAGGTCACTCTAGTGAAGCTAAACTTGATAAGACTAATGCCTCTTGCTTTGAGTGTGGTAGGAAAGGGCATTTCAAGAATCAGTGCCCGAAGCTAAAGAAGAAGGAGGAGAAATCCAAAAAGAAAGAAGAAAAATTCAACAAGAAGAAGAAGGCCACTTGGGATGAGTCATTCTCAAGCTCATCCGATGAAGAGAAGGAGGAGAAGAGCACAAGGCATGTGGCACTCATGGCATTGAGAGATCAAGAGAGCAGTGATGAATCCTCCAACTCATCAAACGCGACTTCATCATCTTCGGATGATGAAGAGGTAACTTCTCCCGAGCTTGAAAAGTGTTATAGAGCAATTGCATGTTTAACTAGTATGCTTAAGAAGTCAAAAAATAAGGTTAAAGCTTTGCAATTAGAAATTGATCAATTGAGATTATCTAGAGATGATAACATTGATGACTTGCATGTTGAATTGTTAGAAGATGAAATTAAATCATTGAAACTTGAAGTTGAAAACTTGAAATCCTCTAGGGTTGAGGAAGTAGATGATTTGCATGATGAGTTACTAGTAGAAGAAAACCAATCATTAAAGAGTGAAGTTGAGAGACTCAAGAATATTCTTGAGAAGTTCTCAACTAGCTCTAAAACCCTAGATATGATCTTGAATGCCCAAAGGGCGGTTTACAATAGGACCGGTATTGGTTATCGACCCAAAGAACCCTCATTCGTGTCCTTGATGTCTAGGACTGATATGAGACAATCTAGGACACCCAAGGTTCAAAAGAAAGTTGTCTAGGCATGGGTGCCTAACTCATGTTTAGTTGATGCTTTAGGTCCCAAGGTTTGGGTACCTAAAACTTCTATTTTTCGAATTGTGTAGGTTATGATTGAGGGGGAGCATCTATCAACTTGGTTCGTTGATAGTGGATGCTCCAAACACATGACCGGGGATAGATCATTGTTTATCACACTTCACAAGAAAAGTAGAGGTAATGTTTCATTTGGTAACAATGGTAGTCTTAAGGTCATAGGAATAGGAGACATTCAAATATCCGAATATCTTAGAATTTCAAATGTCCTTCTAGTCAAGGGGATAAAATTTAATCTCCTAAGTGTGAGTCAATTGTGTGACACGGGTTACACAATTGATTTCCAACCAAGTCAATGTCTAGTTAGACAACATACACCTTGGACACGGTACTAGTAGGAACAAGAGTAGACAATATTTATCAAGTTTCATTTAAAAGTGCTACTAATGTTTCTGCTAAGTGTTTCATGTCGAAAGAAGAAGAGTCCACGCTTTGGCACCGGAGGCTAGCACATGTGAACATGAATAACATCCGGAAGTTGGCCAACAAGGGATTGGTTCATGGCTTACCAAGCATCAAGTATGAGAAAGATAAACTTTGTGATGCATGTCAAATGGGTAAGCAAACAAAATCTGCACATAAAGGTAAAAGCACTGTAAGTACTTCTACTGTATTAGATTTACTTCACATGAATCTATTTGATTGTAGTACTATCATATCATTGAATGGAAGTAGATATTGCTTTGTGATCATTGATGACTTCATTAGATATACATGGACTTACTTTTTAAAATATAAGGACCAAACCTTAGATGTTTTCATTTCTTTTTGTAGAAGAGTTGAAAATGAGAAATCATTAACTATTAAGACAATAAGAAGTGATCATGGAGGTGAATTTCAAAATCAAAGGTTTTTAGAATTTTGTCAAGATAGGGGTTATAGACATGAGTTCTCTACTCCTAGAACACCACAACAAAATGGTGTTGTAGAGAGGAAGAACCGTGTTCTACAAGAGGTTGCACGAAGCATGCTTAATGAGTACTCACTCCCGAGTTACTTGTGGGCCGAAGCTGTAAATACAGCTTGCTATGTGCAAAATCGGGTCCTCATTCATAGGTTTTTAGGGAAGACTCCCCATGAGCTTTGGTTTGGGAAACCACCCACAGTTAAACACCTTCGGGTGTTTGGTTGTAAGGTGTTCATCCTAAACACCAAGGATCATCTTGGAAAGTTCACGGCAAAGGCTGATGAAGGGATACTAGTCGGGTACTCCCTCGTTAGCTAAGCCTATCGAGTCTACAATAAGAAGTCTAGACTGGTTGAGGAATCTTCTGATGTTGTCTTTGAAGAAATTCTAAAAGTCAATGGCCAACCAGAAGATGAAGTCCAATTCGAACTTAGGAGATAAGTTTGAATGTAAGTCCAAATGTTGTTGATGGTGATGAATCCGATGACGGTGAGCCTAAACAATCCATAGATCAGCCGGATCCTGAGGTTGAACTTGTGTCTAGTGAGCCCATTCATGAAGCACCACCAACACCAAGGCAAACTAGATTAGCCTCTAGTCATCCCCAAGATCAAATTGTTGGAGACATCCATTATGGGGTTAGAACAAGGTCATTCTTCCGGAATGAGGCTAATGAAGTTGCCCTAATTTCAGAAATTGAACCTAGAAAAATTGATGAAGCATTAAATGATCCCGATTGGATTATTGCAATGCAAGATGAACTAGGTCAATTTGAAAGAAGTCAAGTGTGGGACTTGTTAGTGCAGGAAGCACCATATCGAACCTGGTTTTGATATTGGCAAAGGATTCAAAGTTAAGTTTATTTGTGATCTAACAATGTTACTCAAGTGTGCAGAGACAAAGCCCTAGCGAAGGACTGCTAGGCAACTGGCGAAGGACTGCCAGTATCCAAGCCCTAGCGAAGGACTGCTAGGCACCTGGCGAAGGACTGCCAGTATCCAAGCCCTAGCGAAGGACTGCTAGGCAACTGGCGAAGGACTGCCAGCATCCAAGCCCTAGCGAAGGACTGCTAGGTAACTGGCGAAGGACTGCCAGCATCAAAGCCCTAGCGAAGGACTGCTAGGCGCCAGGCGAAGGACAGCCTGGGACTAAAGCCCTAGCGAAGGAATGCTAGGCACCGGGCGAAGGACAGCTCGGCATCCAAGCCCTGGCAAAGGACCGTCAGGCAAAAGACCAACCAAAGGAGCGGTTGGCATCAGGTAATTTCTCCCGAGAGGAGTAGGTGAGGACGCGTTCCCCGTCGAGGGAACAGTAGGCGTCGGTTCGACCTAGGGCTCCATTTTGGAGACCAAAGTCAGAACCAAGACAGCTAAGGCTGTATAAAATAATAATTAATTATTTTATTAACCCTGGATGCAGGACCGAAGGAACGTGTGTCTGCAACTCAGAGAGCCTCAAAGGAGTGAGGCAGCAGCTGAGTAAGGCGCCCTGAGTGTCCAGGGCGCCCTCAAGGTGAACCAAAACCAAGCGAAGCAAAAAGGGCTTCAGCTGCTTACTGGGCAAGGCGCCCTCGTTAGCGAAGGCGCCCTCAGCAGCCAGGGCGCCTCCAAGCCCAAGACTGCGAAGCCAGCTTTATCCACAGCCGAGAATTCTGCGCTGAAGAAGTCAGCCAAGGCGCCCTCTGCGACCAGGGCGCCCCAGAGGTCAAACCTCATCCCTATTCCGGTGGGATAACGCTTGACCGAGCGAAGCGCGGATCTGCTGACACGTGGCAGGGCGCCCCCGACGTCCAGGGCGCCCTAGGTGCTATAAATAGCACTCCTCGACCCCAAGCTTCACAACAACTTCATACAAAAGCTTCCACGCTCTTCTGTGCTCACGCCTTGCTCCGGAAACGCTTCACCTCGAGCTGACGACGTCCTGCTGCCCCGAAAGAGTCGACCTACTCCGGGCGTCGGTAAAAAGAAGAGCGTACTTTTTATTTAATATTTTATTGCATTTAATTTTGTAAATCAAATTGTGTAACTTATTTGCGCCAAATATAGAATTGCCCAAAGTAAACGGTCAACGACCGTGGGCCTTGGAGTAGGAGTCGACACAGGCTCCGAACCAAGTAAATCGATTGCGTCTCTGTGTCTTTTCTTTAATTTCCGCTGCGTACCTACTCTTATACAAATCCGAAAGTTTTCCGATATTCACCCCCCCTCTATCGGGCTTCTCGATCCAACAGGACTTAGTCCCTAGACCAAGAAGACCACCATCATTGGAACCAAATGGGTCTTCAAGAACAAATTGAACCATAAGGGAGAAATCATTAGAAACAAGGCACGCTTGGTAGCCAAGGGCTATAGTCAAGTTGAAGGCCTTGATTATGATGAGACCTATGCTCTCGTGGCACGATTAGAATCCATTCGATTGATGCTTGCGTTTGCAGCACATCGCGGCTTCAAGCTATACCAAATGGATGTCAAATCTGCCTTTCTAAATGGTTTGATTAGAGAAGAGGTCTACGTCAAACAACCTCCGGGGTTTGAGGAATTCCGAATTTCCAAACCACGTGTTCAAGCTCAAAAAGGCACTTTATGAACTTAAACAAGTACCCCGGGCTTGGTATGAGCGATTGTCAACGTTCTTAATAGAGAAGGGCTTCGTTAGAGGCCAAATAGACCCTACCCTATTTCTACGAAGAGATGGTGACGATATTTTTGTAGCCCAAGTATATGTCGATGACATAATTAGTGGCTCAAACAGTAAGGGCTATTTAAATGAGTTCATTGGACACATGGAGAGTGAGTTTGAAATGAGTCTAGTGGGAGAGTTGACTTTCTTCTTTGGACTTGAAATCAAGCAAACTCGCGATGGTATCCATGTGCACCAATCAAAGTATACACAAGAAATGCTTCGAAAATTTAATATGAGTGATTCAAAAGAGGTAACCACTCCCATGGCCACAAACACAAGATTAGACAATGATGAGAGTGGTAAACCCGTTGATTTGACTCAATATCGAAGCATGATAGGTAGTTTGCTATACCTCACAGCTAGTCGACCGGATATTCATTTTGCTGTGGGTATGTGCGCTAGGTACCATGTTTGTGCCAAGGAATCTCATTTAATCGATGTTAAGCGAATTTTGAGGTATCTCAAAGGCACAATTGGAGTCGGTCTATGGTACCCCCGTACCGAATCATTTGATTTAATTATCTATACCGATTCTGACTACGCTGGATGTAAGTTGGACCGGAAGAGCACAAGTGGGGGTTGCCAATTCTTAGGTTCGTCTTTAGTAAGTTGGTCAAGTCGAAAGCAACATTGTGTTGCTCTCTCCATGACCGAGGCAGAATATATTGCTATGGGAGAGAGCGTATCACAATTGTTGTGGATGATACATACTTTAGAGGACTATGGATTGAGTTACAAGGGTGTGCAAGTGTTATATGATAACATTAGCACAATTAACCTAACTAAAAATCCAGTCCATCATTCTAGGACCAAACACATTGAGGTGCGTCACCACTTCATTAGGGATCATGTAGCTAGGGGAGATATTGTACTCTCGCATGTAGAGTCCAAATCAAACCTAGCTGACATTTTCACTAATCCACTCTCCGAAAATGAGTTTAGTTTCCTAAGACGGGAGTTGGAAATGTGTTGCGCTTCATGAATTTCAAAATGCATTCAAAACCCTCTATGACTACTTTGAAATTGTTGGGAAACAATTGGGTAACTTTGGGGACATCTCACACAAACTATAAGGTTTAACAAAACGTTTTTGTTTGCTAGATATGGGGTGAGATGTTAGGATCAACTAAATTTCTCAAAATGTCAATGCATCCCTTGAGAAATTAAGTTGACGAGATAATAATCATTTCGGTGACCAAGTGTGGGGAAAACCAATGCATAACACATGTGTATTTGGCTCCATGATCATACTTGGACATTCCAATCAAGACAACTTGATTGGAAACTTGAATTTGGAACAAAACTTGATTGAATTTGCTTGAATGATTGTTGATTGAGTTTGACTCCACTTGGGTGGAGCAAAGTGATTGTTGAACCTATAAGGACCTTTGATCCTTGTTTAGGGATCAATTTTAGTCATGAGATCATGTCCAAGCTCGATAAACTTCATCAGATCTCGTTGGAAAGATTCAGAAAATCTGAAACTGAATGTTTCAGATCGTATCAGGGAGTATCAGGAACCCTGATCGGTCCCCGGACCGATCAGACATAATGCTGATTGGTCCCCGGACCGATCTGGCTCCACCCTGTAACGATTGGTCCACAGACCGATCAGAGGGGCATCAGTGACTTTACGAAATTCTGATCAACCTTACTGATCCAGCCTGGATCGGTCCCCGGACCGATCTGGTACCCTAAGGTGATCGGTCCACAGACCGATCAGGGGGTTCACAGTAAGCCTCCCGAGCCTACTGATCGTGTCCTGATCGATCAGCCGACCGATCAGGAGCGCGCCTGATTGGTCACCCGACCGATCAGGCCCGGTTCAGTCCGATCAGGCCATCACCTGATCGGTCTGGGCGCTAATAGATCGAACGGTGATCCATTCCATAGCATTAAATTACGTTTGGTGGACCGATCCACCAACCGATTAACTTCGTGAAAACCCTCATTATCGAACCCTAGCGCCGAAACCTCCCACTTGCGCCTCTTCATCCTGAGCGAGAGTGTTCCTGCGTCTCCCTCTTTCTCGTGCGTACGAGTTCTTGCGAAGGTCTCTACGGGCGTTTCCTTGTTCTCTACGAGTTCTTTATTTGCTCCAAGTTTTCTGCGTCTCTGTCTTGCGCCGAGAGCTTCTCCTGTGCAAGTTCTTCTTCCAGTTTTTTGCGATCCTTTCAAACTAACTTCAATGGCACCAAAGTGAGTTTTTGATT
>JAGFNQ010005103.1:22280-130645 GCA_024364735.1 Boesenbergia rotunda
CCGTTAATTCCGAATTCCGTTAAGAGGGAGACTTGGCAAGGGAGATGCTACTATATAAAGGAACCAAAGGCAACCCTTAATTCCAATTGAGTTGTCAAGAGAAGTAGCTCCCTCTCTCCCTCTCTTTCTCTTCTCCTTTCTCTTCTCCCCACCTAGGGCCGGCGCCCTCTTGGAGTTTTAGGGCCGGCGCCCTCTTGAAGAACTAGGGCCGGCGCAACCCTCTCCTCCCCTTGTGAGTTGCCGTGAGCTTCAACAAGAAGGAGAAACCAAACAAGAAGAAGCGGATAGCGACTCCTCTCCTCCCGGAATTCGATTCCGTTTTCTTGGTGGTTAGTTTCCGTTTCCTCTCTTAATCTTATTTGTTGTGCGTATAGAGAATCTAGTAGTTCTTGTCGGCACAAAACTCGTGACTTTGCGAAGTCATCCCGAAGAGAACTCGGCGTGGACGCAAATAGAGGCGAAGCTTCCAAGGGACGCTACGGTTGGATCTCGTCCCTTACTTCGAGTTAGGAAAGGGTATAAAGTAAATTTAGTTTACTTTCCGCAAAGTTTTATTTTATGATTATGTCACACACTATAAGGTTGCATGCTTAGATACGAAGTTAAAATAATTTAGGAAATTATTTTATGCAAATTCTTCCGCTGCACGTAAAAATTTAAATTTTACGAACTCGTATCCTTGTCAACATGCACCCGGTCCCAACAGTGGTATCAGAGCCGGTTAGTGTTCGACAATTATCATATAATTGTTTTGCGGAACACTTTGTCATGATCTCAATTTTGGAAAAATTTTCAATTATGGAAACTTTCCAATTATAATAAATTTTAGATTTAGAAATTTCAAAGTTTGGAAATCTTCATGAAATTTCGCAAACGTTTTGAAATTTTCTAGTTTCTAAAATTTTATGAATAATTGTGAAAACTTCCCATCTTTGGAAACTTTCCAATTTTGGAAAATTTTCTATTTTAGAAATTTTCTAATTTTTGGAAATATGTAAGTTTTCTTTTTACCAGAAACTTACAATTATTCTGAAAAATTATTTTGAAATCTCGCAATTTTGGGCACTTTTCTTTTGAGAAAGTCTAGACAAATTCATGGACAGTTAATTGACAATTAAATTTGAATTGCTTTTAAATTGACAACAAAATTCTTTATTTTGGATTGAGCCTCGGGGAGCCGTCCAATTTAAAGTTAGTTGTTGTAATTTAATTTCCCAATTTTTAATTGAAATTGTCATGTTTGATTTGGATTGAGCCTCGGGGAGCCGTCCAATTAGATTTACAACACATTACTTTTCTTTGGGTATCTGAGCCTCGGGGAGCCACCCTTAGAAAACAATTTGTTGTAATTAATTAAATCCATGAATAAAATATGTTGAAGAGGTGATACTCTTACATATTGTTGTCTCCAAAATTAATTAGGAAAATGGTTTCCTATAGAGTATTCTTAAATAAGATTTTCATGAAAATAATATGTAGTTGAATTAAGGGATTTGTCTCTTAATTTAATAAGATTTGATTTAGAGAAATCAAAGTCTTAAACATATTATTTCCGAAATTATTATGACAATTTAGGAAATTGTTTCCCAAAACAATTCCTTTAATAAAGTATGAAATTAGAATTAGGAAATCCGGTTCCTAATTCAATTATGAGACTTGATAAATTAAGTCACATACATACTTTATTAAGGAATCGTTAGTCATGACATAATTCATATGTCATGAATGTGCATTAAAGAAAAGATGAGACCCAAAAACCCCTTACAAAATATTAAGGCAACACCTTCCATTAATATGGTTAGAACCGGAGTTTTGTTTCTCGTTTGGGTTGATGGACACATCCATGCCCGACTTGAACCTCAACATGTTCAAACCATGGAATTAGTTTATGAATAATATAGTTGGAGTCAGAGGTCAATCTTAGTTTTGGTTGTTGGACACATCCAAGCCTGACTAAACGGTTGAATGAGCTCCAACCATATTAAAACTATTTCTTGATTAATGGGTCAGCCTTAAGCTTGGAGCATCGATTTGTTGTGCCACAGCCAAGGTCGATGTAAAGAGAGGTGCAGTTGGGTGCTATGTATAATGTTACATACTTGTTAATGAGTTAACAACCCAATGATTTATGCAAACATTCAATTAGTTGATAGCATAAAGTGATAGTTACATATATGTGATATGTAATCGGTATAATTACCTACCTTCATAGCTAAGAAAAACTTGATGGCCACAGCCATGGTGGTTCTTATCTATGGTTGGATATCAACCTATTTGGAGATGTTCCTACGATCTCCCGAATTGATAAAAAGGGTTATTCAATTGTAAAATAAATAGGATTTAATTTATGTATGTTGATACATTCTTTAATCATTCTTCTCACATAATCTCAATTTGTATTTCTAGGATAATCACTCGATCATGTCTTCCCTAAACTTGCGTTCCATTTTGGACACCAATAAACTGACTGGGCCGAACTTCATGGACTGGCTTCGAAACCTGAGGATAGTCCTCAAGGCAGAAAAGCTTGCTTATGTCCTTGAAGATCAACTTCCCAACCGTCCTCCGAAAGTGCAACTCCAGACCAGTTTCCTGAGTTGCTCAACCTGCTGAAGACTTTAAAGCCTTCTGTGAAGCAGGATCTAAAGACGGTACTGTTAGTTGGTTCCTCGAAGAAAGGTTCTAAGAGGAAGGCCAAAGAAACAGAATAAGGGAAAAGAGAAAAAGGCCAAAAAGACTGAAAATACCCTAAAAAGGCACTTGCCATCACTGTGGCAAGGAGGGTCACTTGCGAAGAAACTGCAAGATTTATCTTGAGTCCTTGAAAGAGAAGGCATCCGATGCCCCATCCTCTTCAAGTATCTTCGTTATTGAATGTCACTCTATTTCCTCAAACACTTGGGTACTTGATACTGGGTGTAGCTCACATATATGTAATGACATACTGGGGCTAAGGAATAGAAGAAGACTCGTCAAAGGAGAAGCAATTTGCGAGTTGGAAACGGAGCAAAGATTGCTGCTGTTGCCATCGGAACATATTTGCTAAAGCTCCCACTGGACGTGTCTTAGAATTGGATAATTGTTATTTCGTTCCTTCGTTAATAAAGAACATTGTATCTATTTCATGTTGAATGAAAAAGGTTATCATTTAACTTTTAGTAACAATTGTTGTTACATAACTTTAAATGGCGTTCTTTATGGGAATGGAACTTTGTGCAATGGCATCTACACGTTAGATTTATCCAGTGACGTTTTCAATATCGAAGTTAGCAACAAACGTGCTCGAATAGATAATCGAATAGACTCCTACACGTGGCATTGTCGTCTTGGCCATGTAAGTAAGAAACGCATGACCGAATTACACCGATGTGGAATTTGGAATCATTTGAACCCGGTTCATTTGATACATGCGAATCATGCTTAAAAGGCAAGATGACCAAATTACCCTTTTCCGGAAAAGGTAATCCAGTGGGAGAATTGCTTGGTCTAATACATACTGATGTATGTGGACCAATGTCAACTCTTGCACAAGGAGGCTATAACTACTTCATCACCTTTATCGATGATCACTCACGATTCGGGTACGTGTTCTTGATGAAACACAAATCTGAAGCTTTTGATAAATTCAAAGAGTTCAGAAATGAAGTAGAGAAACAACTTGGCAAAAGTATTAAAATACTTCGATCCGATCGGGGTGGTGAATACTTAAGTCAAGAGTTTCAAGATTATCTTAGGGACAATGGGATATTGTCCCAATGGACTCCGCCATATACACCACAGCATAATGGTGTATCTGAGAGGCAGAACCGAACCTTGATGGACATGGTTAGGTCGATGATGAATCATGCAACTCTTCCAAAATCCTTTTGGGGCTATGCACTTAAGACAGCTGTTTACTTGCTAAACAGAGTCCCGACCAAGGTAATCTCTACTACTCCATATGAGATTTGGAATAGTAAGAAACCTCACTTAACTCACCTTAAGATATGGGTTGTCCTGCTTATGTGAAGCGGGTTGTATCAGACAAATTGGATGCTAAGTCTGATAAATGTCTATTTATTGGATACCCTAAGGAAACGAAGGGTTACCAATTCTATCATCCCTTGGAACAAAAGGTGTTTGTTTTAAGGCATGCTGTATTTCTAGAAAAAGAATTTCTTTTACAAGAAAACAGTGGGAGTGGCATTGAACTTGATGAAGTTCAAGAAACTCCAATAGACATTACAGAGACACCTAGTCTAGGCCCACAACCGATAATTCATAATGATGAGCTATCAGTTGAACCTAAAACTACACCACCTCTTCGTAGGTCTGATAGGACACGCAACATTCCAGAGAGATACGGATTTCTCGTAAGTGAATCGAACGACGTGTTGCTCATTGGCGATGACGAACCTATCAGTTATGAAGATGTTCTGAAAAGTTCAGAAAGGGACAAATGGCTTGAAGCCATGAAGTCGGAAATGGATTCCATGTACGAAAATCAAGTATGGGACTTGGTTAACCCACCTGAAGGGATTAAACCCATAGGGTGCAAGTGGGTTTTCAAGAAGAAAACCGACATGGAAGGTAATGTTGTTACCTTTAAGGCTAGATTAGTGGCAAAAGGATATCGTCAAAAACAAGGAATTGATTATGACGAAACCTATTCGCCAGTAGCTATGCTTAAATCCATTCGGATGCTCCTGCCATAGCAGCTCATTATGATTATGAGATATGGCAAATGGATGTGAAAACAGCTTTCCTTAATGGAAACCTGCTTGAGGATGTATACATGATACAACCTGAAGGTTTCACATCGGTTGATAAAACCAAAGTATGCAAGCTTCGACGATCCATATATGGACTGAAGCAAGCATCAAGGAGCTGGAACATCCGTTTTGATGAGACAATCAAAAAGTTTGATTTCTCACAAAATCCTGACGAACCTTGTGTGTACAAGAAGGTTAGTGGGAGTGCAGTCGTATTCCTAGTATTATATGTCGATGACATTTTACTTATAGGAAACGATATATCAGTTTTACAGACAGTTAAAATTTGGTTGTCCAAAACTTTCTCCATGAAAGACTTGGGAGAAGCAACCTATATCCTTGGGATTAGAATCTATAGAGATAGATCAAAACGGTTGCTTAGTCTTTCGCAGTCTACGTATATAGACCGAGTGCTAAAAGGTTTAGCATGTCGGAATCCAAGAAAGGTTACCTTCCCATCAGGCATGGGATCAACCTTTCGAAGTCTATGTGTCCGCGCACAGAAGACGAGAGGATTTGCATGAATAAGATTCCCTATGCATCCGCAATAGGATCTATCATGTATGCTATGTTATGTACAAGGCCCGATGTATCGTATGCTTTGAGCGTCACAAGCAGATACCAGTCGGATCCAGGAATGGATCATTGGGCGGCTGTCAAGACAATCCTTAAGTACTTAAGAAGAACTAAGGATGTGTTCCTAATATATGGAGAAGGAGATATGGTAATACGTGGGTATACAGATGCCAGTTTCCAGACAGATAAGGATGACTCCAAATCTCAGTCTGGATTCGTATTTACTTTGAATGGAAGCGCAATAAGTTGGAAAAGTTCCAAACAAGACACCGTAGCGAATTCTACCACCGAAGCAGTTTGGATCAAGAAGTTTGTCTCGAAACTTGATGAGGTTCCAACCATTGATGAAGCAGTGCCGGTTTACTGCGACAACAATGGAGCTATTGCACAAGCAAAGGAACCAAGGTCTCATCAGCGATCCAAACACGTGCTTCGACGCTATCATCTGATCAGAGAGATTATAAGTAGGAATGACATACAAATTGAGAGAGTTCCCACTGAAAGGAATATAGCGGATCCTTTAACTAAGGCCTTGCCTCAAAGCAAGTTTGAGGGTCATGTTAGAGCCTATGGTATTGGATACCGTAGCGATTGGCATTAGGCCAAGTGGGAGTTTGTTAGTGATATGAGAGAAGTGTCCTAAGGCAATCGCCTTATGATTGTAAACATTTATTTTAATAAATGATAATTCACTATTTGAGTATACATGTTTGTGTATTTGATTGGGATCTTAAACTCATCTACTGAATGTCCGCAATACAACTCACAACATAAGAGAATTTGTGATGGGATCACAACTAGTGATTATCTCTAATGTGCAATTGTGAAGTATTGAAATTATCCCTAGTCGATGAATTGATAAAAACGGACACTATCAATTCTGTTGAGACTAGCATGGGTTATTCTCTAATCAGCTGATTCTCACTGGCTGGTGACATTGGGATGTCCGGAGATAAACATGGATGCTAGTTAAGGGAACTAGTTCATTGGAGTGACTAGCTGTAAAACTTCATATGGTTATCTATATAGATATGTCAATGAAGTTCTTACTGCAGCTTAAGTGCGATGTTCCTTTGACTTGCGGTGTTCAAGTCATCTTGGTCATGGAGACTTATACTTTAACATCTTAAGCAAACATCTCCAAGGAGGTGTGGACCCAGGATGATTGGGTATAAGTCGAAGTGCCCGAAGATGTTTGAACAGCCTACAAAGGATTCACCACTCCTTGCGAGGAGATGTATACCCAGGCCTATCGTCGGATTGTTACTCAAAACCTCTGGCCAGAGTATATCATGTTTAGAGTGCGAGTCTCTAAATACATGAGAGTAATTAGAAATCCAATGGACGAGAAAGACACTACTTGGGCTAGGTGTGACGTAGTCAGCCTAGTGGGGACTGACACCATAGACCGTGTCCTGAACCAAGTGGGTATAAGGTGGTGAAGGGAATGGGGCACGATTCATTAGAGCTGCTGAAGGGTTTCAGAATAATTTCTTCTGAGGTCAAACCGTTGATCTTTCGATTAATTGGGGGTCATGATGTACTACTAGGTGCCACTCATGACCGTTCTATAATTGGTTGATTATAGACGGCCAACATAAATCGAAAGCCTATTTAGTCACACGCACTACGAGTAATCCGAGGGATTTAAAACGAGTTGAAAATTGGATTTTCCGATCAAGAGAAATAAGTCGAATCTGAGTTAATCAGAGGCGCAATGGAAGCTAAAAATGGCTAAGTCTTTTGAAGGCTTTTTGGGCGAATTAAATGGGTTTAATTCGCGATCGGTTCGGGTTGGTTTGGCCGGCCAAAGAGGGTGCTAACCCTCCTTGTGGTGGCCGGCCATTAAAGGGAGAAAAACCAATTTAATTGGTTTAATTAATAAAATAAATCTAGTGTGATTTATTTTATAAATTATGGATAAATAAATTTGTATAAAGAAATTTATATAAATAAATTTGTAGAAATTTATTCTTTTTATGGAAGTTAAAATAATCCATGAATTGGTTTATTTTAATTTTATAAAATCAATTATGAATTGATTTTTCCATAATAAGAAAGTTTATAAATTTCTTATAAAATTTATTCCATAATTTAAAGAGAAGAAGAATTTGTTTTATTATAAATTAGTTATAATAAGACTCGGCTTAAACGGAATAATTAATAAGAGAATTTATAAGATAAATTTCTTATAACTAATTCCGTTAATTCCGTTAAGAGGGAGACTTGGCAAGGGAGATGCTACTATATAAAGGAACCAAAGGCAAGCCCTTAATTCCAATAGAGTTGTCAAGAGAAGTAGCTCCCTCTCTCCCTCTCTTTCTCTTCTCCTTTCTCTTCTCCCCACCTAGGGCCGGCGCCCTCTTGGAGTTTTAGGGCCGGCGCCCTCTTGAAGAACTAGGGCCGGCGCAACCCTCTCCTCCCCTTGTGAGTTGCCGTGAGCTTCAACAAGAAGGAGAAACCAAACAAGAAGAAGAAGAAGCGGATAGCGACTCCTCTCTTCCCGGAATTCGATTCCGTTTTCTTGGTGGTTAGTTTCCCTTTCCTCTCTTGATCTTTCTTGTTGTGCCTATAGAGAATCTAGTAGTTCTCATCGGCACAAAACTCGTGACTTTGCGAAGTCATCCCGAAGAAAACTCGGCGTGGACGCGAATAGAGGCGAAGCTTCCAAGGGACGCTACGGTTGGATCTCGTCCCTTACTTCGAGTTACGAAAGGTATAAAGTAAATTAGTTTACTTTCCCGTAAAGTTTTATTTTATGATTATGTCGAAACACCATAAGGTTGCATGCTAGATACGAAGTTAAAATAATTTAGGAAATTATTTTATGCAAATTCTTCCGCTGCACGTAAAAATTTAAAATTTTACGAACTCGTATCCTTGTCAACATGCACCCGGTCCCAACACTGTGAAGACACGACAGAGATCTGAACAGGGGATTTGGTTTATGTAGTTAAACAGTGAACGACTCAGATTGTCCAGCGCTCATCCAACGGTTGATCTTCGTCCGATTTGATTCAAATTTTCCAGATCTTGATCAGAGGTCAGGATCTACCTCGGGATAGCTCGGATCTTCCATATTTGCAACGGATGGTTCAGATCACCTTGATCTTTGAATGGATGGTCTAGATCTCTCTGATCGTGATCCAACGGCTAGATGATCTCAGATTGAGCTGAAATCTTCAGATCTTGATCCAAGTGCTTGATCAGCCTTAATCCCAGCTCAGATTTATCAGAAGTTCTCAGATGGTCTAGATCTAACCGTTCTTGTATCGGACGGTCCATATGAGTCGACACTTAACCATTTGATCTAGTCCACTTTTTGACTCAACTTTGATCCAACATGACCTAGGTTCATGATCCTTTCAAGCCTACAAAAGTAGATGAAAAATTTAATGACAAAACAACTCAAATATATCCAAATTTGTAATTAGGTCCAAAAAGGATACAAATCCTAGAATCTAGGGTAAATCCACCATTAAGCAAGTAAAACATGAGTCAAAAAATAGATTCTAGAACCTTAAATAATCAACAAAATGACACTTATCAGAGGGTTAGGTGAAAAATCCTTAGCTTGGAGGGCGTAAGGTGGTTGGAGCCCCTGGATCGGTCTGGTGACCGATCAAGGAGTTGGCACGGTGCTCCTTCGTGGATCGGTCTGGTGACCGATCCAGCGATGACTGATCGGTCTGGTGACCGATCAGGGAGTATGCGTTTCACCCATTGCTTGGCTCCTGATCGGTCTGGTGACCGATCAGGGAGCAAACAGTGAGGTTGAGTTCCCTTGCTGATCTGCTCCTGATCGGTCTGGTGACCGATCAGGATCACTGTGCAGATCGTTCTCGAGAACGATCCAGTGTCGCAAGTTCCTCTCTATGATTGATCAGGATGTTTCCTGATCGGTCCGGTGATCGATCAGGAGGTCTGGACTACAAAGCTCAAAAATCGCCCGATAAAGGGGTGGATCGGTCGGGTGATCGATCCACAACTTGGGATCGGTCTGATGATCGATCCAGGAGAGTCCCAAAGAAATCACGATTTCTAATCGAGCGTTGGGGACCGATCAGGATGGAGCCTGATCGGTCTGGACCCAGCCTGATCGGTCTGGTGACCCATCAGGAGGTTCTCCGATCGGTCCGATGACCGATCACCTTAATTCAAATTGCACTGTCAGACGCTCTGATCACGCCTGACCGTATCTGATTGTCTGCTGCTTACATCTGATACTTGATTTACTATGTGATATGCTGCTCTAACACTCTGATTAAGCTGCAGGTGACAGGGGAGGATTCAAACACTCAAGGAGAAGTCAATGGAGGCTTTCCTTGGAGCAGGTTTGTCCGTTTTCCATCTCAGGTTGCAACGGCCGGAGCTGCAAACTGGAGCTGCTGACTGGAGCTTGGCTGAGGGGAGCTCAAGAAGTCCAGGAAGGGCTCAGTGGTAGCTGGCGTTGGCAGGGAAGCAGCTGGAGGCTGCAGGAGATGCTGCCACCTGGTGCTAAGTGGAGAAACAAAAGGGTGGAAGAAGGGTTCGTAGAAGCAGAGGTTGAGTTCTAGTCATTGCGAACAGAGTTCTTGTTGCGCCTTGTGTTCTCCACATCTAGCTTGCGCGTTCTGAAGTTTCATCACCTTGAGCAAGCTACTGCAAAGCAATCATCCATTACTTGAGCGCCTGAAGGAGAGAACAAGAGGCTTGGAGTCCGACAGCGGGAAGACACGAGGAAGGGTTTCTTGCGTGAGATCGCCGCTGGGTGGAGCTCAGGAAAGCTTGCTGTGTTCTTGTCCTTGCTAAGTGTTTGAGTAAGATCCTTCTTGTTGTTTCTTTGTGCTTAAACTTAAATCTGTGATTGAAACGCTGTGGAGAGGTTTCTCCACCGAGAAGGAGGTTGCTTTCTATCCGGTGATAACCGGGGCTTGATCTGCCGACGATCAAGGGATCGCCCACCTTAAGGGCACGCCAAGGAGTAGGGGCAAGTTATCCCCGAACCTTGTAAACCCTCCTTGTTAGCGATCTTGCTAGTGTGTCGACTTTGCTTTCGTTCCCTGTTTTCTGCTTACTCTGTGATTATTTCTTCCGCTGTGCTACTGATAAGTTTGAGTGCAGAAATTCGATTTGTGCCAAAGGTCTAAGTGATTGGCTATATTCACCCCCCCTCTCTAGCCATCCGGGTTCCAACAAGTGGTATCAGAGCTTGGGGCTCTGTTCACGGCTTAACATCCGAGAGTTATCAACAAGATGGCGTTGAGAGAAGGATTTTCCACCACCCGACCTCCTTTCTTTGATGGCGCTGATTTTCAATATTGGAGATCAAAGATGGAATATTATTTGAAGATGGATATCCACACTTGGTTCGCGGTGAAGGAGGGCTTCACCCCTCCGAAGGATGATGAAGGCAAAGAACTTGAGTCATGGAGATGGACTGCCGAACAAACTCGAAAGAGTGAAGCCGACGCGAAGGCGGTTGTCACTCTACAATGCGGCATGAACAAAGACCAACTCATCAAGGTTGGTCCTTTCACAAGTGCAAAGGACTTGTGGAACAAACTCATTGAGCTTCACGAGGGCACCCGAGACTCAAGAATCGCAAAGAGGGATTTGTTCCTCAATCAACTCCAAAATCTCTCCATGAAGGAGAATGAAACGGTAAGTGAGCTCCATAGCCGGTTCAAGGAAGTCCTCAATGGGCTTCATTCGATTGATGAAAAGGTCGAGAATCGCGACCTTGTGAGGTATGTCTTGAAAGCCTTTCCAAGGAATGCTTTGTGGTCATCCATGGTGGATGCCTACAAAGTTTCCAAGGATCTATCCATTGTAAAGTTAGATGATTTATTTTGTGAAATGGAATTGCATGAAATGGCTAACAAAGGCCCAAAGGAGAAGGGGATTGCCTTAGTTGCAGGGGACCGATCCAACAAGAAAAAGAAGGAGAAGAAGAAGGAGAAGGAGGTCTCTTCGTCTTCATCCTCTTCCGAATCCAAGTCCGAGTTCGAAGAAGATGGCAGCGGCTCCTCATCCTCCGAGATGGCAAACTTTATGAGACGGATGATGAGAAGGGGTTGATGCTTCAAGAGTAGAGGTAACTCTAGTGAAGCTAAACTCGATAAGACTAATGCCTCTTGTTTTGAGTGTGGTAGGAAAGGGCACTTCAAGAATGAGTGTCCAAAACTAAAGAAGAAGGAGGAGAAATCCAAAAAGAAAGAAGAAAAATTCAAGAAGAAGAAGAAGGCCTTGAAGGCCACTTGGGATGAGTCATCCTCTAGCTCATCCGATGAAGAGAAGGAGGAGAAGAGCACAAGGCATGTGACACTCATGGCTCTAGGAGAGGAAAGCTGTGATGAATCTTCAAGTTCCTCAAACGCGGCTTCATCATCTTCGGATGATGAAGAGGTAACTTCTCCCGAACTTGAAAAGTGTTATAGAGCAATTGCATGTTTAACTAGTATGCTTAAGAAGTCAAAAAATAAAGTTAAAGCATTGCAATTAGAAATCAATCAATTGAAGTTATCTAGGGATGATAACATTGATGATTTGCATGTTGAATTGTTAGAAGATGAGATTAAGTCATTGAAGCTTGAGGTTGATAAATTGAAATCCTCTAAGGTTGAGGATGTAAATGATTTGCATGATGACTTGCTAGTAGAAGAGAACAAATCATTAAAGAGTGAAGTTGAGAGACTCAAGAATATTCTTGAGAAGTTCTCAACTAGCTCTAAAACCCTAGACATGATCTTGAATGCCCAAAGGGCGGTCTACAATAGGGCCGGTATTGGTTATCGACCCAAAGAACCCTCATTCGTGTCTTTGATGTCTAGGACTGATATGAGACAATCTAGGACACCCAAGGTTCAAAAGAAAGTTGTCAAGGCATGGGTGCCTAAGTCATGTTTAGTTGATGCTTTAGGTCCCAAGGTTTGGGTACCTAAAACTTCTATTTTTCGAATTGTGTAGGTTATGATTGAGGGGGAGCATCTATCAACTTGGTTCGTTGATAGTGGATGCTCCAAACACATGACCGGGGATAGATCATTGTTTACCACACTTCACAAGAAAAGTAGAGGTAATGTTTCATTTGGTAACAATGGTAGTCTTAAGGTCATAGGAATAGGAGACATTCAAATATCCGAATGTCTTAGAATTTCAAATGTCCTTCTAGTCAAGGGGATGAAATTTAATCTCCTAAGTGTGAGTCAATTGTGTGACACGGGTTACACAATTGATTTCCAACCAAGTCAATGTCTAGTTAGACAACATGACACCTTGGACACGGTACTAGTAGGAACAAGAGTAGACAATATTTATCAAGTTTCATTTAAAAGTGCTACTAATGTTTCTGCTAAGTGTTTCATGTCAAAAGAAGAAGAGTCCACCCTTTGGCACCGGAGGCTAGCACATGTGAACATGAAGAACATCCGGAAGTTGGCCAACAAGGGATTAGTTCGTGGCTTACCAAGCATCAAGTATGAGAAAGATAAACTTTGTGATGCATGTCAAATGGGTAAGCAAACAAAATCTGCACATAAAGGTAAAAGCACTGTAAGTACTTCTACTGCATTAGATTTACTTCACATGGATCTATTTGATTGTAGTACTATCATATCATTGAATGGAAGTAGATATTGCTTTGTGATCATTGATGATTTCACTAGATATACATGGACTTACTTTTTAAAATATAAGGACCAAACCTTAGATGTTTTCATTTCTTTTTGTAGAAGAGTTGAAAATGAGAAATCATTAACTATTAAGACAATAAGAAGTGATCATGGAGGTGAATTTCAAAATCAAAGGTTTTTAGAATTTTGTCAAGATAGGGGTTATAGACATGAGTTCTCTACTCCTAGAACACCACAACAAAATGGTGTTGTAGAGAGGAAGAACCGTGTTCTACAAGAGGCTGCACGAAGCATGCTTAATGAGTACTCACTCCCGAGTTACTTGTGGGCCGAAGCTGTAAATACAGCTTGCTATGTGCAAAACCGGGTCCTCATTCATAGGTTTTTAGGGAAGACTCCCCATGAGCTTTGGTTTGGGAAACCACCCACAGTTAAACACCTTCGGGTGTTTGGTTGTAAGGTGTTCATCCTAAACACCAAGGATCATCTTGGAAAGTTCACGGCAAAGGCTGATGAAGGGATACTAGTCGGGTACTCCCTCGTTAGCAAAGCCTATCGAGTCTACAATAAGAAGTCTAGACTGGTTGAGGAATCTTCTGATGTTGTCTTTGAAGAGATTCCAAAAGTCAATGGTCAACCAGAAGATGAAGTCCAATTCGAACTTAGAAGACTAAGTTTGAATGAAAGTCCAAATGTTGTTGATGGTGATGAATCCGATGACGGTGAGCCTAGACAATCCATAGATCAGCCGGATCCTGAGGCTGAACTTGTGTCTAGTGAGCCCATTCAAGAAGCACCACCAACACCAAGGCAAACTAGATTAGCCTCTAGTCATCCCCAAGACCAAATTGTTGGAGACATCCATCATGGGGTTAGAACTAGATCATTCTTCCGGAATGAGGCTAATGAAGTTGCCCTAATTTCCGAAATTGAACCTAGAAAAATTGATGAAGCATTAAATGATCCCGATTGGATCATTGCAATGCAAGATGAACTAGGTTAATTTGAAAGAAGTCAAGTTTGGGACTTAGTCCCTAGACCCAAGAAGACCACCATCATTGGAACCAAATGGGTCTTCAAGAATAAATTGAACCATAAGGGAGAAATCATTAGAAACAAGACACGCTTGGTAGCCAAAGGCTACAGTCAAGTTGAAGGCCTTGATTATGATAAGACCTATGCTCCCGTGGCACGATTAGAGTCCATCCGATTGATGCTTGCATTTGCAGCACATCGTGGCTTCAAATTATTTCAAATGGATGTCAAATCGGCCTTTCTTAATGGTTTGATTAGAGAAGAGGTCTACGTCGAACAACCTCCGGGGTTTGAGAATACCGAATTTCCAAACCACGTGTTCAAGCTCAAAAAGGCACTTTATGGTCTTAAACAAGCACCCCGGGCTTGGTATGAGCGGTTGTCGACGTTCTTAATTGAGAAGGGCTTCGTTAGAGGCCAAATAGACCCTACACTATTTCTACGAAGAGATGGTGACGATATTTTTATAGCCCAAGTATATGTCGATAACATAATTTGTGGCTCAAACAATAAGGGCTATTTAAATGAATTCATTGGACACATGGAGAGTAAATTTGAAATGAGTCTAGTGGGAGAGTTGACTTTCTTCCTTGGACTTGAAATCAAGCAAACTCGCGATGGTATCCATGTGCACCAATCAAAGTATACACAAGAAATGCTTCGAAAATTCAATATGAGTGATTCAAAAGAGGTAAACACTCCCATGGCTACAAACACAAGATTAGACAATGATGAGAGTGGTAAACCCGTTGATTTGACTCAATATCGAAGCATGATAGGTAGTTTGCTATACCTCACAGCTAGTCGACCGGATATTCTTTTTGCTGTGGGTATGTGCGCTAGGTACCAAGTTTGTGCCAAGGAATCTCACTTAATCGCTGTTAAGCGAATTTTGAGGTATCTCAATGGCACAATTGGAGTCGGTCTATGGTACCCCAGTACCGAATCATTTGATTTAACTGGCTATATGGATTCTGACTACGCTGGATGTAAGTTGGACCGGAAGAGCACAAGTGGGGGTTGCCAATTCTTAGGTTCGTCTTTAGTAAGTTGGTCAAGTCGGAAGCAACATTGTGTTGCTCTCTCCACGACCGAGGCAGAATATATTGCTATGGGAGAGAGCGTATCACAATTGTTGTGGATGATACATACTTTAGAGGACTATGGATTGAGTTACAAGGGTGTGCAAGTGTTATGTGACAACATCAGCACAATTAACCTAACCAAGAATCCAGTCCATCATTCTAGGACCAAACATATTGAGGTGCGTCACCACTTCATTAGGGATCATGTAGCTAGGGGAGATATTGTACTCTCGCATGTAGAGTCCAAATCAAACCTAGCTGACATTTTCACTAAACCACTCCCCGAAAATGAATTTAGTTTCCTAAGACGGGAGTTGGGAATGTGTCGCGCTTCATGAATTTCAAAATGCATTCAAAACCCTCTATGACTACTTCAAAATTGTTGGGAAACAATTGGGCAACTTTGGGGACATCTCACACAAACTATAAGGTTTAACAAAACGTTTTTGTTTGCTAGATATGGGGTGAGATGTTAGGATCAACTAAATTTCTCAAAATGTCAATGCATCCCTTGAGAAATTAAGTTGACGAGATAATAATCACTTCGGTGACCAAGTATGGGGAATACCAATGCATAACACATGTGTATTTGGCTCCATGATCATACTTGGACATTCCAATCAAGGCAACTTGATTGGAAACTTGAATTTGGAACAAAACTTGACTAAATTTGCTTGAATGATTGTTGATTGAGTTTGACTCCACTTGGGTGGAGCAAAGTGATTGTTGAACCTATAAGGACCTTTGATCCTTGTTTAGGGATCAATTTTAGTCATGAGATCGTGTCCAAGCTCGATAAACTTCATCAGATCTCGTTGGAAAGATTCAGAAAATCTGAAACTGAATGTTTCAGATCGTATCAGGGAGTATCAGGAACCCTGATCGGTCACCAGACCGATCAGGCATAAGGCTGATCGGTCCCCGGACCGATCTGGCTTCACCCTGTCACGATCGGTCCACAGACCGATCAGAGGGGCATCAGTGACTTTACGAAATTCTGATCAACCTTACTGAGTCAGCCTGGATCGGTCCCCGGACCGATCTAGCACCCTATGGTGATCAGTCCACAGACCGATCAGGGGGTTCACAGTAAGCCTCCCGAGCTTACTGATCGTGTCCTGATCGATCAGCCGACCGATCAGGAGCGAGCCTGATCGGTCACCCAACCGATTAGGCCTGGTTCAGTCCGATCAGGCCATCACCTGATCGGTCTGGGCGCTAACAGATCGAACGGTGATCCGTTCCATAGCATTAAATTACGGTTGGTGGACCGATCCACCAACCGATTAACTTCGCGAAAACCCTCTCATTGCCGAACCCTAGCGCCGAAACCTCCCACTTGCGCCTCTTCATCCTGAGCGAGAGTGTTCCTGCGTCTCCCTCTTTCTCGTGCGTGTGAGTTCTTGCGAAGGTCTCTACGGGCGTTTCCCTGTTCTCTGCAAGTTCTCCACTTGCTCCAAGTTTTATGGGTCTCTGTCTTGCGCCGAGAGCTTCTCCTACGCAAGTTCATCTTCCGGTTTTTGCGATCCTTTCAAACTAACTTCAATGGTACCAAAGTGAGTTTTTGATTTAGTTTCCTTTATGACTCTGTTCATGGATTATATGTATATGAAGCTAATCATGTTTTGGTGTTTATCCTTGGTTTTGTGCCGTGATCCTTGTTTTGGCTGTGACTTCTGGCCGTGACCCTCTTGATCAAATGTGTTATCTTACATTAACTGATTGGGTCATGATTTACCTCTTGTCTTTCGATCAATTCTTAATCTTGTGTCATGATTAACTTGATTCGAACTCGTGTCATGATCAAATCTGTCTTCATGATTTCTTCATATCTATAGAAAATCTTCTAAGGGTAAGGAACCTATGGTGGAAAGCTCAAAGGGTAAAGGCCCTTCAGTATCTACACTTCTCCAAGGCCTCCACCACCTCTACATACTCGATTTCAGAATGTCACTCTTGCGTTAAATTTTGAGTGGCACATTTTCAAACTTATGCCGTGTCGATCAGTGGACCAAACCTTTATTTATGAATATTGTCCTACGGTGAGAAAAATCATTGAGTACTATGAGCTCCAACCCATCCTTTTCTTAGAGAGGCCAATCAATTTTGATTTGGTCTCTGAATTCTATAATAACATGGTCAGTGGAGAGGGTACGGGGTGGAGGACCCGTGTCGCTGGTGTCAATCTTGACTTTACTCTATCTGCCTTCACTGCCTTTCTTGGATGTCGCCGGTCCGAGAATGCCTTCTCACTCTATCCCTATCTTCCGGACCCCTTACCAGTTCCTTTTGATGGAATCACTCCTGACTCCATCTATGAGTATTTTCTAGGCCATCCCAGGCCAAGGGGTTCCAGTGAGCGTGACCGTGGCTTTCCCACATTTCCTGCTCTTCGCCTTTCCCCTGTTGACTATGTTCTGTTCAAGATCATCACCAATTGTCTTCTACCTACTACTTCGAAGCACCTCGATGAGATTCATCCATTCCACTGCTTGATGCTCTATGGGATGCATCGACAATTAGACCTTGATATCGTGCCATCCATCTATTTCTCCATTATAGTCCACAGTCTGAGGTACGGCCAGACAGTTCACATGGCATTTGGCCATATCATTACGGCTTGGCTTGAGTCAGTGGGTATCGATGTTTCACAGGGCCGTATTGTGCCCATGATTCGACAGGACTACCGCCTGGATCGTCGCATGCTCGCTCAGTCCGGCATTGTTGTTGGGCCACGAGGGCTAAGGTGGAAGGATAGGAGACGTGGAGGGGAGCTACCGAGAGCAGCCAATGATCCGGAGCCGCCAGCTGATGCTGCAGATTATGATGAGTGGGCTCCTGACCTCCGCTGGCAGGTTGCGGAGCTAGAACAGATGATGGAGCGCGAGTTGCATATCTCCGAGCTCTGGCGACAGGAGGTCCGCTCAGAATTTCGGTCTTTTGATCGTCGTCTAGATGCTCTAGCATCCAACATCTCTGAGGTCAGCTCACTACAGGACAGATGGTATGAGGAGTGGTATCATCATACATTTCCTGATGGTGCATCCCCCAATGGCATTTCACCCGAGGATATCATCTACATTGATGACTCAGATGATGATCCAGCTGCCGATTGACTGCTCTATACTCGTGTTTGATGTTTTCTGACTATTTGACGGATGTGTCCGTTCTGACTTTTGCCTATTATAGCATGATATTTGGCTTATCTTGGTTAGGATGTTAACTTATATATGTTCCATGCTTACTGTTTGTCTATATGGCTCATTCGATAGTGCTATGTTCATGCTTATGATGTCATGCTCATATGATACATATGCTTGTTTTGCCATGCCTATATCTGTTTGTCATATGTATTCATATGCTTATCAAAAATCAATCAAATCTTTGTTGTTTTGGGATACCCCTAGGGTTGAGGGGGAGTATGGTTTAGACTTAACAGCCCTTCTAGACCCCTTTTCGGTGTTCAACAAAGGGGGAGAGTGTTGGTTGGTTAAGATTAGGATGATCATGTTGTAGGGGGAGGATCTGGATTCCCCTATGATTCTAAATTTGAAAAACTTGATTGAGAATCCCTAAACTTAAAATCGGGTTGTCAAACAACAAAAAGGGGGAGATTGTTGATGCAGTCTGGCCCTGATTGTTGTTTTGGTGTTGACACCGATTTTAGTTTAGGTGGATGATTATTGATTATGATTAAGTCCTGATCGGGGATCTGGCATGGTATGGAAAATCCTAGCTTGGAGGGCTAGGTGTTGGAAAATCCTAACCTGGAGGGTTAGGTGTTGAAAATCCTAGCTTGGAGGGCTAGGTGTGTGAAAAGTCCTAATTCGGAAGAGGTAGGTGAAAAGTCCTAGCTTGGAGGGCTAGGTGAAAAGTCCTAACTTGGAGGGTTAGGTGCAAATTCCCATCTTGGAGAATTATGTGAAAAAGTCCTGGCTTGGAGGGTCAGGTCCTAGCTTGGAGGGCTAGGTTTGGAAAAGTCCTAATCCGGAAGAGTTGGGTGAAAAGTCCTAGCTTGGAGGGCTAGGTGAAATGTCCTAGCTTGGAGGGCTAGGTGAAAAGTCCTAACTTGGAGGGTTAGGTGCAAATTCCCAACTTGGAGGGTTAGGTGAAAAATCCTTAGCTTGGAGGGCTAAGGTGGTTGGAGCCCCTGGATCGGTCTGGTGACCGATCAGGGAGTTGGCACGGTGCTCCTTCGTGGATCGATCTGGTGACCGATCCAGCAATGACTGATCGGTCTGGTGACCGATCAGGGAGTATGCTTTTCACCCATTGCTTGGCTCCTGATCGGTCTGGTGACCGATCAGGGAGCAAACAGTGAGGTTGAGTTCCCTTGCTGATCTGCTCCTGATCGGTCTGGTGACCGATCAGGATCACTGTGCAGATCGTTCTCGAGAACGATCCAGTGTCGCAAGTTCCTCTCTATGATCGATTAGGACAGAGCCTGATCGGTCTGGACCCAGCCTGATCGGTCTGGTGACCGATCAGGATGTTTCCTGATCGGTCCGGTGATCGATCAGGATGTCTGGACTACAAAGCTCAGAAATCGCCCGATAAAGGGGTGGATCGGTCGGGTGATCGATCCACAACCTGGGATCGGTCTGGTGATCGATCTAGGAGAGTCCCAAAGAAATCACGATTTCTAATCGAGCGTTGGGGACCGATCAGGACGGAGCCTGATCGGTCTGGACCCAGCCTGATCGGTCTGGTGACCGATCAGGAGGTTCTCCGATCGGTCCGGTGACCGATCATCTTAATTCAAATTGCACTGTCAGACGCTCTGATCGCGCCTGACCGTATCCGATTCTCTGCTGCTTACATCTGATACTTGATTTACTGTGTGATATGCTGCTCTAACACTCTGATTAAGCTGCAGGTGATAGGGGAGGATTCAAACACTCAAGGAGAAGTCAATGGAGGCTTTCCTTGAAGCAGGTTTGTCCATTTTCCATCTCAGGTTGCAACGGCCGGAGCTGCAGACTGGAGCTGCTGACTAGAGCTTGGCTGAGGGGAGCTCAGGAAGTCCAGGAAGGGCTCAGTGGTAGCTGGCGTTGGCAGGGAAGCAGCTGGAGGCTGCAGGAGATGCTGCCACCTGGTGCTAAGTGGAGAAACAAAAGGGTGGAAGAAGGGTTCGTAGAAGCAGAGGTTGTGTTCTAGTCTTTGCGAACAAAGTTCTTGCTGTGCCTTGTGTTCTCCACATCTAGCTTGCGCGTTCTGAAGTTTCATCACCTTGAGCAAGCTACTGTAAAGCAATCATCCATTACTTTGGCGCCTGAAGGAGAGAACAAGAGGCTTGGAGTCCGACAGCGGGAAGACACGAGGAAGGGTTTCTTGCGTGAGATCTCCGCTGGGTGGAGCTCAGGAAAGCTTGCTGTGTTCTTGTCCTTGCTAAGTGTTTGAGTAAGATCCTTCTTGTTGTTTCTTTGTGCTTAAACTTAAATCTGTGATTGAAACGCTGTGGAGAGGTTTCTCCACCGAGAAGGAGGTTGCTTTCTATCCGGTGATAACCAGGGCTTGATCTGCCGATGATCAAGGGATCGCCCACCTTAAGGGCACGCCAAGGAGTAGGGGCAAGTTATCCCCGAACCTTGTAAACCCTCCTTGTTAGCGATCTTGCTAGTGTGTCGACTTTGCTTTCGTTCCCTGTTTCCTGCTTACTCTGTGATTATTTCTTCCGCTGTGCTACTGATAAGTTTGAGTGCAGAAATTTGATTTATGCTAAAGGTCTAAGTAATTGGCTATATTCACCCCCCCCTCTCTAGCCATCCGGGTTCCAACACTAAGAGCATCATAGCCGAACTCAACAAGGGAGAGAAATTATATAGGGATAACTATAAAATATGGCATCTCAAGATACAATATGTTCTTGAGGAACAAGAAGTTTTAGAGGTTGTGAATCAATTCATGGAAGAACCTGCTAATGGTTCAACGACATAGCATAAACTTGATCTTGATTCCTATAAGGCATGGAAGAAAAAAGGACTCTACTGCTAAGGGGATATTGATTAGTTCAATGTAGACGACCTGGTATTTGAATATGAGCCATTACCATCAGCTCATACTATCTAAGTAACATTGAGAGAGAAATACAATGGAGTTAGTTTAAGCAAGCTTTGTCAATTGACAATCAAGTTTGACAGTTGTAAAAAGCACTCGAATGTTACCATAGCCCAACATCTGAGAGAAATGGGGAATATTCGAGAGCTAAAGGTTGCTGGTCATGAGTTGACCGATGAACAACAGGTTCAGACAGTTATTCATTTCCATCCTGATTCTTGGGAAATAATGAAACAGAACCTTACTCACAGTGAGAGTATCAATGATGTCTCACGCCATATTGAATTGGAAGTGGAGAAAATAGAATCCATAAGGATTTTTGAATAAGCTTTTGTAGTTAAAGGTTTTCGATATAAGAATAAGAAAAGATGGTTAAGAAAGGGAAAAAAAGCAAGGGAAAAGAAGTTAGTGATACTGCTGTACAATACCCAATCAAGAAGAAAGGAAGGATATGGGGAAAAAAAATCTAAAAGCAAGCTGACTTGCAATGACTGTGGCAAGAAGGGTCACTTTGCTCGGGACTGTACTAAGTCGAAAAAGGTAGATCCATGTTTATCTTCTTTTCATGAGTTTTATGTTGCTAGTTCAGTATTATTAGCTGATTCTTATCTTTTGTGGATTATAGATACAGGAGTAACGAACCAATAAGTGGATATATGTGGGAAATAATGCAAGAATTAAAGTCAAAGAAAATGACACTTGGAAACTCAACATTCGTGGTGAACGTACTTTACTTTTGCATGATGTCCTGTATGCTCCTGAGATTTGACGAATTTTGCACTACAACAAATTTGACTTTTCGCAGCGCACATTTATGCTATCCGCAGTGCGCATTGTATGCTGCGAAGTTCAAAGCTGTTGAAAGTCATAAGTTATCTGCAGTGCACATCCGTGTGCTGCGAAAGGCCTTTTCCACAGTGCGCGGATGCGCGCTGCGGAAGGCCTTTTCCGCAGCGCACGAATGCGCGCTGCGGAAGAGGTTTTCTACAGCGCGCAGATGCGCGCTGCGGATAGTTACCATAGAAAATAAAAAAAAATCACATGCTCAGTTATATCGAACATATTGTATAATAAAGCAAAGAAAGACAATTCCTAATGTTTAATTTGCATACACAAATTCTCACATGTACAGAGCAAGTTTTGATACATCATGTAGCACATGCTCAGTTAGTATCGAATTCTGTTTTACAATGATAATCAGATTTTTCTCGATTTGGTGATAACTTAATTAAACATAATACCCTACAAAACCGAAAGCTTAATTAAACCTCTGAAGCTGCAATATAGCCTCCGCAGGACCCAAATGACTTGGTAAAAGTTCCCATCATGATATCAACATCAGCTGGATCTACCCCTAGCAGCTCACATACACCTCTGCCAGATTTTCCAATAGCGCCTATGTTGTGTGCCTCATCCAAATATATGTATGCCTGACCCAGACAGACAATAGCTGTTACTGCACGAAGAGAAACTCCATACATGTAGGAAAAGCATCAAATTTATTTGCTAAATAAATGTGGTTAAGGGGATAGAAAATGGTGAATATGTACTAGAGTAGAATCTCAACATGGGACTTTGACAAACCTTATACTTCTTGCAGATAACTACTATCTCAGGCAGCTTAGAAAACTCTCCTTCCATACTGTATATTCCTTCCACAATGACCATTATCTTCTTCCATGGTTTGCCAATGCCAGGCTGCCCCTTAACTATCTGCTTTCTCAGTAACTCTTCCAACTGAGACGGACCTGTCCATCCAAAATAAACCAATCTTTCAACTAAATAATTCTTAAAAAACCAAAAATACTAAGAAGTTATGTATTTGTTCACTCTTATGTTATTCGTTATGGGAACTAAGCAAAATGAAATCCTGTTGTCTTTAGAACAAGAAAGAAAATGGGAAACAAACCATTGTTTGAACACCATATGCTGAATATAAGCCATAAAACTGATTAGCACATGGATGAGTAGGACAAACCTGCACAGAGATCAGAAAATTGGAAGATGTTTGTATTATGATTGTGACTATTCAAAACAACTATTTAATCACAAGGAATTATAGCATGATAAAACAAATTACCTACCATAGATAGACCAAGTCCCTCGTCGAATTGACTTGGATTTTCTGGTAATGATGACTGCAGAGGAAAAGGAACAAAGTATTGCTGAGTCTTCTGCTCTCTTATTGAATCCTTGACTACTAAAGGAGAAAAATACAATAAAGATCATATTACTAGGCCATCAGTAAATAAATAGCAAGAAGGTTGTTCAACAGCTTTACTACTTGACATAACAAATCTCTGAGAGATATAGATAAGGAAAGTTATTACTCATCAGTACTTCACCAATTAAAAACTATCAAGGAGGTAGTTTGTCTTTCATATATATATATATATATATATATATATATATATTACTATGGATAATTGGGAAATCTGTTATTACACTCTTGTCCCCAATTGAGCAGGTTTCAAAAGAGGAGAAATCATGGCACCTAATGGATATGTAGCAGCAAAAATTACCTGGGAATACTGAGAACCCAGCAGCAATAATAATTGAAAAGACAACCAAAGACAAATAATTATTGCCACATTAAAACTCATAGAATCATAGTAAGTTGTGAGAAAGAAGTGCATTGTGTCTTATAAGGAAGGAGATGCCCTAGGGCAGGAGATGTCAGAAACCATAGGGTAGGAAACTAACTTGGTTGACGAACTGATGGGCAAGTAGGACCGGATCAGTTACAGACGACGGCCCCAAGCTCGAACAAAACCCTTGTCTTTTCTTCTCGTCGCCAGGAAACCTCAAAGAGGAAGAAAACTAGTGGAACGCAGGGAAAGGAGAGGGAAGAAAACTAAAAGGAAAAGAATAGGAAAAATTGAAGGAGACGATGAAAACCTCGAGCTTGTGCATCGGGGAGAGGGGGAGGCACTTGTGCGTCGTCGACCGCTTGTGGCAGAGGGGGAGGCGCTTGTGCATCATCAGGCAAAGGGGTACGTGCGTCGTTGGGCAGAGGGGGAGGCACGCGCTTGTGCGTCGTCTGCGTCATCGGGCAGAGGGGGAGGTGCAGGCGATCGGGAAAATATATGTTAAGTTAACTTAGGGTTTTAAGGATTACTTTAAAAATAAATATAAATAGATTAATTTATTAATAAAGAGAAAAATATTTTAATCCATTCAAACTTATTACTTCAATATACAAAATTATAAATTTTATTTTTTAACTTATTACTTCATCAAATATTATTACGAAGTAAAATATCAGATAAAATTAATAGTGAAATTCATAATTTTTAATCTACGAAGTTAAAAAAGGAATTTACTTTGTCAAATTTATTATCGAAGTTGAATAATATGTATTACTTCGTTAAAAAAATCGCCGAAGTAAACTATAGCGAAGTCTATGTCTGATTTTCACATAGTGAGCCTACCCTAGTTGTAAGAAGGACGTGTTAAGAACGAGCCAGAGAAAGCTTTTTCCCACATCGATCCCGTTGATTAAAAAAAAAAAATCTTCATTGACCCGAGCAAAGAGTTTATTCTACAACACAGGACGCAATCAAAAGAAAATTGCAAGTTTACCAAACTCACTCTCAGGGTACAACCGAGGGGCTGCTCGAGGGGAGGCGGTGCGCGGCGAGGGGAAGGGAGGCGCGTCGAGGGGAGGTGGTGCGCGGTCAGGGGAAGGGAGGCGCGGCGAGGGGAGGCGGTGCGCGCGAGGGGAGGTAAGAGCGCAGAAAACCCACCTGGAGGCGGAAAATCCCACCCAGTCTACGCGGTGGGGAAGAGAGGAGCAGCGTCGGGGAAGAGCAGCGTCGGGGAAGAGAAACCTATCTGCGCGGCGGGGAAGAGAGGAGCAGGGGGAAGAGAGGAGCAGCGTCGGGGAAGAGAAACCTATCTGCGCGGTGGGGAAGATGTTAGTAGGAGCCCTAGAGCCAATTATGTGATGATTGACTAGGAGCATTTTGTATCATATTCTATTATTAATAAAGGCATGTTTGGTTATTATACTTACTTTGTATTCTGTGCCGAATGACTAAGTATAATAATGTCCTTGTGTAGTAGGTTCTTATCTACATTATATCGATTGGTTGAATCGATAGTGAGATAATGTAGAGAACACTATACTAAATTATTCTTAGTCAAGCATCAATTATTCAGGGACAATATTGATGCATGGAGACTAGCATGTAGGTCAACTGATGACTTAAGCTCACAAGTCATGGATATGTTATAACAAGTTGACACATGAGTATACATTGTAGAATGTGTACTGAATGACCCGCCATGAGAAAGTTTCATAGATTGTCATATGAGTGTCATAGACTTTCTCATGTGACTATTGGTATGAATAGTCCTTAGACTTGAAGTCACTACGGTTCCCTACATAAGGAGTTATGTACTTTGGTATCGTCAAACGTCACCCGTAATAGGGTGGACTATAAAGGCGATTGCTGGGTATGTAATGAATTATGCGGAGGGATGTGAGTGATGTAGATGGGATCTATCCCTCCCATATAACGGGAGCGATATCTGTGGGCCCCTTGATCGAGTAGGACTACTGAAACGCATGACCATGCTCAAATGAGTCAATATGAGATATTGAGCTCATTTGTTTCAGTGAGTCTACTCGGGGATCAAGAAACACAAGATTGATTGAGGATGACACGGTTTATGCCTCATTGATCAATCTAGATATCAAGGATAGAAGGACAAGGTCACACACTATCATAGTTACGGAGGTTTAGTCGGATCTCGACTTTTCTTGTTACTTGGGTAGCAATGATGCATTGCTAGATGTCGCTCATTGCTTATATGTCTAAAGTGTTTAGGCGCATTGCCAACGTCACGAGAACCTATTGGGTCACACACAAAGGACACAATGCTTCGGGAAAGTTGGTCGGCAGATCTGAGCCCGAGTTGGGAACTCGGGAGATCTGAGCCCGAGTTGGGAACTCGGGAGATCTGAGCCCGAGTTGGGAACTCGGGAGACCTGAGCCCGAGTTGGGAACTCGGGAGGTCAGTTCGGGGGACTCGAGTTGGGAACTCGGGAGACCTGAGCCCGAGTTGGGAACTCGGGAGGTCAGTTCGGGGGACTCGAGTTGGGAACTCGAGAGAGGCCGAGTCGGAGCTCGGCGGGCCGAGTCGGAGCTCGGCGGGCCGAGTCGGAGCTCGGCGGGCCGAGTCGGAGCTCGGCGGGCCGAGTCGGAGCTCGGCGGGCCGAGTCGGAGCTCGGCGGGCCGAGTCGGAGCTCGGCGGGCCGAGTCGGAGCTCGGCGGGCCGAGTCGGAGCTCGGCGGGCCGAGTCGGAGCTCGGCGGGCCGAGTCGGAGCTCGGCGGGCCGAGTCGGAGCTCGGCGGACCGAGTCGGAACTCGGCAGACTGGGTCGGGGCTCGGCAGACTGGGTCAGGAGCTCGCCACTCGGGAGACTTGGTCGGGAGTCCGAGTCGGAAGCCCGAGAGGCCCCGTCGGAGTTGCATGAAGGAAAGAGAAAAGTCTCTCTTCATTGGATGAAAAGGTTCTTTTCTTGCATGGGAAATGATAAAGAGCCACATAAAAAGATGTGCTTTTTATTGGGAAGCCAAAGAGACACAAACCTCTTCATATTCATGGGATGATTATAAAAGAGGGCCTTGTGACTTTGGATGAGGTATTCTTCTTGCCTTAGCTTTTCCCCTTCCCTTCTTCTCTTCTTCCTCTCCTCCACTCGTGGCCGAAACCTTACTGTAAGGTTCTTGGTGTTTTCGAGCAACCTCAAGTTGCTAGCACAACTAAGGTAGTTCTCCCGAAGTTGAGAGATTGTGTCCGTGTGGATACGAATAGAGGCACGGACGTTTGAACATGCAAGAGATCCGGCGCATCTTGGACGAGCCGGATAACCGAAGGGCACGCTTCAAAGGTATAAACAGTAGATAAATCTATTAGATAGATAGCTTTGTACGAGTTTTCTTTCGCATGGATCGCTCGTGGGTTCTTGTTTCCGCTGCATTTTTATTGTTTTGTGCTGGGAGAACCCAACAGAAGAGAGGAGCAAGCGTCAGGGAAGAGAAACCTAGCGCGGCGGACGAAACACGCGGGCACGAGTTTATGACGAGTAACCTTTTAGCGGCGTACACTCCGTGTGCGCTGCAAATACTAGTAAATATTAATAATTTTTACAACGCGCTTGTGTGCGCGCTGCGAAAATCTAATTTATTTAATAAAATTTATAATAAAATAATAAATATATAAGATTTTTAACGGCATACATATTATGTACGCTGCGAAAAATAGTATTAACAGCACGTAAAAATTGTGCGCTGTTAATACTAAAATATGAACTACTATCTGCAGCACACTTAATTAGGCGCGCCGTAATAACTATTATTAACAGCACACTATAATTGTGCGCTGTTGATAACGCGCTGCGGAAAGTCATATTTGTTGTAGTGTTGGTTTCCATTAAATGCCTTCTTGAATTGGGTTATTGTATACACTTTTATAGTCGTTGTGTGAAAATAAAAATTAACTCTGTCTTAATTGGATATGGTTATGTATTAAATGATTTTATGGTTCTTAATATAGAACTAGATGTTAATTGTGTAAATAATAATTATTTTTTAAACATTGCTCTTACTAGAGATGCTGATGTTAATGATGAAGTTTGGCATGTAAGATTGGGACATATAGGACAAGAAAGAATGAATAGATTAGTCAAAGATGGTCTACTCGACACTCGTGCTAAAGTTGACTTATCTATATGTGAGCATTGTCTTGCTTGAAAAGCAACTAGGAAACCATTTGGTAAGACTGTTAGAGCTGAATCACCATTGCAATTGATTCATTCAGATATTTATGGTCCAATGAATGTGAAGGCTAGACATGAAAGTTCTTATTTCATTACATTTATTAATAACTTCACGAGTTTTGGTCATATGTATTTGATTTCTTATAAATCTGAAGCATTATATTGCTTCAATCATTATTTGAACGAAGTTGAGAATTAATTGGAACGTAAGATTAAAACCTTTTGCATTGACCGTGCAAGTGAATATTTGTCTGATCGGTTCAAGACAATATGTAATGAGAAAGGGATTATTAGACAACTAACTATCCCTAGAACTCCACAACAAAATGAAGTTGTTGAAAGAAGAAATCGAACTCTTTTCGAAATGGTTATATCGATGATGGCTCAAGCTAATTTGCCTATCTCCTATTGGGGAGATGCTTTATTAGCTGCAACCTACATACTTAATCGAGTGTCTTCTAAATCTGTTCCAACTACTCCATATGAACTTTGGACAGGCAGAAAATCAGATTTGAGTAATCTGAGACCCTGGGAGTTAGTTGCTTATATTCATGATAAAACTCACAAATATGGAAAATTATGACCCAGGGGTAGAAAGTGTATCTTTGTAAAATATTTTGATACCTCCAAGGGTTATATTTTCATTGGTGAGCGACAAGATGGAATCATTTCTGAAATAGAGTCACGAGATGTTACTTTTCTCGAAACTGAGTTCCAAACAAGAGGTGAAGTTGATAAATCAATTTCTCTATTTGCAATAGAGAAGAAGGTGTTGGATCGAAGAAAACGATAGAGGGGGGGGGGGTGAATATCGTTATGAAAATTTTTCGGACAGTTAAAGAATATGCGCAGCAGAAAGAAATAAAGTACACAAGAACACAAGTCGATTTTTACTTGGTTCGGAGTCGCAGTCGGCTCCTACTCCAAGGCCCACAGTCCTTGACCGTTTACTTTGGGCAATTCAATGATCACGATAAAAGATTTACAATTTAAGTATAAAAGTAGATCAGAAAATTAAAATTGCTACACTTTTCGTTACGGACGCCTGAGGTGGATCGAATTTTGGAACAGAGGGTCATCGTCGGCGCTAGAATCTCGAAGTTGGAGTTTGCCGGAGCGTAGCACTTGAACGAAAAGATTTGGAGCATTGAGAGCAAGTTGTGTCGAAGCCTTTGGGGTGAACCCCCCTTTTATAGTGCTCATACGGGCGCCTGTGACGTTGGGGGCGCCTAACACGTGGCATTCCCTACGCGAATCCTTATCCGCGGGCTCGGTCAGTGCTTATCCACCTCAACTTGGGCACCTGAGCTGATGGGGGCGCCCGTGACCTCACGGGCACCTGATCCGCCTTGGTCCAGGGGCTTCGCGGCTTGTGTTTTGGGTTTTGCCTTCACACTTGAGCGCCCGTATCCATACGGGCGCTTGAGCCCATTCGGGCGCCTGAGTCCTTCCGGGCGCCTAGGCTCAGTGAAGCACCTCTCTTGCAGACGACCAGTCCTTCAACCCTGCAACTAAGGTTAGTACCAAAAACACAACAAGTATTAATTACAGTCGTAACTATCTTGGTTCTGACTTCGGGTCTCCCAATGGAACCCTAGGTCGAACCGACGCCTACTGTTCCCTCGACGGGGAACGCGTCCTCACCAACTCCTCTCAGGAGAGTTTACCTTTTGCCAACCGGCTCCTCCGGTTGGACTTTTGCCCAATCCACCTGACCAGGTCTTCGTGCCCAACTTCCGGTCAGGTCTTCTTGCCCAACTTCCGGTCAGGTCTTTGGTGCCCAGCCCCTTGGCAGGACATCTTGCCCAGTCCTCGACCAGGACTTCTTTGCCCGACTTCCGGTCAGGTCTTCTTGCCCAGTCCTTGACCAGGACTTCTTTGCCCAGCCCTTTGCCAGGACTTCTTGCCTAGTACCTAGGACTTCTTCCTGCACACTCAGTGAACATATTAGATCACAATAACACCTTAACTTCTGAACCCTTTGCCATTATCAAAACCCAGGTTTGACTTAGGTGCTGCCTGCACCAACAATCTCTCCCTTTTTGATTTATGGCAACACGGTTCAAAAAGTTAAGTGAAAGAAGCAAGTAAAAAAATACGTAATTTCCTCCCCTAGAAGAAATTCTCCCCCTGAGTTTTTCAAAAGTACGTGGGTTTTTGAAATCATTTCTAAGTCCTTGTCTATCCCCAAAATAACAGGATTTTATGTTTGATCACTTAGAAAATTTTCACGAGAATTTTCAGTTTAAGTACTTAGAAAATTTTTCAAAAGAGTTTTGAAGTTTTAACACTTAGAAAATTTTCAAAAGGAATTTTGAAGTTTTAACACTTAGAAAATTTTCAAAACTAATTTTGAAGTTTTACACTTAGAAAATTTTCAAAACTAATTTTGAAGTTTTACACTTAGAAAAATTTCAAAACTAATTTTAAAGTTTTGAAAATTATTTTTTTAAAATAAAAAAAAACTCTTTTCTCTCCTTTCCAATGTCTTCCCCTTTGCCATATATCAAAAAATATTGTAGAGAAAAAATTAAGGAAAGTAAAGTACTGTATTGAACCAATTCTAAGCATAAACTGGACTAAATCAATTTAGATTTTCTCTTTCGGGTCCTGTCTAACCCGGTTAGCTACTTACTAACTGTCATAAACAGTAGCTTTCGCTAGGGTTAGTCAAGTTAAGTGATCTGATCAAGTTAGATTTTCTAAGCTTGACACTTAACCTGATTACTATTCAATTAGTATTTATTGCCCCAATTACTGCAGATGCACTGACTTAAAGCATCTTGAATCAAGGCATATACTTATGCATCTAACCCAGTCTAGGTTATCAATCAAAAGTACCCTAAGGTACTTGGGAGATGATGACTTCTAGATCTATAAGTGCATGCAATTCTAGGGTTAGGGCCTAAGCTAAGTCCATTTGTGAAAAAGCCTTAGTTTTGAAGGGGGTAAGTTTTTTTTAAAAAAACTAAGTCGGAAAATCATTTTAACTTTCAAGATAAAAATGATTTTTCAAATACAGTAAATAAGAAATAATAAATAAAACAGTTTTTAAGAAAAAAACACAAGTAGAGCAGTCATATTCTACTAAGCACAATCCTAACTGCCTTCTTAGTAAGCTAAACTCAGACTCAAGTAAGGGTTTGGTGAAGATATTAGCTAAGTTTGACTTTGAGTCTACATGCTTAAGGACTATTTCACCCCTGGCTACATGATCCCTTACGAAGTGATGTTTAACCTCTATATGTTTTGTTCTAGAGTGTTGGATTGGGTTCTTAGTTAGATTGATTGAACTTATGTTATCAATGTAGACTTGGGTTTGGGTGTAATCAAGCTGGAAGTCCTTATGAGTGTGCATCATCCATAAGAGTTGTGCTACACACTCTCCTAAAGCAACATATTCTGCTTCGGTTTTAGATAGAGCTACGCAGTGTTGCTTTCTACTGCACCAACTGACTAGACTATTTCCTAAAAGTTGGCAGCTTCCACTTGTACTTTTTCTGTCTAGTTTGCATCTAGCATAGTCAGAATCAGAGTACCCTGACAAGTCAAAAGTTGAAGTCCTAGGATACCAAAACCCTACATTTAGGGTGCCCTTAATGTATCTAAGTATTCTTTTTAGGGCTGCTAAGTGCGTTTCCTTAGCACAGGTTTGGTATCTAGCACACATTCTTACAGAAAATAGGATGTCAGGTCTGCTAGCAGTAAGGTAAAGTAGACTTCCAATCATACTTCGATATAGCTTGAGGTCTATAGGTTTACCTTCAGGGTCACTATCAATTTTTACATTTGTGGCCATAGGGGTACTTATGCTTTTGGAGTTATCCATTTTAAATTTCTTTATTAACTCCTTAGCATATTTGGATTGGTGAACATAATTTCCATCCCTAGTTTGCTTAATTTGTAGTCCTAGAAAGAAGTTGAGCTCACCAACTAAGCTCATTTAGAATTCGTTTTCCATTATTTTTACAAATTCTTTTAAGAAGTTTGAGTTGGTGGATTCGAAAATTATGTCGTCAACATAGATTTGGGCAATGAAAATGTCTTTTTCTAAGGTTTTAACAAAAAGAGTTGAGTCAATTTGTCCTTGGTTAAATTCCTTAGAAATGAGGTAAGTTGATAGGCAGTCATACCATGCCCTAGGTGCTTGTTTTAGTCCATAAAGTGTCTTATTGAGTTTGAAAACATAGTTAGGTTTTTCTAGGTCCTCAAAGCCGGGGGGTTGTCCTACATAGACTTCTTCTTTGATGAACCCATTTAGAAAGGCTGACTTAACGCCCATTTGGTAAAGTTTGAATCCTTTATGGGCTGCAAAGGCTAACAGCATTCTAATACACTCAAGTCTGGCTACTGGGGCATAATCTTGGACTCGGAGGTCAACGGACTGAAATTGCCGTACTAACGGGTTTCGCACATCTCCAAAGAAATAGGAGTAAAGAGTGTCTAGTGTGATGTGCGAATAGGGGGGTGCGAAGGGCGGGTCGGCCGGAGGATAACAAGAAAAGGTCGACTGCGAAGGTCATAGTCCAAGAAACCGATTAAACAACGTTGGAGAAATGGTTAGGGGAGTGCCTTGTACGGTGGTAGAGTAGAGTAGATCATCAATTTTGACTAAGTTATTGTAAAATTCTGTACACAGGGTCGAGTTCACAGGATGTGTGCAGAAGACTAGATGATCTAGTTGATAAAAGTTGATCGCATCCATAGCTAAGGGGCAGGATTGAGTAAAGAATTACCTATTTAGGAAGCTAGTCTTAATTGGCTTATAAGTTGTTTGGGCAAACTTGTTAAACAACTCTAAGTTGGGGAACCTTGGGTCGGGGCTAGGTTCGGCCACGGGTTGGGTTGAGAGACATGACGTTTTCTAAATCTGTAAAGGAAAATGGTGCATTTAATAAGCGAGATAAAAAATGAAATTGCTTGAAAAATGCATAATAAAATTGATACCGGGGCGGCATTTTTGAAGTAGAGCGTTTGAAGACGAGGAAGGAGCGTCCGGGTGCCTTGGGAAGAAGAGAAGTGAAGGAAGGTTTTGGTTTTGGTGTGGGGGAAGAAGAAGGAGTCATGCTCCTTATATACTGTCATATGGGCGCCCGTGAAGGGCCAGGCGCCCGAGTTCATTGGGGTGCCTGTAAGGTCACGGGCGCCCGAATCAGTAGGCAGCTTTTTGGCAGACTTGACTGCCTTGGATGAAGACAAAGACCTAGGCGCCCGATAGGTCACGAGCAGCCGGGTCAGCTGGGTAGGGTTGACAGCTTTTGTTGTCTTGGTCGAAGAGAAAGTCGGGGGCGCCCGACAGGTCACGGGCGCCCGAGCTAACCATGGTTTGACTATTGACCAGTTTGATCGTTTGACCAGGTTTCACTATTTTGACCCGGTTTGACTCTTTTGACCAACCAATAATTAAGTCAATTAAGCTCTAAATTGCATGATTCAATGTTTTTACTTGACAAAAGTACAAAAACCAGATGAATTTGAGTTAAGTTAGATCCTAACCATCTCACCCAGTCTATAGTTATCAATCACATTAACCTTATGGGTTTTGTGAGATAGATTTTAATAGAAGTAAATATTTTATTTTAAAAAACATGATTAATTTTGAAAAGTTGAATTAATTTTACAAACCATTAAGCTTTAAATTTGTCTTGAAAAATGGTTGAATCTAAGATTAATTGAAATTTGTATTAGATTCAAATATGACAATAGTAAAGTGAATTTGATTTTCAATAATCGGCTTCCAGGTCTTGGTGAGGCACTAGGCCTTCTTTAGCCATAGCCTTATTGGATCATCAACCCTTTCCTTGACAAAGCCTTTTATTGAAAATTCATTTTCAAGTTACTCCTTGAAAGATTTTGGTCTAACTAGTTTGGGTCTTGGATCGGTAGCTTCAGCTAGTTCCACCAAAATGGCTTCCCTAACGTACTATCATCTCACCTCCACCCAATACTATGTTGTTCAAATTTTAGTTAAATCGTTTCAGTCCTTTGTCTAACCAGTCCTAGGTCTAAACATAATAATTTGCAGAAATAAACAATCAAGCATGCAATTAAAATTAGGGAATAAAAAGAATTATCTAATTATGAAAATTGTTTTTAAATTGGCTCCCCCTGGACTAAAGCCACGATAATGATTAGGCAAGATGTGAATCTTGTCCTTGGGGATCCAATACTGGTTTGGTCCAGCTTGGTTGTTCAAGCACAACTTGGATATCCATGCTTGAACTTTGGCTTTAGATTGGTTCAATACAGCATAGTATGACCGTTGTCTCGACTTGGTTCGATACCCTAACCCAGATCGATTTAGAATAGACTTCTGTTTTCCAAGGATCATGTCAAGACCCTTGGAACCCGAAGTAAATCATTCTAAAGCCGCTGTGAGGTCCTTGACTTGAGTTTTCAAGGAGGAGTTCTCTTTCTCAAGCTTTTCAACTTGAGTAGAGGTTCCTTCTTGAACCTTCTCGGTCAAGGATCTAGAGTCAGCTCCCTCTTTCAGGAGTTTTACTTCCTGTCAGAGGGACTCGACTCAGATTTTGGCTTTCGCCAAGTTACGAGATAAGTACGCTATTAATTTTGATAATTTAATTTCGGAATAATCACTTACCGTTATTTGGCCGTTTTCCGAGATTGTGAGCCTTCCGTCGTCCGACTCCGATTCCGATCCGGTGTCGATGTCTTCCGAAGCAGTTAAGGCGAGAAGGTTTGACTGTGGGGCCTCTTCTTCTTCTTCGGAGGAAGATTCGTCCCACGTGGCTTGAAGAGCCTTCTTCCTTCGAGTCTTCTTGGCTTCCTTTAGATTAGGGCATTCCGATTTGTAGTGTCCCTTCTTATTGCATTCGTAGCAGGTCACATTTGGTTTGGTCTTTGAAGTTGAGGGTTCAGCTGGATCTTCTTTTCTTCGGCTGGCTTTCCTTCTGTTGGTCTGATGCTTCAGCTCCTTGTAGTAGTCCCGGGCTAGTCGAACCAACTTGGGTTGATCCCCTTCACTATCGTCTGAGTCTGAGTCTGAGTTAGACTCGGGTGTAGGTTGAGGCTTTTTCTTGGCTACCTTTCCTTGGGGTTTACCTGCAAGAAAAGCAATACTTTCTCGGCCATAGTGCAGTTAGTCTGTTCATGTAACTCTAATTCTAAAAATAATTCATCTAACTTAATTTTTGAGAGATCCCTAGAAACCTTGTAAGCATCTACCATAGATGCCCACAGAGTATTTCTTGGGAAAACATTTAAGGTATACCTGATTAAGTCACGATTCTCTACCTTGTGACCGATTGTGTGCAAGACGTTCATCAGCTCCTGGATTCTGGCGTGGAGCTGTGCTGCTGATTCACCCTCATTCATCTTTATGGTGTAGAGTCTGTTCAGCAATAGATCCCTTTTGCTAATTCTGGTGTCGGAGGTGCCTTCGTGCAGCTCAATCAGTTTGCTCCAAAGTTCTTTAGCACTGTTGAAGGGACCCACCCGGTTCAGCTCTTCCATGGTTAATCCGCACTGCAATGTCTGGGTTGCTTTTGCATCAGCCTTGATCTTTTTCTTCAGTGAGGCGTCCCATTCTGTGTAGTGTTGTGCCACTCCTTCAGCGTTCTTGGGGATTTCAAGACCAGATTAGATTATGATCCACATATTGTTGGATCGATAGAATACGATAGGGGGGGTGAATATCGTAAAACCGTTTCGGATGAGATTGAGAGAAATTACACAGCGGAAATAAAGAAAAACAAACGCGAACACAAGATTTTTTACTTGGTTCGGAGTCGCGGTCGGCTCCTACTCCAAGGCTCACGGTCCTTAACCGTTTACTGCGGGCAATACTATAATCGCGCAAGTTATTACAAGAAGTTGTACAGTAATAGTGCAGTAAAAACAAAAATCTAACTCTTCGTTACCGACTCCCGGTGTGGATCGTTATTTGGTGCGTAGGGTCGTCGGCGGCGCTAGAACCTCGAGATCAGAAGTTTCCAGAGCAGAGCGCTTAAGCAAAGAGTATTGAGGCGTTGAAAAACTGTGTTCAGAAGCCTTGGGGGCCGAGCCCCTTTTATAGTGCACCTGGGAACGCCCGGGACGTTGGGGGCGCCCTCCATGTGTCTCACGATCCGCAAACCTTCATCCGAAACTCGGTCAACCCTTATCCCTCCAGGATCAGGCTCGAGGTTTGATGGGGACGCCCGGGACACAGGGGGCGCCCTGCTTGACTTGTTCAACAGGCTTCTCGGCTGGATAAGCTTCCATCGCTTCGTTGGCTTGGACCCAGGGCGCCCAAGGCATCCGGGGTGCCCGGGACCATGGGGGCGCCCGGGAGCTTGAGGGCGCCTGCCCCAGTGAGCTTCCGAAGCGTTACTTGCTCAGCTTGTCTTGCCTTCACCTTGGGGGCGCCCAGGACCTCCAGGGCGCCCTGCCCAGCTGCTGCCCCTCTCCTTTGGGGCGTTCTGAGCTGCAGAAACTCGTTCCTTCGGTCCTGCATCCAGGGTTAGTACCAAACAAAACAAAGCAATAATGTTAGTGAATTTTACAGCCGTAGCTGTCTTGGTTCTGACTTCGGGTCTCCAAAATGAAACCCTAGGTCGAACTGACGCCTACTATTCCCTCGACGGGGAACGCGTCCTCACCTACTCCTTTCAGGAGAATTTACCTGTTGCCAACCGACTCCTCCAGTTGGACTTTTGCCCGGCAGTCCTTCGCCAGCTCTTCGTTACCAAGCAGTCCTTCGCCTGGTGCCTAGCAGTCCTTCGCTAGGTCTTCAGTACCAAGCAGTCCTTCGCCTGGTGCCTAGCAGTCCTTCGCTAGGTCTTAGACTCCTAGCAACCCTTCGCTAGGTGCCCAGTAGCCCTTCGCCAGGTCTTAGGGTTTCGATGCCTTGCACTCCTTTGCTAGGTGTCTAGCAGTCCTTCGCTAGGACTTCAGTCTGCACACTCAAGTAACATGTTAGATAAACATAACATCTTAACTTTTGAACCCTTTGCCATTATCAAAACCCAGGTTCAACTTGGGTACTGTCTGCACCAACAATCTCCCCCTTTTTGATTTATGGCAACCCGATTCAAAAAGTTAAGTTAATCAAAACATGTAAAATACTAGTTTAGTTTCCTCCCCCTAGAAGGAATCTCCCCCTAGGTTTTTCAAAGGTTCGTGAGGTTTGAAAATTTTCTAAGTCTAAAGTTGGAATTAATTTTTCAACACTTAGAACATTTTTCAAAAGACGTTTTAAAAAACATTTTCCAAAAAAGATTTTTGGTTGGGCACTTGGAAAATTTATACTTAGAAATTTTACATTTTTAGAAAAATTTTTAAGTCAATAACTTAGTAGAAAATTTTTCTAAACATCTTCTGAAGTTTTAAAGGAATTTGATTTAACAAAATTTCACTCTCTTTAGTACTTTAGAAAGTTTATACTTAGAAACTTTTCTATTTGAGAAGTTTGAAAATAAGTACTTAGAGATAACAAACATCTTAGGTCAAGTACTTAGACACAATTTTGAAAAATGGTTTAAGTCAAGTACTTGGAAATTTTTGAAAACAATTTAAGTCAAGTACTTGGAAATTTTTGAAAAAACTTCAGCAGTGGTCTTCCATCCGACTCTTCCAGTAGGAGAAATCTTCTCCACTGAACAACAGTGGTCTGGCTGTGCTGAAACCCTCTTGCATGGCCATAATAATTTCTGAAATAAAACAAAAACAGAGAAACTCATCCCAAGACTTGGTCTTGGATTAGTAGTACGAAGAAAAAAATTAATCGAGAAAAAACGATCGAGTGGTGTTGCACCAACCTCAATTAACGAGAAAAATTCAAAAAAGAAATAAAAATAATTTCATAAAAATCTGAAAAAACTCTCAAATTGGTGGTTGCACCAAATTTGAGCCACCCGCTCTGATACCACTTGTTGGATCGAAGAAAACGATATAGGGGGGGTGAATATCGTTATGAAAATTTTTCAGACAGTTAAAGAATATGCGCAGCGGAAAGAAATAAAGTACACAAGAGCACACGTCGTTTTTTACTTGGTTCGGAGTCGCGGTCGGCTCCTACTCCAAGGCCCATGGTCCTTGACCGTTTACTTTAGGCAATTCTATGATCACGATAAAAGATTTACAATTTAAGTACAGAAGTAGATCAGAAAATTAAAATTGCTACACTTTTCATTACCGACGCCCGAGGTGCATCGAATTTTGGAGCAGAGGGTCGTCGGCGACGCTAGAATCTCGAAGTCGGAGTTTGCTGGAGCGTAGTGCTTGAACGAAAAGGTTTGAAGCGTTGAGAGCAAGTTGTGTCGAATCCTTTGGGGTGAACCCCCTTTTATAGTGCTCATACGGGCGCCTGTGATGTTGGGGGCGCCTAACACGTGGCCTTCCCTGTGCGAATCCTTATCCGCGCACTCGGTCATCGCTTATCCACCTCCACATGGGTACCTGAGCTGATGGGTGCGCCTGTGACCTCACGAGCGCCTGATCCACCTTGGTCCAGGGGCTTTACGGCTTGTGTTTTGGGTTTTGCCTTCACACTTGGGCGCCCGTATCCGTACGGGCACCTAAGCCCATTCGGGCGCCTGAGTCCTTCCGGGCACCTAGGCTCAGTGAGGCACCTCTCTTGCAGACGACCAGTCCTTCGACCCTGCAACTAAGGTTAGTACCAAAAACACAACAAGTATTAATTACAGCCGTTGCTGTCTTGGTTCTGACTTCGGGTCTCCCAATGGAATCCTAGGTCGAACCGACGCCTACTATTCCCTCGACGGGGAACGCGTCCACACCTACTCCTCTCAGGTGAGTTTACCTTTTGCCAACCGGCTCCTCCGGTTGGACTTTTGCCCAATCCACCTGTCCAGGTCTTCGTGCCCAACTTCCGGTCAGGTATTCTTGCCCAACTTCCGGTCAGGTCTTCTGTGCCCAGCCCCTTGCCAGGACTTCTTGCCCAATCCTCGACCAGGACTTCTTTGCCCGACTTCCGGTTAGGTCTTCTTGCCCAGTCCTTGACCAGGACTTCTTTGCCCAGCCCTTTGCCAGGACTTCTTACCTAGTACCTAGGACTTCTTCCTGCACACTCAGTGAACATATTAGATCACAATAACACCTTAACTTCTGAATCCTTTGCCATTATCAAAACCCAGGTTTGACTTAGGTGCTGCCTGGACCAACAAAAGGATACTATTCCTTTATCAACGAATCAGGAATCAGAAGGGATGCTTGAATCTAGTTAACCTAGTGGGAGTGAATTGCCTATGAATAAGTTAGTTTCTCAATAGTTTAACCTATGAAGAAGTAGTCATCAGATTATTCCTCGAAAAATATTTGACATTGAGAATGAGATATTAATTATTCTTCCAGTTGATTATAAGGAACCTCAAATAGTTGAGAAAGCATTGAAATGCTCAGTTAAGGAGAAATAGAAAGTTGCAATAGATGAGAAAATGGAGTCCATGAGAAAAAATCAACTTTGGGGCATAGTCGATCTTCCTCCGGGCTGAAGGGCTATTGGGAATAAGTGAATTCTCAAAATCAAGAGGAAAGCGGATAGGTCGATTAATTGATACAAAACTTGTTTAGTTGTAAAAGGATATACCCAAATAGAGGGTATTGATTTTGAAGAGACATTCTCTCCAGTTGTGAAGTTTGTGTCAATACGTGTCATCCTAGCTATAGTAGCACATTTTGACTTAGAATTATATCAAATGGATGTAAATACGACTTTCCTTAATAATAATTTTGGCTAGGAAATCTATATGACACAGCCAGAAGCTTATATAGCTGAGGGTTAAGAGAATAAAGTATGTAGACTTAAGAAGTCTATGTATGAGCTAAAGCAGGTGTCAAGACAATGAAACATAAAATTTAATGAAGTCATTTTATCTTATAGTTTTGAAATGATCAATGAGGATCATTGTATTTACCTACAGAAGGAAAAAGGAAAGTTTGTCATTTTATCATTATACGTTAATGATATGCTAATAGCTAGAAGTGACTTAAAGTTTGTGATAGAAGTCAAGTCTTGACTTTCATCGTAATTTGACATAATAGATATGGGAGAAGTTGAGTACATCTTAGGAGTGTAGATCATTCATGTGGAATCAAAAAGGCTTTTAGGTTTGTACTAAGAAGCTTATATCACTAAAATGCTACAATACTTCAATATGTCAGATTGTAATATTATCCAAACACCTATAGTAAAAGGTGTTATTCTAAGCAAAAATATGTCTCCCAAGACTCCTGAAGAGGTAGCCGATATGAAGAATAAATCATATGCCAGTGCCATTGATAGTCTAATATATACTATGTTGTTTACTCGTCCTAATATAAGATATACTGTGGCTTAGTTAGCCGTTTCTAATCAAGTTCAGGATCGAGACACTGGAAAGCGGTGAAAAGGATATTCAGAGATCTCAAAGAGACAATAGATTATTGTCTCTGCTTCCAAGGATCAAAGTTGAGTCTGAAGGGCTATACAAATGTAGATTGGGAAGGGGACCTTGATGACAGAAAATCCATATCTGGCTATACTTTCTTGCTGAATGGTGACGTTATCTCATGGAATAGCAAGAAATGGACTTATGTAGCGCTGTCGACAATAGAGGCTGAGTATGTGATTTGTGCAATAGTTGTACAAGAAGCTGTCTAGTTAAGAAGGTTCTTGAAGCATCTGAAGATTGTTGAGAACAGTGGGAGTCCTGATATAGTGTATTGTGACAATCGAGCTGCTATAATTTTTTTCAAGGATCCTAAATATCATAACAAAGGAAAGCACATAGAAATTAAATATAATTTTATAAAGGATATTGTTGACAAGAAAAAATAATTCTTGAGTGCATCCCTACATGAGCTATGCTTGTAGATTCTTTTACTAAGCCATTAACTAAAGAGTCATTTCATGGACGTGTGAAATCTTTAGGACTATGCAAGATGTAACACATTGTAAAGACTGTTACATTTATGAAATGTCAGATCTATTTAGTGTAAATATATTTGTTACATTTGGACAAAAGTCTCGATGAGTATGTTAGTAGGTTGAGATTGGTTCACTCACATGGATAATCATCTCAATTTACTAAGTATAAATAGAGGTGTAAGACTATTACTTATGAGACAAGTTATATAGTTGTGAATAAAGACATACTCATAAGTTGAGATCACCTTGATAATTGTGTCAAGATGAGATCATTTATGTAATGATCAAAATAAATGAACCCACCATTTATTGAACCTGTTAAAGGCCAGATTGGAATTCATAAGTTGAATTCGAATTAGATGTAACGCCCGCCTTTTTTTTTCCCCCACACCTCGTGGTGTGGCGAGGGAGGCGGCGTTACGCTAAACATACATGTACTTAGACAATATCTTAATGCAGCGGAATCATTTTTTTTCTTTTCTAGACATGCTTATAATCAACACATGCTCTTAATCATGCAACTAACACATGGAACATTCATACGTAGCATCATATCATAACTTAATCATTTCATAACTTATTCATAAACATCATAAGCAGTATATACTTATCCGTAAGGGTAACATCATAAGTCTTAAGTCATCTATTGGTCATAATCATAAAATACAAGAATCTTCTGCCAAGTCACTGCCACACACACACATGCTTTTTGCCTCCCCTGCGGCTTCCATTAATAGCTTCTAGGTTGATCTGCGGTACGAGGAAAATAAAACTATAAGCACATAGACTTAGTAAAACCCTTTTCCTACTCACTAAAACCATACGTTGCTTCAACATAAATATATCAAACATCTGACATAACATAACTTCGAGCAAAAACATAAGCATAGTCATACATGACATAAATGAACATACATGAACAAGGCTTAATATATATCAAGCAACGTATACATGACATAAAGCATACTTACATGAACATAAAACATACTTATACATGACATAATTCGTAGCATACATGAACATAATGCATTTCTTATACATGGCATGATTCTTAGCATACTTACACATAATGCATACTTATTCATAACATGATTCTTAGCATACTTACACATAATGCATACTTATTCATAACATGATTCTTAGTATACTTACACATAATGCATACTTATTCATGACATGATTCTTAGCATACTTAAACATAATGCATACTTATTCATAATATACAATATGAGCATAAATACAAGCATAAAATAATCTTACCTTGGCGCGATGCATAACATAGATGTATGAATGAGTCTAATGCATTTACTATATAAGGATGCTTAGTTTTGAAATTATACTTTTCAATGCTTAACATAACATCATTGGGGTCCCCTGGCTTGTACCACATACATACTTCTTAGCGCGCATCCCTAAGTAAATACGAGGTAGCTAGCCTCGACCTACTAGGGTAAGGACAGCATAGTCGGTAGTCCTAGAACCGGGGCGTTCTTAAGGTGCCCATCCCTGTTGCACAGCTTCGGTAGTGCCAGAACCGTGGACAGCATAGTCGGTAGTCCAGAACCGGGACGTTCTTAAGGTACCCATCCCTTGGACCCTTACTTCGGTCCGGTACAAGCCTTATGCATGAAAATAAACATGCATGCTTCATCTTATCATTCATACTTATTTCATATCATCGTTATGCCTTCATCGTTCATACTTATCATTCATACTTATAATTAAGGCATAACTATCATCTTTATTCATGCTTATCATTCTTTGTTCATAATATAGAACATACATACATAATCATGTTTCTGGTCATAATCTTATCCAAGTTCATAAAGCTTGCATGATCATGATACAAAATCAACATACATCTCGTACAAGATACATTTTATCTTACATACATGATCCTAGTATCCATCATAAGACATGAATGGTAAGCTACATATAATCCTAACACATATTACTAGGATTCATAGCATTCATCACAAACCATGCCTATAACTTCATGAGTCATAATTTCATTATAAGCATTTATCAACATACATGCATTATTCTATTTATCATAATATACTCCTACATAAATTTCATGTAATCATGGTATATGATCTAAATATTCATGATTAAAACATAACCTAAAATCAACCATACAAGTCATGTCACATAACACATAAACTAAGGCTTTAGTCATATGGAAGCCCTTACACCATGCTTAACCATGTACTAGCATCATGGGAACTTATAAATATGCATTTTTGAGATCTTACCCTAACCCAAACCCTAGGGTTGGGTCTTGGCCGAAAGTCTCAAGGACCATGGGTCCATGGCAAATTTGCCTAGGTCATGATTACATCTCTTATCTACATATCATGCCATAGAAAGATTATTTGAACCCTTGAGTGGACTTAACACCAAGTCCTAGACCTAAAACACAAGTTGGCCGAAAACCCTAGAAGGGTAACAAGCCCATGGAAGAGTTCATTTAACATCATTCTTACTCAAAGGTATCATAAAAATTATATTAATCATGCTTGGAAAGGTTGGAGTTTCCCCTAGCCTCTTGACCTTGGTGTGGCCGAAACTTGTAAGGGTATCAAACCCATAAAAAATTTCATATAAATTCCTATTATCATCCCTACTACTTTATAGTAAGGCATATTAAGCATGCTTGAGGAATTTAAAATAAATCCCTAGCCCTATCCTTGATATGGCCGAAACCCTAGAAGGGTCTTAGGGCATCCAAAAATTTCCTATATCATAATTTATGCCTTACATAATATCATGGAACATTTAAGAGCACAAAAGAGAATTTACAACATCCCTAGGCCCCAAACCATAACCTTGGCCGAAAGTCCCCTAAGCACTAATCATGGATTTTTTTTCCCAACATATCATGCCAACAAAAACTTAGATCATGATAAATATTATGAAAGCTATCATACCACAGGTGAGGGGATTTTACCTTCCTAGATTTCGCTTACAAAATTCGAATCGAAGATAACAAGAGAACCTTCTTGTCTCTAAACCTTCCTTAGTCCTTGTGTCCTTGTAGGGGCTTTAGATCTTCAAGATGGGGGTCCTTGGTGGAATTTTTCTCAAGGGGGAGATCCTTGAATATTTCGGCCAAGTAAGGAGGAAGAAGAAGAAAAAATGAAGAAGAAGAGGGAAGTTGTAACTTCCTCTCTATTAATATTATTTGAAAAGGGGTGAGTGAAGAGGCATGATGTCTCTTCCCTTGGTGACTCTTCATTTCCTACACCTTCACTAATATCCACTTCATTTCCTCATAGAACTCCCTTGCTAGGTGAACTGGTTAGTGCATGCTTTGTTATATAAGAGATCTAAGGTTCAATCCTTGGTGCATGTACTAATTTTCTATTTTACTTCTAATTTATTCCCTATCATTTTCGAAAATTCCTTAAAATTCCCCCATAATTATGTTAATATTTTTCTTTACAATCCCTCTATTTTTATATTAAATTTTACCTAAAACCACCCATAATAATGGCACTAGAATACCCCTATAAGGTCCCTTAGTACTTAGTTTCTCAATTTAAATGAGAGAACTTTGGGTTTCTAGGCTAAGGTTCGTACTAATATTTCTAGTCCCTTCGGAAAATTATCTAGACCTACTTAATATTTTAAAGAAAATATTAAGATAATTTTCCAGGTCGTTACATTAGATATTAGGTATGTCTAGATCGAAATATGTACGATGTTAAATATTTGAGAATAACATACACTTTTTTTGTAAAGAGAAAAACATCGTTGATCCCGGCCTAGCCCACGGGTGGCTTGGTCGGCCAGCCTGGCGCCACATCTGGAGGGGATCGAGGCCAAAGACCCCGAAGTCCAGGGGGACCGAGGGGCTCAAAAGTCATGTTGATAGGACTCACCCCGGCCTGACCCACTCAAGGACATGGAGGATCTGACCTCGACCTGAATGACACATGACAGTCGACGAAGGCCCGAATCAGGGAGCTCTTGAGCCCGGGAACCCTCGGGCCACTACCCGCCCGACCCCGGGTCCGGCCGGGCGGACCAATACCAGGCCTTCCTTGACTCGGCCACTCAACCAAATGACCCGAAAGCAGGCTAATCGGACACAGCTCCATGACCCTCGGCTCATGGTGTACCTTGCGTCACTCGGCGATATTACACTCAACCTGTCCAATATCCCTCAATCCAGTCGGTCAACAATCGGTCTCTAGACCGGTCCTTCCTTATGCCACCTCCTTTCCAGGACATCATATGTACGACCATGACGCGGGGGTCAGCGCAAACCTTACCCACTCATAACGCACGTCGCGGATATCCCGTTGACCCTGTACCACTGTAGTGCCTGAGCACCCCGCGCCATACCGTGGCGCCAATCGGTGCTCTCCCATGAGCTGACAAACATCATACCCCTGTCTCATGAAGGTATCGACAAGTGATTGACGTAGACAGAGGTTATCAGCTCCCCCGGTTATATAAGCCCCTCTCTTCCTCATTCCGCAGGTATGCGCAATCGTGCTCCCATCTTCTGCTATTCCCTTTGCTCCACTATATTCCTGCGGATACTGACTTGATCGTCAGAGGGTCTGACCGGGGATCTTCCCAGGCGAGTTTGCTAATGGTCATCTTCCTTCCACATATCGGAGCCGACCTCAGCAACTCGTGGCGCTCGGGGGTACCATCTCGCTCTTGGGGGATTCCCTCGCTTCGCGACAGGACCAAGTTCTCAACCCTCAGCTCACTCAAGGTTTGTGCGTTGGAAACCAGCTGTGCATGACGTAGCTGAGTCTCCAACCTCTCCGCCGTAGATTCTGCCTGCTGCCGAGCTCGGGTATGGGTTACAAAAGAAATAGATAGGCTGTAGGCTGAGCCGAAATGCTGCAGACGAAGAACGGATCTTAGTCCCAAGGCAAAAATAAGGATAAGGAGAAACGCAAACCAGAAACAAACGTACTTGACTAGCCTCCGAAAGAAATCCATTGGCTTTACTGGATGGGCCCCGATTGTCGGCCTCCTGAAGGCCTACAAATGGTCGCCTAGCGGACCGTATAGATGAACCTCACGGACTTACTTGGGCGGCTCGGTGGTCAGCACCTCGTAGTACGCGGCGTCCACAGCCCGGGACGACATGACTAAGTGGAAGGGTCGGTTGTCCAAGGCTTCAGCAGGAGGAGAAGGAGCCCTGTAGAGCCGGGTGTCTAGGGAGCTGACCCGGATCAGAGGTGGATCTGGAGAAGTGGCCGCCTTAGCAGGGGCAATCGGAGCAGGAGCCGCGGAAGCCGGGGTCGCCAGAGCAGAGGTCGCAAGGGCAGAGGTTGCTGGAGAAGAGGCCGCTGTAGGAGGAGCTGCTGCCTTCTTCTTCTTCTTTGGCCGAGAACTGGCCGAGGTCCTGACTGGGAGAGAGGCAGGAGGCAAGGACGCTAAGTCAGACGATCGCTCCCTTCAGCGCCGGGTGACCAACGGCTGGTCGTCCATGTTTGTGGGCTCGGCATCGGAGACTGAGGCCACTCTGGGGCGGGGCGATGGCGCCTTGGAGGAAGAAATCGTAGGGGGAGGTGTCTCTCGTTGAGCCAATTATTCGCCGACCTGAGAGGCAAGTTTGACGTCATCCAGGGCGAACCCCTCCTCTAAGGCAGCGGCCAACATCATATTTGCTGCGAGGAAACAAGGGTGTTAGTCAGCTATAAATATGCGAAAGTTGGAATATAAAACTAACTGAGTGAGAAAGGGGTCACCGAAGAAGATGATCGGAGGACAAATGTTGACGAGAGTCACTGGAACCCTAGCAAAGCAAGCAGCGACAACAGTTCAGTGTCAGAGTAAAAAAGCGATGGTGAGAACTGCGGAGTAGGAGCCTATGTATAGGGTTGAGTTGTCAACCCCAGCCGCTCGATGGAGATCCAGGCAAAAGGCGGGAAAGAATCTGGGTCGTCCAATTGAGCTCGTGGTAAATCCCAAGGCTCGGCATGCACACGCGCACTAGTTATTCACGGAGCCCGAGGGCAAACGCTTCGTTGCTCGTGAAATCGATAGCCAGTGGGCACGTAGCCTCTATAGTTAATGCGATAATTAATGAGAATGATACGAATCACCTTGAATCAAGGACAGGACGGTTGAAGGGACGGTGACCCGCTAATCGGACGACTGGCTTGGATTAGGCGAAGAAGGTTGCCAGGAAGGATAGATTACTCAAGTACGCTCTAAAACAACAATCCAATCGGACTTGACGCCTCCTTCGACTAGACTCGAAGAGGTTGGCCCGCTCCAGACTCTCGCTCCCAGTGAGTTATAAGTGGGTATGCTCCCACGAACCCCTCGACTTGGCTCCCAGTCGAACACGTGGCGGCTAATAATTACCATCTTGATAATCAATTTAGGCTCTTAAACCCATGTTTTGATCTCTTTTATACGCTTAATCGTGCATTTACGCTAGGTTCTATGAGTTATTTCTATTTTAGCTTTGGATGCAAATCTTTTCATATTTGAGATGTTTTGGCATTAAAATTTGAATATAATTTTGTAGGCTTCGAATGATCACAGACCTAGATCAGATTGGATCGAATTTGAGTTCAGACTTGGCTTTAATCAAGAGGATCAAGTGATGGAGAAATATGGGTCGTCCAATCAAGACATGGAGAGATCTAAGTCATCTTTCATTTTTTGATCAATCCGAGCTCAAGGTAGAGTTAATCAAGACCATAGATCAAGATCTGAAGTTTTGGTCCAAATCAGAAGTCATCTAGCCGTTGGATCAAGCTCGAGAGGAGTCTAAGCCATCCATTCAAAAGGAAGGGAAATCCAAGTCATTCGTTGTAGATCTGATCGATCCAAGCTACGAGGAAGAAGATCCTGACCATTGATGGAGATCTAGAAAGTTTGGTTTCAATCCGAGATGATCTGACCGTTGGATTAAGCGAAGATGATCACAGCCGTTCAATTTTAATTGGAATTAGTTAAATCAGAAACTCCTCACCAGCTCTCGGGGTCGCGAGTTCTTCCCTGTTCTTAGCGTTTTCTCTGTTTTCTTCTCTGATTGAGCGCGACCAACATCAGATCTAAGCTTCGTTTTATGATTTCGAATCATCGAGGTAGACCTCTTGCGAAGTTTGCTAACCAAATTTTGTTGGGTTCTCTCGGCACAAAACAATAAAAACGCAGCGGAAACAAGAACCCACGAGCGATCCATGCGAAAGAAAACTCGTACAAAGCTATCTATCTAATAGATCTATCTACTATGTATACCTTTGGAGCGTGCCCTTTGCGTATCCCGCTCGTCCAAGAAGTGTCGGATCTCTTGCACGTTCAAATGTCCGTGCCTCTATTCGTATCCACACGGACACAATCTCACAACTTCGGGAGAACTACCTTAGTTGTGCTAGCAATTTGAGGTAGCTCAAAACACCAAGAACTCTACAGTAGAGTTTCGGCCAAGAGTGGAGGAGAGGAAGGGAAGAAGAAAGCACACTTAGTTAATTTCGAAAATGACTTGACCCATTTTATATTCATCATGAATACCAAGAGTCATTTCTCTCTTTGCCTTCCCTTCATTAAAGCCAATAAAGAGCACATCTTTCCATGTGACTCTTCACCTTCTCTTCATCCAATGAAGAGAGACCTTTCTCTTTCCTGCATGCAAATCCGACCAAGCCTTTCGGGCTTCCGACTCGGTCTCCAGACCAAGTCTCCCGAGTGGCGAGCTCCTGACCCAGTCTGCCGAGCTCTGACCCAGTCTGCCGAGTGCCGTCCTGATCCGCCGAGATCCGACCTCCGGCTCCGACTCGGCCCCGAGCTCCGACTCGGCCCGCCGAGCTCCGACTCGGCCCGCCGAGCTCCGACTCGGCCCGCCGAGCTCCGACTCGGCCCGCCGAGCTCCGACTCGGCCCGCCGAGCTCCGACTCGGCCTCTCGAGTTCCCAACTCGAGCCCCCCCCCAAACTGACCTCCCGAGTTCCCAACTCGGGCTCAGATCTCCCGAGTCCCCGACTCGGACTCAGGCCTCCCGAGTTCCCAACTCGGGCTCGGACTCCCGAGTTCTCCAACTCGGGCTCCTTACAGCCGAACAGAATTCCCGAAGTATTGTGTCCTTTGTGTGTGACCCAATAGGTTCTCGTGACGTTGGCAATGCGCCTAACACCTTAGACACATAAGCAATGAGCGGCATCTAGCAATGCATCATTGCTACCCAAGTAACAAGAAAAGTCGAGATCCGACTAAACCTCCGTGACTATGATAGTGTATGACCTTGTCCTTCTATCCTTGATATTAGATTGACCAATGAGGCATAGACCATGTCATCCTCAATCAATCTTGTGTTTCTTGATCCCCGAGTAGACTCACTCAAACAAATGAGCTCAATATCTCTTATTGACTCACTTGAGCATGGTCATGCGTTTCAGTAGTCCTACTCGATCAAGGGGCCCACAGATATCACTCCCGTCATATGGGAGGGATAGATCCCATCTACATCACTCACATCCCTCCGCATAATTCATTACATACCCAGTGATCGCCTTTATAGTCCACCTTGTTACGGGTGACGTTTGACGATACCAAAGTACATAACTCCTTATGTAGGGAACCGTTGTGACTTCAGGTCTAAGGACTATTCATACCAATAGTCACATGAGAAAGTCTATGATACTCATATGACAATCTATGAAACTTTCTCATGGCGGGTCATTCAGTACACATTCTCCAATGTATACCCATGTGTCAACTTGATATCACATATCCATGACTTGTGAGCTCAAGTCATCAGTTGACCTACATGCTAGTCTCCATGCATCAATATTGTCCCTGAATAATTGATGCATGACTAGGAATAATTTAGTGTAGTGTTCTCTACATTATCTCACTATCGATTCAACCAATCGATATAATGTAGATAAGAACCTACTACACAAGGACATTATTATACTTAGTCATTCGGCACAGAATACAAAGTAAGTATAATAACCAAGCATGCCTTTATTAATAATAGAATATGATACAAAATGCCCCTAGTCAATCATCACATAATTGGCTCTAGGGCTCCTACTAACAAATTTGTCTCTGGAAAGCTCAGGTGAGGGTTTCGCCTAGAGCTAAGCTTCTGCCGATCAATTCCTTTTTGATTGCTGTCTTCATCGGTCGGAGTATGTCAAGGCATTCAGAAGGTTTCTAAGGGTGTCTGAGCTGGATCCGATATTCAGCTCATCAAGAAGAAAAGAGATCGGTGGTCGAGTTTTCAGATACGTGATCGGTCTCCAAACCGATCACAAGGAGTCCTGATCGGTCTGCTTGACCGATCAGGAAGATCAATACACACCAAGCCAAGTACAAACTGATCAAGGAAGTCAGTTCTTGCTGATTTCGAGCTAGAGGGTTTCTAGCTTGGCTCTTGTGTGACGACAAGAAGGAGATCTTGGTGAAGGGACTGATTTGATGTTTAATTCTGCAAAATTTCATTTCTGAAATACTTATTGCCTTAAGTTGTTTCGGTTTGAACCCAGCTACATTTTAGTCAAGTTTCTTAGCATGTTTTGTTTTGGTTTTCACAATTCTGCAAGTAGTTACAGATTACCTAATTCAATATTAGTTCTTGAATTGCAATCTCATAATTTTGAATTGAATTGCTTAGTTTTCAAATAGGGATAAGTGTAGTTCCTGCAATTTCGAATTAGTTTCTAAATCAGCTGAGTTTATTCTGTTTCCATTGTAATTTCATTCATATTCACAAAAATACCCATTTCACTTGAAAACCCCAACCAGAAAATGATGAATTCAAGCTTGAATTAAGCATTCTTAGCTAGTCCTTGGAAAAATATGACTTGAGGCCCCTATACTACACTTAGTTTTATGAGCTAAGGGTTTTCAATTTATAAATTCAAATTTGAGGCTCATTGTGACACTGATTGTGGGCTTATATCAAATTTTTGGCGTCGTTGCCGGGGAACTTATACTAGCAGAGTTTGTTTAATTTGAGCTTATGCTTAGTTTCATATTCTTTGATTCTATTTCATGTGCTTTATCTTTTTATATACATTTGCTGCCATTTTGTTGGATTTATGACCAAGACGGCAAGTGGTGATATTGAGGAGTTTGATCCTAAGATTGAGAGGACCTTCAGAGTTAGGAGAAATCAAGGAAAAGTTCTAGAAGTTATTGAAAATATTTCTACTCATTCAAGAAGTCCCATGCAGAACATTAGAAGACTATGAAGGAGCTTGCAACCCCTGATGATGCATTTCATACTTGTATTACTTATCCAAGTTAGCTGGAGATTTTGAGCTGAGATCAATTCAAATATTTAATGATATGTTCCCTATGGCATATGAGGAATTCCTAGGCAATCGCCTTATGATGTAAACATTTATTTTAATAAATGATAATTCACTATTTGAGTATACATGTTTTGTGTATTTGATTGGGATCTTAAACTCATCTACTGAATGTCCGCAATACAACTCACAGCATAAGAGAATTTGTGATGGGATCACAACTAGTGATTATCTCTAATGTGCAATTGTGAAGTATTGAAATTATCCTAGTCGATGAATTGATAAAAATGGACACTATCAATTCTGTTGAGACTAGCATGGTTATTCTCTAATCAGCTGATTCTCACTGGCTGGTGACATTGGATGTCCGGAGATAAACATGGATGCTAGTTAAGGGAACTAGTTCATTGGAGTGACTAGCTGTAAGACTTCATATGGGAATCTACATGTAGATATGTCAATGAAGATCTTACTGCGGCTTAAGTGCGATGTTTCCTTTGACTTGCGGTGTTCAAGTCATCTTGGTCATGGAGACTTATACTTTGACATCTTAAGCAAGCATCTCTAAGGAGGTGTGGACCAGGATGATCGGGTATAAGCCGAAGTGCCCGAAGATGTTTGAACAGCCTACAAAGGATTCACCACTCCTTGCGAGGAGATGTATACCCAGGCCTATCGTCGGATTGTTACTCAAAGCCTCTGGCCAGAGCATATCATGATAAGAGTGTGAGTCTCTTAAATACATGAGAGTAATTAGAAATCCAAAGGACGAGAAAGACACTACTTGGGCTAGGTGTGACGTAGTCAGCCTAGTGGGGACTGACACCATAGACCGTGTCCTGAACCAAGTGGGTATAAGGTGGTGAAGGGAATGAGGCACGATTCATTAGAGCTGCTGAAGGGTTTCAGAATAATTTCTTCTGGGGTCAAACCGTTGATCTTTCGATTAATTGGGGATCATGATGTACTACTAGGTGCCACTCATGATCGTTCTATAATTAAATGGGTTAATTATAGACGGCTAACATAAATCGAAAGCCTATTTAGTCACACGCAATACGAGTAATCCGAGGGATTTAAAACGAGTTGAAAATTGGATTTTCCAATCAAGAGAAACAAGTCGAATCTGAATTAATCAGAGGCGCAATGGAAGCTAAAAATGGCTAAGTCTTTTGAAGGCTTTTTGGGCGAATTAAATGAGTTTAATTCGCGACCGGTTCGGGTCGATTTGGGCCGGCCAAAGAGGGTGTTAACCCTCTTTGGGTGGCCGGCCAAGAGAGAGAATAAAACCAATTTAATTAGTTTAATTAATAAAATAAATCTAGTGTGATTTGTTTTATAAATTATGGATAAATAAATTTGTATAAAGAAATTTATATAGAAGATATAACCATGAATGTTTTTTTTTTTTTTTTTTTTTTTTTTTTTTTTTTTTTTTTTTTTTTTTTTTTTTTTTTTTTTTTTTTTTTTTTTATTATTGAAGGAGCTTGCAACCCCTGATGATGCATTTCAAGTACTCTTGTATTACTTATCCCAGAGTTAGCTGGACGATTTTGAGCTGAAGATCCAGGCCCTAATTCATTCTATTTCCTTCCATCTAGTTTTCTAGTGGCACAAACTCGTGACTTGGAAGTCATCCGAAGAACTCGGCGTGGACGCGAATAGAGGGAAGCTTCAGGACGCTACGGTGGATTCGTCCTTACTTCGAGTTCGAGGTACTTTAATTTGTTTACTATTCGCATGTTTTATTTTTGATTATGTCAACACACCATAAGATTGCATGCTAGATACGAAGTTAAAATAATTTAGGAAATTATTTTATGCAAACTCTTCCGCTGCACGTAAAAATTTTAAATTTTACGAACTCGTATCCTTGTCGACATGCACCCGGTCCCAACAGCCTCAAGGGATTTCTGAAGAGGACATCAAATTAAGGACATTTCTATTTTCTTTGACTGGAGCAGTTAAAGATTGATTTTATTATTTGCCTACTGGACATGTTGCCAGTTGGATTGCTATGAAAAAGTCATTTTTAGAGAAGTATTTTCCAGCTTCAAGAACGGTTATTATTAGAAAAAGCATCTGTGGTATTCAACAAGTGGTGGGAGAGACCTTATATGACTATTGGGGGAGATTTAATAAGTTGTGCTCAAGTTGTCCACAATATCAAATAAGTGAGCAACTTCTTATTCAATATTTTTATGAAGGTCTATTTCAAATGGATAGAATCATGATTGATGCTGCAGCTGGAGGAGCTCTAGTGAACAAGACCCCAGAACAAGCTAGAGAATTGATTACAAATATGGCGGAGAACTCTCAACAATTTGGAAGTAGGGCTCTTACTACTAGAGGGGCGAATGAACTTCAATTGGTTTCAAATGAACAAAAAGGGATTAAAAATTCTTTGGTGGAGCTTACTTCTTTAGTGAAACAAATGACTTTGAATAATTTGAGCCAAAATCAAAACTTTACAGTAGCTTCACCTACAAATCAAGTAATGAGGTTGTGTAGCATATGTTCAAGTCAAGAGCATAATTTGGATTTGTATCCAAATTTACAACAAGATGAATCATTAGCCGCTTTGACTAAAGGTCAATATCAATCAAGAAATGACTCATATTCATCTACTTACAATCCGGGATGGAGAGATCACCCTAATTTGAAGTATGGTAATTCATTCTATCAACAAAACACTTCACAACAACCCCTACAACAAAATCAGCCACATTTCCAAAATTTTCAGCAAGGAGAGCGGCATTTCCAACAATTCCAGCAACCTATTCACAATTTCAGCAAGGAACTCAGCATTTTCAGCCTCAATTCCAACAAAATCATCAAGGATTTCAACCAATTCAGAATTTCCAGCAATCTTTTCAACCTTCACAGCTATCCCAGAGTTTATATCAGCATCAACAACCATACCAGCAGAATTTTCAGTTTCAAAATCAGAATTTTCAGCCCCAACAATTTCAGCCTTTCAATCAACAATTTCAGCCTTCGAATCAAAATTTTCAGACCAGTAATTTCCAGCAAAATCCACCTAGTTCTCAACCCAATTTCCAGCAATTTCAACAGCCCATTCACTCATTAAATCAACCCCAACAACCTAATTATCATAGTTCACAGCAAACCCAAGGTTTTCAACAACCTAATGCTTCATTTCAAGGCCAACAAAAGTCCCATACTAATCAAGGAGGCTTTGGGAACTCTAGTGGGTTTAATGCACAACAACCGAGGCTTGAGGAGATGATGCAACAAATCCTACAACAACAACAAATTTTACAGCAACAACAAGGGCAACAAAAGAATGATTCCACCCTTCAAAAACATTGAAAGACATATTGGACAACTAGCGAGTGGAATGAATCAATTACAAACCCAAGGATCGAGTCAATTGCCTTCTCAAGCAACTCCTAATCCTAAGGGAAATGTTAGTGCAATAACTTTGAGGAGTGGGAAAGTTGCTTCAAGTTTAAACACTCAAGTCGCTGATTTTTCTAAAAAAATTTCAGCAACTTGTTTTCCTGCTCAGAACAGTCCAAAAATGGATTCTACAACGGTTGAATGTGATCCTAGTTCAAGCCTAAGTCCTTCTTCTATTGATCCTGCGATTTTGGTGGAAGAACAAAGAGAAATCAGTAGAAACAGGGCACCTACAGCAGCTATACCAATTGCAATTCCTGCTCAAGACTCACTTCCAAAAATTCAGCTCAAGTGGAGGAGCCAAGGGTCCATTTACCCTTCCCACAGTGTAAGATTCAAGCTAAAAAGCATGTAGAGGAGTAGAAGGCAAAGGAGTATCAAGAGCTTGTGAAACTATTCAGAAAGGTGGAAATAAATGTGCCATTGTTGACCATGATCAAGCAAATACCTAAGTATGCCAAATTTCTTAAGGATTTGTGTGTGCACAAGAGGAAGCTAAAGGGGAATGAATTGGTCAGTTTAAGAAAGAATGTCTCAGCCCTTATTCATTCAATTCCCCAGAAATGTGAAGATCCAGGAGTAATCACTGTGTCCTGTGAAATTGGGAGGAATCTTTTTCATGATGCTATGTTAGATTTGGGAGCTTCTATTAATGTGATGCCTAGATCAGTTTTTCAGATGCTTGGCATTGGACCTATGCAGTCTATAGGAGTGGTTATTCAGCTAGCAGATAGGAGTTTGACTCACCCAGCTGGAATCATTAAAGATGTATTAGTGAAGGTGAAAGAGTTGATTTTTCCTGCGGACTTCTATATCTTAGACATGGAGGGGGATTATCTAGCACATATATCTCCACTTATTCTTGGGAGACCATTCTTGAAGACTGCAAGGATGAAGATTGATGTATATGCAGACACACTTTCTATGGAGATAGGAGACACAGTGGTGCAGTTTAGTATTTTTTGATGCTATGAAGCACCCCAGAGAGGATCATTCTATCATGAGCATGGATATTTTAGATGAGTTAGTTGGTGCGGATTTCCTTGCTGATAGAGTTTCACTTGGTATTCATAGAGGATATTTTAGCTCAGTTGAGGCAGAGGACGCATTAGCTATAGAGGCAGCTGTTTTGAAGATTGTATCTCATTCACTCTCAGTTAGAGACGATTCTATAAGTGTAGGGGATTGCACTGAGCCCCAGGGATCACCTGAATTGATTGACATATCAGGAGATTCAGAGGATAGGTGTGAGCGTGTAGGGGATTGAACTGAGCCCTAGGGATCACCCATACCTACCGAGCAGTCACAGATAGAGTTAAAATCATTGCCAGAACATTTGAAGTATGCTTATTTGGGAGAGGAGCAGTGTTTACTTGTTATCATTGCCCAGAACTTGGATTCGGAGCAAGAGGACAAATTATTGCAAGTTCTGAGGCAGCATAAGAGAGCTATAGGGTAAACATTAGTTGACATACCTGGTATTAGCCCCACCATTTGTATGCATAGGATATTTCTAGAGGAGAATATGAGGCCGGTTAGGCAGTCACAGATTAGGTTAAATCCACTTATTCTAGATGTTGTAAAGAAAGAGGTGACTAGACTTTTACAGACAGACATTATATACTCTATTTCTGACAGTAAGTGGGTAAGTCCTATTCTTGTGGTTCCTAAGAAGTCAGGAGTGACAGTGGTGGAGAATGAGAGTAATGAGTTAGTACCTACCCGGGTGAAGAATTCATGGAGAGTTTGTATGGATTACAGGAAGCTGAACCAAGTAATGAGGAAAGATCACTATCCCTTGCCTTTAATTGATCAGATGATAGAGAGGTTGGCAGGGAAGTCTCATTATTGCTTCCTAGATGAATATTCAGGTTATTTTCAGATTTGTATAGACCCGGAGGATCAGGAGAAGACCACTTTCACTTGTCCTTTCGGTACATTCGCTTATCGACGTATGCCATTCGGGCTTTGCAACGCCCCAGGACTTTCCAGCGGTGTATGGTGAGTATTTTTGGTGAGTTACTAGAACACTGCATGGAAATATTCATGGATGATTTTTCTATATTTGACACATCATTTGATACTTGTTTGGATAATTTGTCTAGAGTACTACATAAATGCATTGAAATTAATCTTGTCCTGAATTTTGAAAAATGTCATTTTATGGTAGAGCATGGGATTGTTTTAGGACATATAGTCTCTAGGAAAGGCATTGAAGTAGATCCTGCTAAAGTTAGTGTTATATTTTCTCTATCTTACCCCATATACGTACGGGATGTTCGAGCTTTTCTTGGCCATGCAGGATTTTACAGGAGGTTTATTAGAGACTTCAATGAGATTTCTCACCCCTTGACTAGACTTTTGAAGAAGGATGTAGATTTTTGCTTTGATGAAAAATGCAAGGAAGCTTTTTAGAGATTGAGGGAGGCTCTTATTTCAGCTCCTATTATTAGGCCTCCTGATTGGACTCTACCTTTTGAGTTGATGTGTGACGCTTCAAATTTTTCAGTAGGGGTTGTACTGGCACAGAGGGTAGATGGAGCGCCACATGTCATTTGCTATGCGTCCAATGTTGATACAGTCTAGCCCGATTATTGTTTTGGTGTTGACACCGATTTAAGTTTGGTTGAGTAATTCGGATTAAGTCCTGGTCGGGGACTGGGCACGGAGTGAAGGAAATCCCGGTGAGTGAAGTCGGGTCCTGGTGAGTGAAGCCAGGTGACGGAAATCCTGGTGAGTGAAGCCAGGTGATGGAAATCCCGGTGAGTGAAGCCGGGTCCTGGTGAGTGAATCCAGGTGACGGAAACCCCGGTGAGTGAGGCCGGGTCCTGGTGAGTGAAGCCCGGTGACGGAAATCCCGATGAGTGAAGTCAGGTCCTAGTGAGTGAAGCCAGGTGACGGAAACCCCAGTGAGTGAAGTCGGGTCCTGGTGAGTCAAGTCAGGTGACTGAAATCCAGGTGAGTGAAGCCGGGTCCTAGCGAGTGAAGCTAGGTGACCGAAACCCTAGTGAGTAAAGCCAGGTCCTAGCGAGTGAAGCTAGGTGACCGAAACCTTGATGAGTGAAGCCATATCCTAGTGAGTGAAGCTAGGTTGAATGAAGTCCCGGAGAGTGAAGCTGGGCACGGAGTCTCGGTCCGGGGGACTGAACATGAGTCAGAGAAGGCTAGGGAGCCTGTTCTCTGGACTTAGGGTTGAATTAGTCGGAGCTGGATCGGTCTGGAGACTGATCAAGGAGTTGGCACGAACTCCCTGTTGTGGATCGGTCTGGTAACCGATCCAGTGAAGTCTGATCGTTCTGGTGAACGATCAGGGAGAGAACAGAAAGGTCTCTGTTTGGCTTCTGATCGTTCTGGTGAACGATCAGAGAGAGATCAGAAGGGTCTGGAGAAACCCTTGACCGATCAAAGATTGGACTTTCCTCATCCTGACCGATCAGGATGGTTCCTGATTGATCAGGTCACAACCTGATCGGTCAGGTGACTGATCAGGGCCTTTGGCTGGTGGTAGGGGCTTGCAAGCCCAGCAAAGTGAGGGATCGGTCAATGTGACCGATCCACGATCCCTGATCGATCAGTGTGACCGATCAGGGAGACACTGGATCGATCAGGAGGTGACCTGATTGATCAGGGTCTTCTCTGATCGGTCTGTGGACCGATCAGTAGCTGATAACTTTAATTCAAATCCGCTGTCAGACTTCTGATCGCGTTCTGATAACTTCTGTTTTCTCTGCTATTTCTCTGATTCACGTTTGATATCATTTGCTAAGCTTTTGCTAAGTGTGCAGGTAATGCAGGGATGATTCAAACAATGGAGGAGGGTCAACTGGGGACTTTCCCTTGATCAGGTTTGGCTGTTTTCTCTTCTCAGGTTACAACGGGCATCTGGCGCGGGCTAGCAACGACTGGGAAGCAGACGAACTGACCTGGGCTCGGCTGAAGAGAGTTCAGGGAGTCCAGAAGAGGTCAGTAATAGATGAGGTTGTTGCAGACGAGCTGGTGAGCAGCTGGTGAGCTGCAGAGACGCGCCTGTGACCTGGCGATGGGTGGCGATGGGTAGAAGCTTAAGTGTTGGCTAGCAAAGAAGCATCAGGGGGACTTGAGCGACTGTCTGATCTCTTTGAAATGCTAACACTCTGATACTTTGCATCTTGAGAGCTTTGAGCCAGTGGAGAAGTTTGCGAGTCGATCAATAAGCAGACACCGCGAGAAGGAAGAGCTGAGTGAAGGCTCTTGCCAGGATCTTGCTGTGTTGTGAGTTGTGCTTTGTAAACTGTCTCCTTCGTGCTCTGTAAGCTTTCTCTGTCTCTGTGCTGTATTTCATATCATTCTGTTGAGACTCGTTGTGGAGAGGTTTCTCCACCGAAAAGGTGGTTTCGATTATCCGGATTTCCCGGGGCTTGATCTGCCGACGATCAAGGGATCGCCCACCTCACGGGCACGCCAAGGAGTAGGGGCAAGTTATCCTCGAACCTTGTAAACCATCCTTGTTAGCTTCTTGAGTTTGTGTTTAGTTTCTGCATTTCTGTTTCTGCATTTCTACTTGTATTCTTCCGCTGCTAATCCTTAAGTGCAGAAACCTCGAAAGAAAGAAAAGTTTGTGTCTGGCTATTCACACCCCCCCCCTCTCTAGCCATCCAAGCACCAACAAGTGGTATCAGAGCTTGGGGCTCTGTTCAAACGGACTAACACCCGAGGGCTTACAACAACGATGGTTTTGAGAGAAGGATTCAACACCAACCGACCTCCCTTTTTGACGGGGCTGATTTCCAGTATTGGAGATCACGTATGGAGTATTATCTCAAGACAGACATCGGAATGTGGTTTTCGGTGAAGGAGGGGTTCATTCCTCCAAAAGATGCTGAGGGAAAGGAGTTGGAATCCTCAAGATGGTCGGTTGAGCAATCTCGCAAGGGAGAAGCCGATGCGAAAGTGGTGGTCACCTTGCAGTGCGGGATGACCAAGGACCAGTTGATAAAAGTTGGTCCCTTCACTAGTGCGAAGGACCTTTGGAATAAGCTTATCGAACTCCATGAAGGCACTCAGGACTCAAGGATAGCCAAGAGGGACCTTTTCCTCAACCAACTCCAAAATCTCACGATGAAGGAGTCCGAGACGGTAAGTGAACTCCATGGCCGGTTCAAAGAAATTCTTAACGGCTTACATTCCATTGATGAAAAGGTCGAGAATCGCGACCTTGTGAGGTATGTTCTAAAAGCCTTTCCAAGGAGTGCCTTGTGGTCATCCATGGTGGATGCTTACAAGGTTTCCAAGGATCTCTCTATTATTAAATTAGAAGATTTATTTTGTGAAATGGAACTACATGAGATTGCTAACCAAAGCCCAAAGGAGAAGGGTGTAGCTCTTGTGGCAGGGGACAAGACCAAGAAGAAGAAAAAGAAGAAGAAGGAAAAGGAGGAGGAAAGTTACTGTCACGTGGCCTTCATGGCCTTATAAGAGTCAAGCAAGGAGGGTGATAACGAATCATGGGACTCCTCAACTGTGGCTTCATCATTTTCGGATGATGAAGAGGTAATTTCTCCCGAGTTAGACAAATGTTATAGAACAATAGCATGCCTAACTGATTTTCTTAAAAAATCTAAGAACAAGGTTAAACTATTGAGATTGGAAGTAGAACAATTAAAAACCTCTAAGGATGAGGTAATTGATGATTTGCATGATAAGTCCCTTGAGAGTGAAAATAAGGACATGAGGAGCGAAGTTGAAAACCTCAAGAATATTCTTGAGAAATTTTCAACTAGCTCCAAAACTTTAGATATGATTCTTAATTCCCAAAGAGCCGTTTACAACAAGGCCGGTATAGGTTACCGACCTAAAGAACCAACCTTTGTATCATTAATGTCAAGAACCCAATTTAGATCACAAAATGATTCTAGGGTTCAAAAAGTTAGAAAGAAAATAACTAAGGCATGGGTGCCAAAGTCTTTCATTGTAGATGTTTTAGGTCCCAAAATTTGGGTACCAAAACATCTATATTTCGAATTGTATAGGCATTGATTGAGGGGGAGCATCTATCAACATGGGTGGTTGATATTTGGTGCTCCAAATACATGACCATTCCTAGTTATGGATGTGCTTACCATTTCCTCCATTTAATGGATATTTACTACCTAGCTATAAGGAATGGTTCTTTTCCATCTCGAGTTAGATGATTGGAGTTAAATGGAAATCATAAACTTCATACCCAATATAGATACATGAAAATTTTTCCCATGTACTCTACTTTATTGGTGTCACTTGAAAATTCTCTCATTTGTAGTTGTATACATTTGGGACTACAATTTATCAAAATTACTCCAATATAATTAAGTCTATGGTTAAGACAAACCTAGATCTGTGGATTATCAAAATTGATTGGAGTAAATATGTTATAAACATAATTGGGACACACTTGGAATTTATTCATACAAACCTAATACAAGTTTCAAACAAAACTATTTTGAACATTTTAAATTCATAAGGAATCCTTGATGAGAAATAAATTCTAAACAAACACATGAAAAATCTCTTCCATTTACTCTATACTGGAGAATTTTCTTATTCATGTTTATGGGCATTTTGATGTTGATACAAACCTGATAGAAAATTTGGGGGACTATAGACTTGCTACATACTCTAATCTTACTAGAAACATACTGATACAAACCAAATCTATTTTTGAAATATTTTCAAAATCCATAAGGACTCTTGGCTTTCAGTGAGGAATAATTTTTAGTTAAGGGAATCCCTTTTAGGATCAAAGGAATTAAATCTAATTGTATTAGGGTTCTGGAGTGGTTGAGAGTTGGAACAAATTTGTTTCTGAAATCTGATCAGTTTATGAGCCAAGAAATCTTCTGTATCGAATCTGGTCGGTCACCGACCGATCAGGACTCACCCTGATTGGTCACCGTGACCGATCAGGGGCCTTTCTGATCGGACTGGTGACCGATTAGATCAATTCTGATCAGGGAACTCCCAGATCGTTCCAAATGGTGTCAGACTACTCCTCAGCCCGATACCCTTTCATCAATTAGTATTAGATTACTGATCATACTGATACAAACCGATTATAATTGGAAAATACTGGTCATACTTGGAACAAATCTAATACTGATTTGATACAAACCTGTAATGGAACTTTCAAATCCATAAAGGTTGTTTGAATCATGACTCTTGTTTCTTGATGAGGAATCATTTTTAGTCAAGAAACTCAACTCATGTTTCAGAAATTTTTCTGAAATATCGAATGTTAATGGAGTCTACACCCCTGTGGTGGAATGTCAATTGTCAATGCAGTCTGATCAGGAACGTATCAGAGTTTCAGAAATGTTTCCGAAATCTGATCAGTCCCCAGACTAATCAGAAATATTTCTGTATCGAATAATCAACGAACCTGATCGGTCACAGAGACCAATCAGAACTATGTGTCGGATACAGCTGCGTTCCTTACTTGTCATATGAAGTATATACGCGTTTGACCATGATATAATTCTGTATATGCTTTTATGTGTAATTCACACTTACCTTTGATTATTTTGGGTTTGGGGAGAGACCCTTGTTTAAGGGGGAGGTATTTTAAACTTAATAACCAGTCTATACCCTTTTCGATGTTTGACAAAGGGGGAGAGAATGGTTGATTAAGTTTAGGGTTTGTTATTTTAGGGGGAGGACTTTGATTCCCTTACGATAATTGAATTGACTTCGATTGATCATTAATACCTAAACTTAAATCGGGTTGTCAAACAACAAAAAGGAGGAGATTGTTGATGCAGTCTAGCCCGATTGTTGTTTTGGTGTTAACACCGATTTAAGTTTGGTTGAGTAATTCGGATTAAGTCTTGGTCGGGGGCTGGGCACGGAGTGAAGGAAATCCCGGTGAGTGAAGCCGGGTCCTGGTGAGTGAAGCCAGGTGACGGAAATCCTGGTGAGTGAAGCCAGGTGATGGAAATCCCGGTGAGTGAAGACGGATCCTGGTGAGTGAAGCCAGATGACGGAAACCCCGGTGAGTGAAGCCAGGTGACGGAAATTCCGGTGAGTGAAGCCGGGTCTTGGTGAGTGAAGCCAGGTGACGGAAATGCCGGTGAGTGAAGCCGGAGTCCTGGTGAGTAAAGCCAGGTGACTGAAATCCCAGTGAGTGAAGCCGGGTCCTAGCGAGTGAAGCTAGGTGACCGAAACCCTGGTGAGTTAAGTCAGGTCCTAGCGAGTGAAGCTAGGTGACCGAAACCCTGGTGAGTGAAGCCATGTCCTAGTGAGTGAAGCTAGGTTGAATGAAGTCCCGGAGAGTGAAGCTGGGCACGGAGTCTCGGTCCGGGGGACTGAACATGAGTTAGAGAAGGCTAGGGAGCCTGTTCTCTGGACTTAGGGTTGAATTAGTCGGAGCTGGATCGGTCTGGAGACCGATTAGGGAGTTGACACGAACTCCCTGTTGTGGATCGGTCTGGTGACCGACCCAATGAAGTCTGATCGTTCTAGCAAACGATCAGGGAGAGAACAGAAAGGTCTCTGTTTGGCTTCTGATCGTTCTGGTGAACGATCAAAGAGAGATCAGAAGGGTTCTGGAGAAACCCTTGATCGGTCTATTTGATCGATCAAAGATCAGAATTTCCTCATCCTGACCGATCAGGATGGTTCCTGATCGGTCTGGGAGTGACATGATCGGTCACCAGACCGATTAGGGAACAACCTGATCGGTCAGGTGACCGATCAGGGCCTTTGGCTGGTGGTAGGGGCTTGCAAGCCCAGCAAAGTGAGGGATCGGTCAGTGTGACCGATCCACGATCCATGATCGGCCAGTGTGACCGATCAGGGAGACACTGGATCGATCAGGAGGTGACCTGATCAATCAGGATCTTCTCTGATCGGTCTGTGGACCGATCAGTAGCTGATAACTTTAATTCAAATCCGCTATCAGACTTCTGATCGCGTTCTGATAACTTCTGTTTTCTCTTCTATTTCTCTGATTCACGTTTGATTTCATTTGCTAAGTGTCTGCTAAGTGTGTAGGTAATGCAGGGATGATTTAAACAATGGAGGAGGGTCAACTGGGGGCTTTCCCTTGATCAGGTTTGGTTGTTTTCTCTTCACAAGTTACAACGGGCGTCTGGTGCGCGCTGGCAATGGCTGGGAAGCAGACGAACTGACCTGGGCTCGGCTGAAGAGAGTTCAGGGAGTCCAGAAGAGGTTAGTAGTAGCTGATGTTGTTGCAGACGAGCTGGTGAGCAGCTGGTGAGCTGCAGAGACATGCCTGTCACCTAGCGATGGGTGGCGATGGGTAGAAGCTTAAGTGTTGGCTAGCAAAGAAGCATCAGGGGGACTTGAGCGACTGTCTGATCTCTTTGAAACGCTAACACTATGATACTTTGCATCTTGAGAGCTTTGAGCCAGTGGAGAAGTTTGCGAGTCGATCAGCAAGCAGACACCGCGAGAAGGAAGAGCTGAGTGAAGGCTCTTGCCAGGATCTTGCTGTGTTGTGAGTTGTGCTTTGTAAACTGTCTCCTTCGCGCTCTGTAAGCTTTCTTTGTCTCTGTGCTGTATTTCATATCATTCTGCTGAGACTTGTTGTGGAGAGGTTTCTCCACCGAGAAGGAGGTTTCGATTATCCGGATTTCCCGGGGCTTGATCTGCCGACAATCAAGGGATCACCCACCTCACGGGTACGCCAAGGAGTAGGGGCAAGTTATCCCTGAGCCTTGTAAACCATCCTTGTTAGCGTCTTGAGTTTGTGTTTAGATTCTGCATTTCTGTTTCTGCATTTCTACTTGTATTCTTCCGCTGCTAATCCTTAAGTGCAGAAACCTCGAAAGAAAGAAAAGTTTGTGTCTGGCTATTCACACCCCCCCCCTCTGTAGCCATCCAAGTTCCAACATCCAAGACTTTAGATGTTGCTCAGGCTAACTATACCACCACAGAAAAAGCTTCTTTCTATTTTTTCTCTTTGGATAGATTTAGATCATATTTGCTATGTTCTCATGTGATTGTATTTTCTGATCATGCAGCCTTAAAGTATCTCTTGAAGAAGCCGGATGCGAAGCCCAGATTGATTAGATGGATGCTTCTACTTCAAGAGTTTGATTTGGAGATTTGAGATAGGAGTGGTAAGGAGAACTTGGTGGCAGATCATTTGAGCAAGATAGAGGGAGATGGACACTTTACAGCCATTGATGATGATTTTAGAGATGAGCACCTTTTAGTGGTGCATGGTGAGTTGCCATGGTATGCGGATCTAATTAACTATTTAGTAGCTAATGGTTTTCCTGCACAATCTACTAAGGCTCAGAAAGATAAATTTAAGAGTGAAGCTAAATTTTATGTGTGGGATAATTCTTATTTGTGGAAATTTTGTAGTGATCAAATAATTAGAAACATACCTGATCATGAGTTTCATTCAGTTCTTACACTTTGCCATTCGTCAGCCTGTGGAGGACATTTTGGTCCACAGAGGACCGCTAGGAAAGTATTAGAATGTGGATTATACTGGCCTACTTTATTCCATGACGCTTATCTATTTTATAAAAAATGTGATCGATGTCAGAGAACAGGAAACATAGGAGTTAGGAATGAAATGCCCCAACAAACTATGCTTTTTTGTGAAATTTTTGATGTATGGGGGATAAACTTTATGGGACTTTTTCCTGCATCTTATGGATTTTTGTATATATTACTTGCTGTTGATTATGTATCTAAATGGGTGGAGGTCATTCCCTCCAGGACTGACGATTCTTTTGTTGTTGTGAGTTTTGTTAGGTCACACATTTTTGGTAGGTTTGGAATTCTAAAAGCTATTATAAGTGATCAAGGTTCACATTTTTGCAACATGCACATGAAGGCTTTACTCAACAAAGATGGGATTTTGCATAAAGTGTCTACTTCCTACCACCCCCAAACTAATGGACAAGCCGCGGTATCAAACAAAGAGATTAAGGCAATCTTGGAAAAGACCGTGGGGCTTAGTAGAAAAGATTGGAGCAAAAGACTTGATGATGCATTATGGGTTTATCGGACGGCATATAAGACACCTATTGGAATGTCTCCCTACCGGCTTGTTTATGGGAAAGCTTGTCACTTGCCCGTGGAGATAGAGCATAGAGCTTATTGGGGATGAAGGCTTGCAATTTTGATGCAAATAAAGTGGGAGAAGAAAGAAAGCTACAACTTCAAGAACTTGAGGAGATAAGATTGGAAGCATATGAAAACTCAAGGACTTACAAAGAGAAGACTAAGAACTTTCATGATAAGCATATAGTGAAGAAGGAGTTTTAAATTGGCGACAAAGTTCTTTTGTATAAATCAAGGCTCAAATTAATTAAAGGTAAGTTGAGGTCTAGATGGGAAGGTCCATTTCTTGTTACTAATGTTTTTCCTTTTGGTGTTATTGAGATAAAGGATGAGGCTAATGATCCTATTTGGAGAGTTAATGGCCACCGGCTCAAGAAATATTTTGAAGAAGTGAAGGAGTTAGATGTGGATGGATTGGATGTTAAAGATGTTATCTACCCAACTTAAAGGGGAGTTTGATCCTTCTTACACTTTTATTTCATTGTATATACCATTTTTATATTTTTCTAGCAGTAAATTTTTCTTTTACAATGAGTTCTTGTTAATAAATGCTTAGGTAGTGTAGAGTGAATAAAGACTCATTGTAGATATCATTTTAACCTTTTTGGCATCTTGTTTCATGCATGATTTGGAATAAATGTATCCCTCTAGATTTTCTTTATATCATTTTAGAATCCTTTGAAAGTGAATTAAATTTGGTTGTTAAAACTTAGGATTTGAGCCTATGGAGGAAAATTCTTGGATACTTGAGTTACTACTTAGTTATGGACTCTAGATTGATGATTTGAGATGAATTCTTTTTACTTAGTGAGGATTTGGCCTTATTTTTGAGATACACACATGTGATTGTACTCTAGAACTTGCTTAAGTTCTTTCGAAACTATATTTCTATGATTGGACCACATTTATAGAGGTGAATCACCTTGTTTCCTTTTTCATATTATTTTTTTCCATATTCCTTGTTGATCCACTCTATATTTTATATTCCTTGCAATATTCCTTTTTCATAACCATATTTTCCATGGACTTGGGTGCTTTAGTTGTTTCTTAATGTTACTTTGCCCGAGACGGTCAAAAAGCTAAGTGTGGGGGAGGTGGTTAGTGTTTTGATGTGTTTTGGTGAGAAATGATGCATTTTGAAGCTTATTTTTAATTGTTACTGTGAAATTCCTAATGTTAAGTTAGCAATCTGTTTTGATGGATTTAAAGGAATGAAAAGGGCTTGTTTGAGTTGTTGTTGAAACTTTCTAGAATTCAAATCTAGTTAACAACCTCCTGCTTCATACTAGACAGTAAACATGACTCACCAACAAGGCCACTGAACTTGACTGAACTGATCTCTACATTCTCATGGATGCTTGATTTTTGTAAAGGTAGCATACCATGTATTGAAGGCATTAGCAAACTGCATGGCCAAACAGTGGTTTTAATGTATCTTGGATGTATCAGAAAATCTCAGAAACATCAATCCATCCATTATAAATTCTCAAGATCAAAAGGGTAGAGTCAAATGTGAACAAGGTGCTGGAATGAAGTGGGATTCGTTGGCTGCAGAATAACTGAAGAAAAGGGTATCAAGTTGAGTTGTTGTGCCATGTTTTTGGAGTAAGCATTAAATTCAAGGAGAAAATAGTTCAAACTACCATTTATCTGATAGCAAGTGGGAACATTGGACTTCAAAATTTAAACTGAGAAGCTTAAAAGAAAATAGAGTTGATTAGTAGCTGAGCCATAGAAGCTGTAGACAACAACATTGGAAAGGAAGAATTGAAACCGTAAGATCAAATCTATGCTAAGTACAGGAGAGAAAAAAACAAGGAAGTATCAAGTCCTAATTTAGAACTGCAAGTTACTGAAAAGTTCTCAACATTTCTGAAGTGCTGAGAATTGATTTTGATATCAGAAGAAGTCTGATCGGTCACAGTGACCGATCAGAAGACTGCTAAACCGATCAGGAGTAACCCTGATCGGTCTCTTTGACCGATCAGGAGGAGCCCTGATCGGTCTCTTTGACCGATCAGAAGAGGGTTGGATTACTGAAGCTTGGCTTATTCCACTCGATCAATTTTTTAATGGGGATCATTCGAAATGAAACAATTCATTAAAAAAACAAAAAAAAAAGAAGAAGAAAAATTCAATTCCAGTGAGATGATGGATGCTGAAATGAAAAAAAATCTTTTGGATGAGAATGACTTTAGTTTTTCAAACTTGGAGTCTCTATATGGACTTTTATCAAAACTGGATGAGTTTGCTATGAAAGAGGATTATGGAAGCATAAAAAGTATTATCATGATAAGTTTATTCTCATACAATTTGTATCTCAGCCATGTGAAATGTTCACAGAACTTAAGCAATGAAGCAATTTAGCACCTTTGGCACACTAAAAACTAAGCAGAATCTGAAACAAAGCAGAATCTGAAACTGAGCAGAATTTGAAACAAGTTACTAAAACAAGGAGCAGAATCTGAGCTGTTACCAATTGCTGAACATAACTTGGAGCAGGGAGCTTTACTAACCACTACTAAGGATTTGTTGGGAACTGAAGAAATAAGAGGAGCAACTGATTGAAGGAGAATACTACTCTTGGATGGTGGAAACATCTGTCAGAAGCAGAGTCAAAAGAAGAAGCAGGATTGTCAAACAAAAAAAATCAGTGACCTTTAAAAGTGAATGTGCCAAATGATAGTTAGGTGTTTTAGACAAACGGGTAGTGAATTCAAGCTAGGGATGGATGAATACAATATGTAGGATACTGTAAGAGCAAGCTGTGATGGAATTTGACTTGAATTCAGTAGAAGGAGAGGTAGCTGAGTAACTGCGCCAACCATAACTCTGTTTATTGCAAGATAATACAAAAAGAGAGAGACAAAGTTCATTTAGTTACATTCTTTAGTATCCAAGTCTTCCACCTTCTTAAATTCTTCATCTACTACATTTCTATTTCATTCTTATCATTCCATATTTCTTAAACTTGCTTAAATGAGCCTTTTCAGGTGTGAATTCAACTCAAGAATGATGGTGGAGAGTAGAGCATAAGCAAGCTTATGGTAGTGCAAGAAACATGATGTGTTTGAGTGAGCTCCACTTCATCAAAATTTAGAACTTAGGAAGAGAGTCACCAAAAATTTCCTTGAGAGGATTTGTGTGTTTAATTCATCTCAATTAGTCATGAAAGATGAAATATACTTTGTTGTTGACTAAGGACAAGACTTTAGTCCATTGAGTTTAGATTTTTGAGATTTGACAACCCTAGGTAATCTCCTTTCAATTGCTTTTAACTATGATTGAGAATAATCTAGGGGGAGTACATCATTAGTTCACTAGTTGGTTTGTGCGAGACGCCCAAGTGCAAGTGCGGGGGAGTTGATAATTACCATCTTGATAATCAATTTAGGCTTTTAAACCCATGTTTTGATCCCTTTTATACGCTTAATCTTGCATTTACGCTAGGTTCTATGAGTTATTTCTATTTTAGCTTTGGATGTAAATTTTTTCATATTTGAGATGTTTTGGCATTAAAATTTGAATATAATTTTGTAAGCTTCGAATGATCACGGACCTAGATCAGATTGGATCGAATTTGAGTTCAGACTTGGCTTTAATCAAGAGGATTAAACGATGGAGAAATATGGGTCATCCAATCAAGACATGGGGAGATCTGAGCCATCCTTCATTTTCTGATCAATCCGAGCTCATGGTAGAGTTAATCAAGACCATAGATAAGGATCTGAAGTTTTGGTCCAAATCAGAAGTCATCTAGCCGTTGTATCTGTTGGATTGATAGAATACGATAGAGGGGGGGTGAATATCGTAAACCGTTTCGGATTTAGAGAGAGAATGCATAGCGAAAAATTAACACGAAAACCAAATGCGAACACAAGGATTTACTTGGTTCGAAGTCGCGGTCGGCTCCTACTCCAAGGCCCACGGTCGTTGACCGTTTACTGCGGGCAATTCTATATGTGCGCAAAATGTTTACAGCAGAATATCACAGTTGTAGTACAGTAAACTGAAACTTAAAACTCTTCGTTACCAGCGCCCGGTGTGGATTGTACTTCGAAAAAGAGGGTTGTCGTCGGTGCTTGTATCTCGAGATGGGAGGTTTCCGGAGCAGAGCGCTTGAGTCGAAGAGCATATTGGCGTTGGAAGAATGTGTTGAGAAGCCTTGAGCTCCTTATATAGTGAGTCTGGGGGCGCCCGGGACGTTGGGGGCGCCCTCCACGTGTCACTTGATCCGGCAAACTCTCGGTCAGCCATTATCCCTCCAGGATCGGGCTGAGGTTTGACGGGGGCGCCTGGGTTGACTCGGTCCGCTGGCTTCTCGCTGGCTTGAACTCTATCCACTTCGTTAGCTTGGACCCAGGGCGCCCGAGGCATCCGGGGCGCCCGGGAGCACGGGGGAGCCCGGGAGCAGGGGGCGCCCGGGAGCTAGGCTTCCGAAGCGTTTTCTTGCTTAACTCTTGTTTGGCTTTGACTTAGGGCGCCCGGGACCTCCCGAGTGCCCAACCCAGCTGCTGCCTCTCTCCTTTGAGGCGTTCTGAGCTGCAGACACTTATTCCTTCAGTGCTGCATCCAGGGTTAGTACCAAACATGATAAAGCAAGTATGTTAGTGAGTCTTACAGCCGTAGCTGTCTTGGTTCTGACTTTGGGTCTCCCAAAATGGAACCCTAGGTCGAACCGACGCCTACTGTTTCTTCGACGGGGAACGCGTCCTCACCTACTCCTCTCAGGAGAATTTACCTGTTGCCAACCGGCTCCTCCGGTTGGACTTTTGCCCAGCAGTCCTTCGCCAGGTGCCTAGCTGTCCTGTGCCAGGTCTTCAGTACCAAGCAGTCCTTCGCCTGGTACCCAGCAGTCCTTCGCCAGGTCTTCGATTCCAAGCAGTCCTTCGCCTGGTGCCCAACAATCCTTCGCCAGGTCTTCGGTTCCAAGCAGTCCCTCGCCTGGTGCCTAGCAGTCCTTCGCTAGGTCTTCAACTCCTAGCAGTCCTTCGCTAGGTGCCCAGCAGCCCTTCGCCGGGTCTTAGGGTTCCGATGCCTAGCAGTCCTTCGCTAGGTGCCTAACAGTCCTTCGCTAGGACTTCGTTTCCTGGCAGTCCTTCGCCAGGTGCCTAGCAGCCCTTCGCTAGGACTTTGTTTCCTGGCAGTCCTTCGCCAGGTGCCTAGCAGCCCTTCGCTAGAACTTTGTTTCTGCACACTTGAGTAACTTTATTAGATCACAAATAACACTTAATTTTGAATCCTTTGCCAATATCAAAACAAGGTTCGATATGGTGCTTCCTGCACCAACAGTATCAAGCTCGAGAGGAGTCTAAGTCATCCATTCAAAAGGAAGGGCAATCCAAGTCATCCGTTGCAGATCTAATCGATCCAAGCTACGGGGAAGAAGATCCTGACCATTGATGGAGATCTAGAAAGTTTGGTTTCAATCCGAGATGATCTGACCGTTGGATTAAGCGAACATGATCACAGCTGTTCAATTTTAATTAGAATTAGTTAAATCAGAAACTCCTCACCAGCTCTCGGGGTCGCGAGTTCTTCCTTGTTCTTAGCATTTTCTTTGTTTTCTTCTCTGATTGAGCACGGCCAATCTCAGATCTAAGCTTCGTTTCAAGATTTTGAATCATCGAGGTAGACCTCTTGCGAAGTTTGCTAACCAAATTTGTCTCTAGAAAGCTCAGGTGAGGGTTTCGCCTAGAGCTAAGCTTCTGCCGATCAATTCCTTTTTGATTGCTGTCTTCATCGGCCGGAGTATGTCAAGGCATTCAGAAGGTTTCTGGTCTGAGCCGGATCCGATATTCAGCTCATCAAGAAGAAAAGAGATCAGTGGTCGGGTTTTCAGATATGTGATCGGTCTCCAAACCGATCACAGGGAGTCCTGATCGGTCTGCTTGACCGATCAAGAAGATCAATACGCACCAAGCCAAGTGCAAACTGATCAAGGGAGTCATTCTTGCTGATTTCGAGCTAGAGGGTTTCTAGCATGGCTCTTGTGTGACGGCAAGAAGGAGATCTTGGTGAAGGGACTGATTTGATGTTTAATTCTGTAAAATTTCATTTCTGAAATACTTATTTCCTTAAGTTGTTTCGGTTTGAACCCAGCTACGTTTTAGTCAAGTTTCTTAGCATGTTTTGTTTTGGTTTTCACAATTCTGCAAGTAGTTACAGATTACCTACATTCAATATTAGTTCTTGAATTGCAATCTCATAATTTTGAATTGAATTGCTTAGTTTTCAAATAAGGATAAGTGTGGTTCCTACAATTTCGAATTAGTTTCTGAATTAGCTGAGTTTATTCTGTTTCCACTGTAATTTTATTCATATTCACAAAAATACTCATTTCACTTGAAAACCCCAAACAGAAAATAATGAATTCAAGCTTGAATTAAGCATTCTTAGCTAGTCCTTGGAAAAATACGACTTGAGGCCCATATACTACACTTAGTTTTGTGAGCTAAGGGTTTTCAATTTAAAAATTCAAATTTGAGACTCATGGTGACACTGATTATGGGCTTATATTAGCGACCCACGCTCCCTGGGTACAATTCGACCGAGCATCCAGACTCTCGCCTTCATGCGAGTTATAAGCGGGCATGCCCCCGCGCACCCCTCAGCTCGGCTCCAAGTCGGATGCATGGCGGCCCACGCTTCCTAGGTACAATCCGACCGAGTAGCCAGACTCTCGCCTGTGTGCAAGGTGCAAGCGGGCATGTTCCTGCAATCCCCTTGGCTTGGCCCATGAATTGGACCCGGGGTGACCCGTGTGCCTCAGGATTAAACTAACTTAATGGCAAGGCCCTGAACCTCCCGAGTTAGTAGCTCTACATACTCGGCTTAGCGCCCTTCGCCAGATTCTTTGTTAATATCCCTGAGTGGCCAACACTTAGAAACAATCACGCTCTAATGCTTAACCTAGTCACTTATGAAGCTGAGTTACTCAATCGTTGTCTCACCCGAATGGACCTCACTAACGCTTGCTCAAGCCATTAACACTCAGAAGCAGAGACAATTACATTAGAAGAAGCATAGCAAAAGAAGACTTATATTAAAAGTGAAAGCAGTAATAAAACTGAGGCAAGCCTCTACAATATAACAGAAAAAGAAAGACAAAAACCCGACCCTTACTTGAAGGGTCGGAGGACCTCCTCAGGCATGTTCTGGGTCATACCCGAAAGCTTGACCATTGAGGGGGGGGGGGGGGGGGGAGGCAGGTCCGGAGCTATATGCCCGCCCTGCTTGAGTTTCTAGAACATGTTGAGTATCTGATGCTTCAACATGGCTTCGAGCCGCTCGGACACTTGCCGGTTGAACTCCATAGAGTTGATATACTCAACTCTACGGGCGTCCCACCGACTGGCCTCCCCCTCCTTGTAGCCCCGGAGCTCGTCAAGCTCCAACTGGGCTGCTATTAGTAGGAGCCCTAGAGCCAATTATGTGATGATTGACTAGGGATTTTTTTATCATATTCTATCATTAATAAAGACATGTTTGGTTATTATGCTTACTTTATTATTTGTGTCAAATAACTAAGTATAATAATGCTCTTTTGTAGTAGGTTTTATCTACATTATATCGATTGGTTGAATCGATAGTGAGATAATGTAGAGAACACTACACTAAATTATTCCTAGTCAAGCATTAATATTCAGGGACAATATTAATGCATGAAGACTAGCATGTAGGTCAATTGATGACTTGAGCTCACAAGTCATGGATATGTGATATCAAGTTGACACATGGGTATACATTAGAGAATGTGTACTGAATTGACCCATCATGAGAAAGTTTCATAGATTGTCATATGAGTGTCATAAACTTTCTTATGTGACTATTAGTATGAATAGTCCTTAGACCTTAAGTCACTACGGTTCCCTACATAAGGAGTTATATACTTTGGTATCGTCAAACGTCACCCATAACAGGGTGGACTATAAAGGCGATCACTGGGTATGTAATGAATTATGCGGAGGTATGTGAGTGATGTAGATGGGATCTATCCCTCCCATATGATGGGAGTGATATCTGTGGGCCCCTTGATCGAGTAGGACTACTGAAACGCATGACCATGCTCAAATGAGTCAATATGAGATATTGAGCTCATTTGTTTGAGTGAGTCTACTCGGGGATCAAGAAACATATAGATTGATCGAGGATGACACGGTCTATGCCTTATTGGTCAATCTAGATATCAAGGATAGAAGAACAAGGTCATACATTATCATAGTCACGGAGGTTTAGTCGAATCTCGACTTTTCTTGTTACTTGGATAGCAATGATGCATTACTAGATGCCGCTCATTGCTTATGTGTCTAAAGGGTTTAGGCGCATTGTCAACGTCACGAGAACCTATTGGGTCACACACTAAGGACATGATGCTTCGGGAGATTTGATCGGGAGCCCGAGTTGGGAACTCGGGAGATCTGATCGGGAGCCCGAGTTGGGAACTCGGGAGATCTGATTGGGGCCTTGAGTCGGGAACTCAGGGACTTGGTCGGGAGACTTGGTCGGGAGCTCGGGCTGGGAGCTCGACAGACTGGGTCGGGAACTTGGGCTGAGAGCTCGGCAGACTGGGTCAGGAGCTCGAGCTGGGAGCTCGGCAGACTGGGTCGAGAGCTCGGGAGACTTGGTCGGGAGCTCGAGCTAGGAGCTCGGCAGACTAGGTCGAGAGCTCGGGGACTTGCTCGGGAGACCGAGAGACCCGGTCGGAATTCCTGGAAAAATTCATTAAAGTGTTTAATGAAGGAAAGAGAAAAGTCTCTCTTCATTGAATGAAGAGAAGATGAAGAGTCACATGAAAAGATGTGCTCTTTATTGACTTTAATGAAGGGAAGTCAAAGAGACAAAATACTCTTCATATTCATGGGATGAGTATAAACAAGAATCTAGTCATTTTGAATACAAGTGAGAGCTTTCCCTTCCTCTCTTCTTCCTCTTCTCCCTCTTGGCCAAAACCCTTTTTGGGTTCTTGGTTGTCTTGTAAACTACCTCAAGTTGCTTGCACAACTAAGTTAGTTCTTCCCAAAGTTGAGAGATCATGTTCGTGTGAATACGCATAGTGGCACGGACGCTTGAACCTGCAAGAGATCCGGCGGCACTTGGATGAGCGAGATAACGTAAGGGCACACTCCAAAAGTATACACTGTAGATAGATCTATTAGATAAATGAACTTCGTACGAGTTTTCTTTCGCATGGATCGCTCGAGAGATCTTATTTCCGCTGCGTTTTGTGTTTATGTCGCCGGGTGATCCCAACAGCTGCCTCCCAGGTGGAGTGTTGCACACGCAGCCGACCCATCTCTTCCGCCTGTGCCTGTAGTTCGGCGTCCCGGCTGGCCAGCTGACTTGCCAAAGAGCTGGCCTCCTGTTCCTTGGCCGCCAACTTGACGCGAAGGGGTTCGGAGGCCCAGCTCGCCTCGAGGAGCTCGTCCTAGGTCTTCTGCAGCTCTTCCTTCGCCTGCTCTCGAAGAGCCCAAGCTTTGTGCTCTGTGTGTTCGACCTGGACGAGCCGGAGGCGCGCTTGGGCTACTACCGCATCGGCTGAAGTAATCTGCGCCTTGGAGACCTCCAGCTGCTCCTCCGCGTGGGCCAACCGATCTTGCAGGTCGATAACTTCGACCCTCATGCCGTTGAGAGAGGTTTCGTCGGCAGTCAGCTGAGTGTGTCGAAGTCAAGCCTCCAAGTCCTCCACTCGGCGCTCCGCTCGAAACCGAGCCTTAGCGTGCGCCAGCATAGTCATGGACATAGTGTAGCTGGCATCCCAAAGCTGCAAAAGCGTAGAAGGATCTCGTCAGTACCAAGTTGAAAAAGTCATAAGGGAGAAAACAAAGGAGCTTAGAATACCTGGGTGGCGGCCGACATAAAGGCGTCCGCTCGGATGCTCGGGCCTCGATAGTTGGCTTCCCTAAGGCCATGGAGGAAGTGGTCGATGAGTGGGAAGTGTAGGTGAACTTCTTGTGACCGCTCGGAGGTCACTCCACTCGGCACCTCTAGGCTCATCTTGAGGTCGGAGATTGAAAGGGGCAAGAGATGCATCGGAGGATGCCCTAGCGAATCCCCTGACCGGGGAGAGCCCGACTCCCCAGATAGCGCCTGGTGCGAGGAAGATGGTGGCGCGGAAGGCTCAACGACAAGCCTTTTTCCCTTCTGCCTTTTCCGCACCTGGCTGGTAGAAGCCTCCGCAGGGTCGGTGGGTTGAGGCTCCGACTCAGCCCCGCGCGCTCGCCTACGTCGGAGAATGAGGGGTTGGTCATCTTCTGACTCAGACCAGGGGACAGCAACAGCTGCTGGCGCAGGCGTGGGAGCAGAAGAGTGCGATGGCTTGGGACCCATCTGTTGGATGGGGTGGACCAGCTAGAGGGGGGTGAATAGACGGTTATGAAAAATAATGGAGATAGCACTTATCTAAAAAAAACTTGGTTACAACTGGAACGTTGCTTCCAAGGCAGTTAACGCTCAAGCAGAACTCCTTCAGGCGGAGAAGCCTTTACAATTGTAGCACTGAAGACTTAGAGAGGTTACAATTCAATTGATGCTTTTAATTCTAAATTCTAAGCCTATTTATAGCCTAAGAGAATAAATCTGGATTGTTGATTGTTGAGAAATTTTCTCTTGGCCGTTAATCCATGGATGTAATCTGGATGGTTGATCTTGGATGGGATTAACCTGCATCTATTGGATCTGATTAAAGGATAAGACTTTATCCTTTATGAGATAAAGGAATTTTTATCTTCTGCTTGAGATTGCTATTGTAATCTCCAAGTAAGAATATCGACAAGAACAAACTGTCTCCAACCTTTATCCCAACTGGTAAGCTTGGCAGCCTCTGCTCTCGAGGTCTTGGGTTCAATTCCTCTTAGCAATAATTTAATCATTCTTTTTCCGGGCGACTAGCCTTTTGGTTCTTCTGCTCGCAACAAATTTAATCACATCTCCTCCTTATCCCAGTCAGTAAGGCTGGTGATATACGCAGTTGAGGTTGCTGGTTCGAATCTTCACAGCAACAAATAAAATTCTTTTTGTTTCAGGTGTCTGGTTTGACTTGGTCAAACTGACCAGTCTTTTGGTTCATCTTCTGGGTGATTTCCGGCCAACCGGAGTTAGGCTCACCCGAACCCGACTTCGGCCTTTCGCCCTTCGAGCGTCCTTCCTCTCAGCTTCTCGTCCCTTGGACACCGTGCACGTCCTTCTCGCTCCACCGGTGTACTCTTCTGCAGCTTCCGCATCCCTCGGATTGTACCGAGCCCGTCGACTCACTTCCCCGCACAATCCTTCTCGTCCACTACGTCTTACGCTCGACTTCCTCCGTACCTAAGCTCCTGCACACTTAGCAGAGGGATTAAACATACCAGGACCTAACTTAAAATTTTTTTTCTTCTTTAAATTCTAAATGGACTTAAAAAATTCGGAAATAATTTTGACAAAGTCAACATTCGATTTATAGATTCTAAAAAATCGGATCTAGTCAAACTCTTTTTCCTTCGAGTTCTTAAAATTTAAAAATATGATTTCATCAGAAAAATCATAAAAATTCGAAGAGTGTTCGAAAATTTTCAAAAAGTTTCAAGTGTATAGCCAACTTTCCTTAAGTAACAAAAAAATTATACTGAATTTAAAAAAAATGACACACAATAAAAATTGATAGTCAATATCTGCAAAAAATTATTTTAAGACAGATTTAGGAATCCAAAATAGGTTACTATCAACCGGGTTAGTTAAAAATTTAGGGGGCACATAATTTCTTGGTATTTTCCTAAGTTGGCCCTTGTGATTCTTAAGATACCAGTTCAGCCCCTCAGGATAATGATTCTTTTTCTGTCGCAGGCATGTAATATCAAATTCCAATTTCTTAACTAAATTTTCTAGACTTTCATTTTTATTTTTTAAGTTATCGAAAATACTTAATGGACATGATGTAGATAACTCCTTTTTTAACCTCAATATCTTTCTCCTCTTTTGCATAAACTATTCAAAACAGATTTTAAAACAAAAAAAAATTTGTCGGGAGGTAATTTACATACCTCACTTACCATATCGTTGTATTTGCTGTTTAGTGGTTCCTCGTCGCTGCTGCTTTCGTCAGACGACTTTCCCCCTTCATTAATACTCATCTCCGATGAGCTCTCTTCGTCGTCCTCCTCTTGATGACTCGCCATTAGGGCATGTCTAGCATACTCCTCGATTTCTGACTCGTCAGAAAACGTGTCATCCCATGTCGCTTTCAGCGCTTTCTTTTTCTTCAGCTGATTTTCCTTCTTCTTGTTCTTTAATTTGGGACAGTTGTCTTTAATGTGACCCTCTTCGTCACAATTGTAGCACTTTACCGTTCATCTCTTCGGAGATTTCTTCTTTCCCTGAAACTTTGAAAATTGATTAGATTTAACAAACTTTTTAAATTTACTTACCAAGTATCCTTTTTCTTCTTCTTCTTCATCATCCAAGGATGCCGATTCTTGTACTGTTGTTTTCGCGTTCAGGGCTACACCATTCGTCTTTCGATTTCCTGCAATTCTCGATTCGTGAAGTTCAAATATTGAAATTAAATTCTCGAGCGAAGTTGTCTCGAGATCTTTAGCAATAAAAAAAGAATCAACAAAAGACGTCCAATCGGAATTTCTCGGAAACGAATTAAGCGCGTACCTCAGTGAATCTCGGTTACTTACCTCTTCCCTGAGATTCGTCAGTTCCGTTAACAAACCTTTTATTTTTGAGTGCAAATGCGCTGCTGTTTGACCTTCTTCCATGCGAAGGTTGGTCAGCTGGTTCCAAAGAATGTCCCTTTTGGCGAGCTTGGCTTCGGAAGTCCCTTCGTGTAACTCTAGGAATTTTTCCCATAGTTCTTTCGCGGATGCGTATGTGCCGATTCGGTTGACTTCTTGTGCTGGGAGTATAGAAAGCAGGTGGTAAACTGCTTTTCCATTCGCCACAAAATCAGCTTGTTGCTTCTTGCTCCATTTGGTTAAATCATTCTCTTCGGGAGCTGCAAAACCAGATTGCATTATTATAAACAATTCAAATTCTGTAGTGAAGAATACCTCCATCTTGCGCTTCCATTCGGCGAACTCCCCCTCGAATTTCGACGGGTATATGACAGTTCCGACCATTTTGGTTGATGGTGCTGCAGTTGGCGGTTAGTCCTTCTGCGGCGAACAAGGCTCTGATACCACTTGTTGGATGGGGTGGACCGGCTAGAGGGGGGTGAATAGACGGTTATGAAAAATAATGGAGATAGCACTCGTCTAAAAAAAACTTGGTTGTAACTGGAACGTTGCTTCCAAGGCGGTTAACGCTCAAGCAGAACTCCTTCAGGCGGAGAAGCTTTTACAGTTGTAGCATTGAAGGCTTAGAGAGGTTACAATTCAATTGATGCTTTTAATTCTAAATTCTAAGCCTATTTATAGCCTAAGAGAATAAATCTGGATTGTTGATTGTTGAGGAATTTTCTCTTGGCCGTTGATCCATGGATGTAATCTAGATGGTTGATCTTGGATGGGATTAACCTGCATCCATTAGATCTGATTAAAGGATAAGGTTTTATCCTTTATGAGATAAAGGAATTTTTATCTTCTACTCGAGATTGCTATTGTTATCTCCAAGTAAGAATATCGGCAAGAACAAACTGTCTTTGACCTTTATCCCAACTAGTAAGCTTGGCAGCCATTGCTCTTGAGGTCTTGGGTTCAATTCCTCTTAGCAACAATTTAATCTTTCTTTTTCCGGGCGACTAGCCTTTTGGTTCTTCTGCTCGCAACAGATAAATAACTTTATCATTTGCTCGTAACAAATTTAAGCACATCTCTTCTTTATCCTAGTCAGTAAGGTTGGTGATATACGTAGGAGAGGTTGCTGGTTCAAATCTTCACAGCAACAAATAAAATTCTTTTTTGTTTTAGGTGCCTGGTTTGACTTGGTCAAACTGACCAGTCTTTTGGTTCATCTTCTGGGTGATATCCGGCCAACCGGAGTTAGGCTCACCCGACTCTGGCCTTTCGCCCCTCGAGTGTCCTTCCTCTCGGCTTCTCGTCCCTCGGACACCGCACACGTCCTTCTCGCTCCACCGGCGTACTCTTCCGCAGCTTCCGCGTCCCTCGGATTGTACCGAGCCCGTCGGCTCACTTCCCCGCACAATCCTTTTAGTCCGCTACGTCTTACGCTCGACTTCCTCCGTACCTAAGCTCCTGCACACTAGCAGAGGGATAAACATACCAGGACCTAACTTAACCTGGTTGATCACATCAAAATTTACCGGGGCACTAACACCATCTCTCGCTGCGCTAGCTGCTCCTCCGCGCAAGCCTCCAGCTCGCCATCGTCCAAGCCGAAGCCCTCTTCCAAAGCCGTCGTTAGCATCATGTTAGCTGCAAAATAAGCAGCGCTTAGTCAACCATACAAGAGCAAAGGACCAAAACAGTGAACTTACTGTTAGTGATATGAGGGAAGTTGTTAGTGATATGAGAGAAGTGTCCTAAGGCAATCGCCTTATGATGTAAACATTTATATTAATAAATGATAATTCACTATTTGAGTATACATGTTTTGTGTATTTGATTGGGATCTTAAACTCATCTACTGAATGTCCGCAATACAACTCACAGCATAAGAGAATTTGTGATGGGATCACAACTAGTGATTATCTCTAATGTGCAATTGTGAAGTATTGAAATTATCCCTAGTCGATGAATTGATAAAAACGGACACTATCAATTCTGTTGAGACTAGCATGGGTTATTCTCTAATCAGCTGATTCTCACTGGCTGGTGACATTGGGATGTCCGGAGATAAACATGGATGCTAGTTAAGGGAACTAGTTCATTGGAGTGACTAGCTGTAAGACTTCATATGGGAATATACATGTAGATATGTCAATGAAGTTCTTACTGCAGCTTAAGTGCGATGTTCCTTTGACTTGCGGTGTTCAAGTCATCTTGGTCATGGAGACTTATACTTTAACATCTTAAGCAAGCATCTCCAAGGAGATGTGGACCCAGGATGATTGGGTATAAGCCGAAGTGCCCGAAGATGTTTGAACAACCTACAAAGGATTCACCACTCCTTGCGAGGAGATGTATACCCAGGCCTATCGTCGGATTGTTACTCAAAACCTCTGGCCAGAGTAGATCATGTTTAGAGTGCGAGTCTCTTAAATACATGAGAGTAATTAGAAATCCAAAGGACGAGAAAGACACTACTTGGGCTAGGTGTGACGTAGTCAGCCTAGTGGGGACTGACACAAATAGACCGTGTCCTGAACCAAGTGGGTATAAGGTGGTGAAGGGAATGGGGCACGATTCATTAGAGCTGCTGAAGGGTTTCAGAATAATTTCTTCTGAGGTCAAACCGTTGATCTTTCGATTAATTGGGGATCATGATGTACTACTAGGTGCCACTCATGATCGTTCTATAATTGGTTGATTATAGACGGCCAACATAAATCGAAAGCCTATTTAGTCACACGCACCACGAGTAATCCGAGGGATTTAAAACGAGTTGAAAATTGGATTTTCCGATCAAGAGAAATAAGTCGAATCTGAATTTGTCAGAGGCGCAATGGAAGCTAAAAATGGCTAAGTCTTTTGAAGGCTTATTGGGCGAATTAAATGAGTTTAATTCGCGATCGGTTCGGGTTGGTTTGGCCGGCCAAAGAGGGTGCCAAACCTCTTTGTTGTGGCCGGCCATTAAAAGGGAAGAAAACCAATTTAATTGGTTTAATTAATAAAATAAATCTAGCGCGATTTATTTTATAAATTATGGATAAATAAATTGATATATAAAGAAATTTATATAAAGAGATTTATAAAGAAATTTGTAGTAAATTTATTCTTTTTATGGAAATTAAAATAAACCATGAATTGGTTTAATTTTAATTTATAAAATCAATTATGAATTGATTTATCCATGATAAGAAAATTTTATACAAATTTTATTCCATAATTAAAAGAGAGAAAGTATTTGTTTTATTATAAAGTTAGTTATAATAAAACTTGGCTTAAACGGAATAATTAATAAGAGAATTTATAGGATAAATTTCTTATGTAAAATTCCGTTAAAGAGGAGACTTAGCAAGGGAGAGGTTGCTATATAAAGGAACCAAAGGCTAGCCTTCAATTCCAATCAATTGAGTTGATTAAGAGTTAATCCTCTCCCTCTCTCTCTTATTCTCTTCTCCTTCTCCCTCCCATCTAGGGCTGGCGCCCAACCTAGATCTCCTAGGGCCGGCGCACCTTCATTGTTCTCCAAGGAGTTGGCGTGAGCAATCTACACCAAGGAGAAGCCAACCAAGAAGAAGAAGAAGCGGATCACATCTCCTTCCTTCTCGGAATTCGATTCCGTTTCTCGGGTGGTTAGTTTCCTATCTTTTCTCTTGTTCTTCTAGTTGTGCCTTTAGAGGATCTAGTAGTTCTCGTTGGCACAAAACTCGTGACTTTGCGAAGTCATCCCGAAGAGAACTCGGCGTGGACGCAAATAGAGGCGAAGCTTCCAAGGGACGCTACGGTTGGATCTCGTCCCTTACTTCGAGTTACGCGAGGTACTTAGTAAATTAGTTTACTTTTCCGCAAAGTTTTAATTTATGATTATGTCAACACATCATAAGGTTGCATGCTAGATACGTGGTTAAAATAATTTAGGAAATTATTTTATGCTAATTCTTCCGCTGCACGTAAAAATTTAAAATTTTACGAACCCGTATCCTTGTCGACATGCACCCGGTCCCAACAGTGGTATCAGAGCCGGTTAGTGTTCGACATAATCATATAATTGTTTTGCGGAAAACTTTGTCATAATCTCAATTTTGGAAAAAAATTTTCAATTATGGAAACTTTCCAATTATAATAAATTTTAGATTTAGGAATTTCTAAGTTTGGAAATCCTCATGAAATTTCGCAAACTTTTGAAATATCCTAGTTTCTAAAAATTTTATAATAATTGTGAAAACTTCCCATCTTTGGAAACTTTCCAATTTTGGAAATTTTCTATTTTAGAAATTTTCCAACTTTGGAAATATGTAAGTTTTCTTTGTACCAGAAACTTACAATTATTCTGAAAACCAATTTATGAAATCTCGCAATTTTGGGCACTTTCTTTTAAGAAAGTCTAGACAAATTCATGGACAATTAATTGACAATTAAATTTGAAATGGTCTTTAAATTGACAACAAAATTCTTTATTTTGGATTGAGCCTCGGGGAGCCGTCCAATTTAAAGCTAGTTGTTGTAATTTAATTTCCCACTTTTTAATTGAAATTGTCATGTTTGATTTGGATTGAGCCTCGGGGAGCCGTCCAATTAGATTTACAACAAATTATTTTTCTTTGGGTATCTGAGCCTAGGGGAGCCACCCTTAGAAAATGATTTGTTGTAATTAATTAAATCCATGAATAAAACATGATTTAAGAGGTGATGCTCTTACATGTTGTTGTCTCCAAAATTAATTAGGAAAATGGTTTCCTATAGAGTTTTCTTAATTGAGATTTTCATGAAAATAATATGTCTTTGAATTAAGGGAATTGCCTCTTAATTTAATAAGATTTGATTTAGAGAAATCAAAGTCTTAAACATATTATTTCCGAAATTGATTATGACAATTTAGGAAATTGTTTCCCAAAACAATTCCTTTAATAAAGTATGAAATTAGAATTAGGAAATCCGGTTCCTAATTCAATTAATGAGACTTGATAACTTAAGTCACATACATACTTTATTAAGGAAATCGTTAGTCATGACGTAATGTCATGAATGTGCTTAGAAAAGAAAGGATGAGACCCAAAACCCCTTACAAAATATTAAGGCTAACACCTTCCATTAATATGGTTAGAATCGGAGTTTTGTTTCTCGTTTGGGTTGATGGACACATCCATGCCCAGCTTGAACCTCAACATGTTCAAACCATGGAATTAGTTTATGAATAATATAGTTGGAGTCAGAGGTCAATCCTTAGTTTTGGTTGTTGGACACATCCAAGCCTGACTAAACGATTGAATGAGCTCCAACCATATTAAAACTATTTCTTGATTAATGGGTCAGCCTTAAGCTTGGAGCATCGATTTGTTGTGCCACAGCCAAGGTCGATGTAAAGAGAGGTGCAGTTGGGTGCTATGTATAATGATGCATACTTGTTAATGAGTTAACAACCCAATGATTTATGCAAACATTCAATCAGTTGATAGCATAAAGTGATAGTTACATATATGTGATGTGTAATCGGTATAATTACCTACCTTCATGGCTAAGAATGACTTGATGGCCACAGCCATGGTTATTCTTATCTATGGTTGGATATCAACCTATTTGGAGATGTTCCTACAATCTCCCGAATTGATAAAAAGGGTTATTCAATTTGAAAAATAAATAGAATTTTATTTATGTATGTTGATACATTCTTTAATCATTCTTCTCACATAAACTCAATTTGTATTTCTAGGATAATACTCGATCATGTCTTCTCTAAACTTGCGTTCCATTTTGGACACCAATAAACTGATTGGGCCGAACTTCATGGACTGGCTTCGAAACCTGAGGATAGTCCTCAAGGCGGAAAAGCTTGCTTATGTCATTGAAAATCAACTTCCCGACCATCCTCCAGAAAATGCAACTCCGGACCAATTGTTGGCCATCAGAAACATGTGACCGATTCTGAACTTGCGAGTTACATCATGCTAGCCTCTATGATACCTGAGCTGCAAAAGCAGCATGAGCATATGGATGCTTATACCATCATCTTCACCTTCATGAGTTGTTTGAAGAGCAGGCGAGATCCGAAAGGTTCGAAGTCTCCAGACTCCTCTTCACCACTAAGATGCAGGAAGGCACTTCTGCCTCGCAGTTTGTGTTAAAGATGTTGGGGTACATTGAGCGACTGAGCGCACTCGGTTTTGCAATGGATCATGAACTAAGTATTGACTTAATTCTGAGTTGTTTGCCCAAGAGTTATTCACAATTTGTGATGAACTATCGGATGAACAAACTGGAGACCACCATTCCTGAGTTGCTCAACCTACTGAAGACTGTGGAGCCTTCTGTAAAGCCGGATCAAAAGGCAGTACTGTTAGTTGGTTCCTCGAAGAAAGGTTCTAAGAGGAAGGCTAAAGAACAGAACAAGGGGAAGAAGAAAAAGGCCAAGAAGACTGAAAAGAAACCAAAAGGAACCTGTCATCATTGTGGCAAAGAGGGTCACTGGCGAAGAAACTGCAAGGTTTATCTTGAGTCCTTGAAGAAGAAGGCATCCGATGCCCCATCCTCTTCAGGTATCTTCGTTATTGAATGTCACTCTATTTCCTCAGATACCTGGGTACTTGATACTGGGTGTAGCTCACATATATGTAATGACATACAGGGGCTAAGGAATAGAAGAAGACTCGTCAAGGGAGAAGAGAATTTGCGGGTTGGAAATGGAGCAAGGATTGCTGCTATTACCATCGGAACATATTTGCTAAAGCTCCCAACTGGACGTGTCTTAGAATTGGATAATTGTTATTTCGTTCCTTCGTTAATAAAGAACATTGTATCTATTTCATGTTTGAATGAAAAAGGCTATCATTTAACTTTTAGTAACAATTGTTATTACATAACTTTAAATGGCGTTCTTTATGGGAATGGAACTTTGTGCAATGGCATCTACACGTTAGATTTATCCAGTGACGTTTTCAATATCGAAGTTAGCAACAAACGTGCTCGAATAGATAATCGAATAGACTCCTACACGTGGCACTGTCGTCTTGGCCATATAAGTAAGAAACGCATGACCGAATTACACCGATGTGGAATTTTGGAAACATTTGAACCCGGTTCATTTGATACATGCGAATCATGCTTAAGGGGCAAGATGACCAAATTACCCTTTTTCCGAAAAAGGTAATCCAGTGGGAGAATTGCTTGGTCTAATACATACCGATGTATGTGGACCAATGTCAACTCTAGCACAAGGAGGCTATAGCTACTTCATCACCTTTATCGATGATCACTCACGATTCGGGTATGTGTTCTTGATGAAATACAAATCTGAAGCTTTTGAGAAATTCAAAGAGTTCAGAAATGAAGTAGAGAAACAACTTGGCAAAAGTATTAAGATACTTCGATCCGATCGGGGTGGTGAATACTTGAGTCAAGAGTTTCAAGATTATCTAAGGGACAATGGGATATTGTCCCAATGGACTCCGTCGTATACACCACAGCATAATGGTGTATCTGAGAGGCGTAATCGAACCTTGATGGACATGGTTAGATCCATGATGAATCATGCAACTCTTCCAAAATCCTTTTGGGGCTATGCACTTAAGACAATTATTTACTTGCTAAACAGAGTCCCGACCAAGGTAGTCTCTACTACTCCATATGAGACATGGAATAGTAAGAAACCCCACTTAACTCATCTTAAGATATGGGGTTGTCCCGCTTATGTGAAGCGGACTGTATCAGACAAATTGGATGCTAAGTCTGATAAATGTCTATTTATTGGATACCCTAAGGAAACGAAGGGTTACCAATTCTATCATCCCTTGGAACAAAAGGTGTTTGTTTCAAGGCATGCTGTATTTCTAGAGAAAGAATTTCTTTTACAAGAAAACAGTGGGAGTGGGATTGAACTTGATGAAGTTCAAGAAACTCCAATAGACATTACAGAGACACCTAGTCTAGACCCACAACCAATACCTCATAATGATGAGCTATCAGTTGAACCTAAAACAACACCACCTCTTCGTAGGTCTGATAGGGCACGCAATATTCCAGAGAGATACGGATTTCTCGTAAGTGAATCGAACGACGTGTTACTCATAAGCGATAATGAACCTATCAGTTATGAAGATGTCCTGAAAAGTTCAGAAAGGGACAAATGGCTTGAGGCCATGAAGTCGGAAATGGATTCCATGTACGAAAATCAAGTATGGGACTTAGTTAACCCACCCGAAGGGATTAAGCCCATAGGGTGCAAGTGGGTTTTCAAGAAGAAAACCGACATGGAAGGTAATGTTGTTACCTTTAAGGCTAGATTAGTGGCAAAAGGATATCGTCAAAAACAAGGAATTGATTATGACGAAACCTATTCGCCAGTAGCTATGCTTAAATCCATTCGGATGCTCCTAGCCATAGCATCTCATTATGATTATGAGATATGGAAAATGGATGTGAAAACAGCTTTCCTTAACGGAAACCTGCTTGAGGATGTATACATGATACAACCTGAAGGTTTCACATCGGTTGATAAAACCAAAGTATGCAAGCTTCGACGATCCATATATGGACTGAAGCAAGCATCTAGGAGCTGGAACATCCGTTTTGATGAGACAATCAAAGAGTTTGATTTCTCACAAAATCCTGACGAACCTTGTGTGTACAAGAAGGTTAGTGGGAGTGCAGTCGTATTCCTAGTATTGTATGTCGATGACATCTTACTTATAGGAAATGATATATCAGTTTTACAGACAGTTAAAATTTGGTTGTCCAAAACTTTCTCCATGAAAGACCTGGGAGAAGCAACCTATATCCTTGGGATTAGAATCTATAGAGATAGATCAAAACGGTTGCTTGGTCTTTCGCAGTCTACATATATAGACCGAGTGCTAAAAAGGTTTAGCCTGTCGGAATCCAAGAAAGGTTACCTTCCCATCAGGCATGGGATCAACCTTTCAAAGTCTATGTGTCCGCGCACAGAAGACGAGAGGATTTGCATGAATAAGATTCCTTATGCATCCGCGGTAGGATCTATCATGTATGCTATGTTATGTACTAGGCCCGATGTATCGTATGCTTTGAGCGTCACAAGAAGATACCAGTCGGATCCAGGAATGGATCATTGGGCAGCTATCAAGACAATCCTTAAGTACATAAGAAGAACTAAGGATGTGTTCCTAATATATGGAGAAGGAGATATGGTAATACGTGGGTATACAGATGCCAGTTTCCAGACAGATAAGGATGACTCCAAATCGTAGTCTGGATACATATTTACTTTGAATGGAGGCGCAGTAAGTTGGAAAAGTTCCAAACAAGACACCGTAGCGGATTCTACCACGGAAGCGGAATATATCGCAGCTTCGGAAGCAGCAAAGGAAGCAGTCTGGATCAAGAAGTTCGTCTCCGAACTTGGCGTGGTTCCAACCATTGATGAAGCAGTGCCGGTTTACTGCGACAACAATGGACTATTGCACAAGCAAAGGAACCAAGGTCTCATCAGCGATCCAAACACGTGCTTCACCGCTATCACTGATCAGAGAGATTATAAGTAGGAATGATATACAAATTGAGAATTCCCACTGAAAGGAATAGCGGATCCTTTAACTAAGCCTTGCCTCAAAGCAAGTTTGAGGTCATGTTAGAGCCTGTGGTATTGGATACCGTAGCGATTGGCATTAGGCCAAGTGGGAGTTTGTTAGTGATATGAGAGAAGTGTCCTAAGGCAATCGCCTTATGATGTAAACATTTATTTAATAAATGATAATTCACTATTTGANAAAGCCAGCCGAAGAAAGGAAGAACCAGCTGAACCCTCAAATGAAAAGAACAAACCAAACGTGACCTGTTACGAGTGCAAGAAGAAGGGTCACTACAAGACTGAATGCCCCAATCTGAAGGAAACAAAGAAGACGAGAAAGAAGAAGGCACTTCAGGCAACGTGGGACGAGTCCTCCTCCTCCGAAGAAGAAAAGACCCCACAGTCGAACCTGCTCGCACTAACCGCCTCAGAACAAATCGAGACCGAGTTAGAATCGGAGCCGGACGATGGCAAACTTACATTTTCAAAGGATGGAGAAATAACTGTAAGTGGTTTTACTAGAAATCAGTTAAATGAATTAATTGCGTATCTTTCTCGAGACTTGGCGAAAGCTAAACTCCGAGTCGAATCTCTCCGACAGGATGTAAAACTCCTGAAAGAGGGAGCTGACTCTAGATCCTTAACTGAGAAGGTTCAAGAAGGAACCTCTACTCAAGTTGAAAAACGTGAGAAAGAGAACTCCTCCATGAAAACTCAAGTCAAGGACCTTAGATCAGTCTTAGAACGGTTCAGTTCTGGTTCCAAGGGTCTTGACATGATTCTTGGAAAATAGAAGTCGATTCTAAATCGATCCGGATTAGGCTATAGAACCAAGTCTAGACAAAGATCCTACTATGCTGTAATGAACCAGTCCAGACCTAAAATTCAGGCATGGGTACCCAAACTGTGCCTAAACAAACAAACTGGATAAAATCAGTATTGGAGCCCCAAGGACAAGATTCACATCTTGCCGAACCATTATCGCGGCTTTAGTCCAGGGGGAGCCAAATTAAAAACAATATTCATAGTTAGATAAATTTCTACTCTTGTTTTTAAATTGCTTGATTGCTTGTCTATTTAATTTCTGAATTTACCATGCTTAGACTTAGGGTAGGTTAGTTTAAGGACTGAACCAACTTAACTGAAAGTTGAACAACATAGTATTCGGTGGCGGTGAGATGATACTACGTTAGGGAAGCCAATTCTAATAAGGTCAAGTATGTAGGACCGGTGCCGTCGATAGAGGGGGGGGGGGCGAATATCGATCGTGAAAACTCTTTCAAAATTCTTCGTAAAACTTTCATTCTGGACTTAGAATATTAGTAGCGCAGCGGAGAATAAATGGAACGAAAAACAAAGCAAAGGACAATGACACGCGGGATTTATTTACTTGGTTCCCGACCCCCCTAGGCCAGTACGTCCAAGGCCTATGTACTCGGCGTGAGTCCACTATTGGTCTCCTTTCCAGAATTTCCGGAGGCGGAGAAAACCCATCTTACAGTTTACAATTACCATCAAAAGGATATTGAAAGTTAAAGTACGGAACAAGTAAAAGCAAACCGAACACGAATATGAAACTCGACCGATCTGGACCTCCGAAGTGCCGCGCACTTCCTCCTGGAGCCTCCCGATCGTAGAGCCTCGTCATTAGCGCGTTGTCGACGGTTAGAATGATCAGAATAGTACTTGGATGTCGTGTCTGAAGCAGAGGGGTCGAGGCCCCTTATAAAGGCCTCCTAGGGGCGCCCCGGACGCTGGGGGCGCCCCGGAAGACTCGGTCAAACCTTATCCTTGCGCCTACCTCACCGCAGGTGATAAGATCATTGACCAGGGCACCCCGGACACTCCAGGTGCCCCCGTGAGGGCTTATCCTATGTTCTGACTTCGAAACAGCAAAACAGCTTCGAATCCGGCACCCCGGATGCTCCGGGAGCCCCCATGGACACCTTTTCTGCTTAGCCACCACGACTGCATATTTAACCTTTACCTGGGGGCACCCCCACTGCTGGGGGTGCCCTGGTTGCATGGGGGCGCCCCCAACACTGGGGGTGCCCTAGTTAGGGCTTCCAGCAAGCTACTATATTTTCCAATCTTGGTACCTGCAAGATATACCACCACAAAGCATAGATACATATAATAGTGGTCTTAAGGACTTGGTTATGACTTCGGATTTGCACGAAACCCTAGGTCGAACCGGCACGAGTTTCTATCCCCGAGAACTCGCCCTTCACCTACTCCTTTCAAGAGACGGTTGCCACCCAGTCCTTCGGGTGGACTTTTGCTTAGCTTTCGATACCTTCGGACCTCGAGACGCCCAAACCCTGACCCGTCTCTACTCTTGTCCTTAGTCATCGCTCAGCTAAGTTGCTTAGTCCCTCGGACCAAGTCTTCATTCCCTATCAGTCCTTCGTCAGGTGCCTAGCAGCCCTTCGCTAGGTCTTTGTTACCAAGCGGTCCTTCGCCTGGTGCCTAGCAATCCTTCGCCCGGTGCCTAGCAATCCTTCGCTAGGTCTTCTATGCCTAGCAGCCCTTCGCTAGGTGCCTAGCTGCCTTCGCTAGGTCTTAGGGTTATGATACCTAGTAGCCCTTCGCTAGGTGCCTAGCAGCCCTTCGCTAGGTCTTGGGGTTTCGATACCTAGCAACCCTTTGCTAGGTGCCTAGCAGCCCTTCGCTAGGACTTGGGGTTTTGATACCTAGCAGCCCTTCGCTAGGTGCCCTGCAGCCCTTCGCTGGGACTTAGGGTTTCGATGCCTAGATCAACTAGGACTTTTCTTCAGCTGAGGTTACTTCTCTTTTGCTTCCCTTTGTCTGTTCAATATATCACTGACTTAAGTGAATTGTCAAACATTAAAACACTTAACGAGGAACATCATTGATGCAACTTGCACCAACAATCTCCCCCTTTTCGATGTTTGACAATAACTTAAGTTAGATTGGTTTAAGGGGCTAACTTACTGTCCTTGGGGTAAAAATGAAAAAAAAAATAAAAAATGATATAAGTTGTGAAACTACATTTTTGATCTTTGGGGAAAATATTTCTAACTTAAGTACACACCTCTCCCCCTTTGTCATACATCAAAAAACAAAAGAAAATACTTGCACCAACATTGAAAACCTTTGGTTCTTTGTGAAAATACTTAGTGCAAAATTTTGAAAGCATTGTATTTTGAAAGATATATTGCAATTTTTAAAAAAAATTGAAAAAGATGCTATGCGCTTTGAAAAGTACTAGTACTTTGAAAAATTATGTAATTTTTTGAAAAATATAAGTACCTTAAAAAATGTATTAAATTTTTGAATGATTAAGTATTTTTGGAAAGTGCATAACTTTTGAAAGAATGCTATTTTGGAAAATATAAATATTATGCATAGTTTGCAAGTACTAACTATTTTTGGCAAAGATGAGACTTTGAAAAATATAAGTAATTTTTGAAACATCATATTTTACTTGACTAGGATTCTTTTCCAGTCTGACACAATCCTAGGAAACCTTATTAACTACAAGGACAACTTCCTAAGTGTCCTGGAAAATTTTCAAACTCAAGTAAATATTAACAGAATTTTCAAAAAAAATGATAATACTTTTGAAAATATATGCTAGTGCAATTTGAAATATGTGTGAACTTTTGAAGACTCAATATTTTGCTTGACTTGGTTTATTTTCCAGTCTGACACTATCCTGGGAAACCTTGTTGACTACAAGGACATTTTCCTAAGTGTCCTGGACATTCTCCAACCCAAGTAAACATTATTTCAAAAATAATTTCATAAGTCACACAAATTTTAACAAATAGAATAATAATGTTTTGAAAGACTTAGATTTTGAAAATATGAAAACATGTTATTAAATAATTCTTTTAATTTGACCTCCCCCTAAACTTGACTCAGTCCTGGGAAGCTTGTTGACCACAAGTACTCTTCCTCTGAGTCTTAAGGTTTGATTCAGATTAAGAAGAATTATTTAAAAAAATGGATAATTACCAAAAAAAACTTTTTATGAATTTCTTCTTTTGACTCTGACTCCCCCTAAATTTGACACATCCTAGGAGTCCTTGAAGATCATGAAGTGGACCTTTCCTCTGTGTCTTTAGGGTTTATCAAAGTCAAAGAAACAGATAAATTTTTGAACATCAAATTTTTACAACATATACCCTTTTGGAAAACACAAGTAATAATGATTTAAAACATAGTTTTCGAAAAGTATTTTTCAAATGATAGTAATGTTTAAGATGCAGTTTTTGAAAACCATTTTAAAAAAAATGAAAAGTACTCCCACTGTACCCGATACCGTTTGACTCTATCAAAGTGCCTTAAGGAACTTTAGTGTTGTCCTAAGAGGCTTGTGTCTAATTGAGTGAGGCAAACAATTTTTTGAAAAGATATATTTTTTAAAAAAAATGTATAATATGTATAATCAATCAGACAAGCATGAATTTCATAAAAACATTATTATTTTGAAGCACTATTTTGAAAATATATTTTTATGAAAATATTCAAACAATTTTGAAAAATAATTTTGAAAAATATTTTTCAATTCATTAGTCCTTAACATCTCACCCATTTTAGATGTATCAATACAACAACCATGGTTGCCTTATAGGTGTATTGTGAGATGCTTGAATTATTTTTTCTTAATTTATTATTAACTCTTAAGATTTAATTGAAGCTTGTGTTAGATTTGAATTTGACAAGAAGTAACTTGAATTTGAATTTCAAAAATTGGCTTCCAGGTCTTGGCGAGGCACTAGGCCTTCTTTGGTCGTAGTCTTATTGGATCATCAACCCTTTCCTTGACAAAGCCTTTTAATGAAATTTCATTTTCAAAATTACTTTTTGAAAAATTCTGGTCTAACTAGTTTGAGTTTTGGATCGGTAGCTTCGGCTAGTTTCACCAGTCTAAAGAGACCAAGTATACTTGATCTTATTAGAGTTGGCTTCCCTAACGTACTATCATCTCACCGCCACCCAATACCAGGTTGGTCAAGATTCAATTATTCTTTTTCCTATAGCCGTTCTAATATATGCATAAAATTTAAATATGAATGACATGTCATATATTTAAAAGAAGTAGCAAATGCATGGCATGACAACTATGCATGAGTCAAGCAATTCCAAACATTTTAATTACATTTGTAAAGATGTATCAAATTCTCGATTTGATACATGTCGTGTTAACCCGTGAATATGTCAACCCACTTTGATATATTTAATGTTGTTAATTTTAATTGTTACAGTTTGGGTAAAATTTTATTTTAGTTTGAGTTTTAGGTTATTTAAGATTTTAATTGGATTTAGGTTAATTAAGAATTAAGCGATGTTGAATTTATTTGAAGTAGATTGAATTGATTAGCTTTATTTGAATCAAATTGTTTTAATTGACTTAATTAAAATTTTAATTGAATTGAACTTAATTTAAATTTAATTTAATTTGAATTTAATTTAATTTAATTTGAATTTAATTTAATATAATTTGAATTTAATTTAATTTGAATTTTTTTATTTTGAATTTAATTTAATTTGAATTTAATTTAATTTGAATTTAATTTTAATTTAATTTAATTTTAATTTAATTTAATTTAATTTAAATTTAAATTAGATTTAATTTGAATTTAAATTAATTTAATTTGAATTTAATTAAATTTAATTTGAATTTAATTTGGATTTAATTTGAATTAATTTGAATTAATTTGAATTTAATTTAGATTTAATTTGAATTAATTTGAATTTAATTTGGATTTAATTTGAATTTAATTTGAATTAATTTGAATTTAATTTGGATTTAATTTGAATTAATTTGAATTTAATTTGGATTTAATTTGAATTAATATGAATTTAATTTGGATTTAATTTGAATTAATTTGAATTTAATTAGGATTTAATTTGAATTTAATTTGGATTTAATTTGAATTAATTTGAATTTAATTTGAATAATTAAGATTTAATTAATTTGAATTTAAGATTATCATGATTAATTAATAATTGTGGGTTTAAATTCATCATTTTCATTATTTCGAAAATTTCTTCTTCATCTTTATCTTTCTTTTCAAGTTTTTCTATTAATTTTGATTTATTTGAATTTTTGTCATTTTTATTAACTATGACCTTTATCTTAGATAGTTCTATATCCTCCTTAGGATTAGATCTTTCTATATCCTCACAGTAGGTGGAGTAGATTGAGCCACTTGTTAAGGTTTTGTAATAATCTTTAATATTATCTATAATTAAATTATTATCTAGGAGAATTTTATATTCAAAATTACCCTCAGAATTATCCTCAGATATATTTTCATTATTTTCAACATTAATCTCTAGATTATCTTTAAGACTTTCAGAATTAATTTCTGAATTAATCTTGAGATTTTCAGGATTAATTTCGGATTTATCCTTAAGATATTCAAATTTGAATTCGGATTTATCCTTAGGATTCTCAGATTTGAATTCCGAATTATCCTTAGGATTACTTTTGTTTGAAAAATTATCAGGATTAATTTTATCAGATAAATTATTTAAATTAATCTTATCAGATAAATTATCAGAGTTAATTTTATCAGAAAAATTATCAGAGTTAATTTTATCAGAAAAATTATTAGAGTTAATTTTATCAGAAAAATTATCAGAGTTAATTTTATCAGAAAAATTATCAGAGTTAATTTTATTAATTTCTGAATTGATATTCTGAATTAACCAATTAATTTCTAATATTTTGGTCATATTCACGTTTTGTAATTTAACATGCAAAAGTTAATTTTACTATGCAGTAAATCTACTTTATCAGAAAAATTAACTAATTTATCACATGGCAGTTCAGGAACTTGTAAAATTTTTGGAACATAAATCTTGTGTACCTTCGTCGGACACTTGCTTTTGTAATGTCCATATTTCTTGCATTTGAAGCATCTGATGTGGCTTTTCTCTCTCCGGACTCCTAGCATTGGTGTCTCCTTTGCTGCCGGTGATGAACGATTTTTACGAGTAGGGCACTAATTTTTATAGTGCCCTCTCTCCCTGCATGTGAAGCATATAATATGCAATTTAAAATTAGACATCAAAAAAAATGTACCTGATTCACCCCTGGGCTCCCCCTCAACTCCTGGCGTCGTTGCTCCGTCGGCGGTTAGTCTGGTGAAGAGCGGCTCAGCTCTGATACCAATTGTAGGACCGGTGTCGTCGATAGAGGGCGGGTGAATATCGATCGTGAAAACCCTTTTGGAATTCTTTGTAAAACTTTCGTTCTGGACTTAGAATATTAGTAGCGCAGCGGAGAATAAATGGAACGAAAAACAAAGCAAAGGACAATGACACGCGGGATTTATTTACTTGGTTCCCGACCCCCCTAGGCCAGTACGTCCAAGGCCTATGTACTCAGCGTGAGTCCACTATTGGTCTCCTTTTTGGAATTTCTGGAGGTGGAGAAAACCCGTCTTACAGTTTACAATTACAATCAAAAGGATATTGAAAGTTAAAGTACGGAACTAGTAAAAGCAAACCGAACACGAATATGAAACTCGGTCGATCTGGACCTCCGAAGTGCCGCGCACTTCCTCCTGGAGCCTCCCGGTCATAGAGCCTCGTCTTTAGCGCGTTGTCGATGGTCAGAATGATCAGAATAGTACTTGGAAGTCATGTCTGAAGCAGAGGGGTCGAGGCCCCTTATAAAGGCCTCTTGGGGGCGCCCCGGACGCTAGGGGCGCCCCGGACGCTGGGGGCGCCCCGGAAGACTCGGTCAAACCTTATCCTTGCGCCTACCTCGCCGCAGGTGATAAGATCTTTGACCAGGGCGCCCCCGTGAGGGATTATCCTGTGTTCTGACTTCGAAACAGCAAAACAGCTTCGAATCCGGGCGCCCCGGACGCTCCGGGCGCCCCCATGGACACCTTTTCTGCTTAGCCACCACGACTACATATTTAACCTTTACCTGGGGGCGCCCACACTGCTGGGGGCACCCCCAACACTGGGGGCGCCCTGGTTAGGGCGTCCAGCAAGCTACTATATTTTCCAATCTTGGTACCTGCAAGACATACCACCACAAAGCATAGATACATATAATAGTAGTCTTAAGGACTTGGTTCTGACTTCGGATTTGCACGAAACCCTAGGTCGAACCGGCACGAGTTCCTATCCCTGAGAACTCGCCCTTCACCTACTCCTTTCAAGAGACGGTTGCCACCCAGTCCTTCGGGTGGACTTTTGCTTAGCTTTCGATACCTTCGGACCTCGAGACACCCAAACCCTGACCCGTCTCTACTCCTATCCTTAGTCATCGCTCAGCTAAGTTGCTTAGTCCCTCGGACCAAGTCTTCATTCCCTAGCAGTCCTTCACCAGGTGCCTAGCAGCGCTTCGCTAGGTCTTTGTTACCAAGCGGTCCTTCGCCTGGTGCCTAGCAATCCTTCGCTAGGTCTTCTATGCCTAGCAGTCCTTCGCTAGGTGCCTAGCTGCCTTCGCTAGGTCTTAGGGTTACGATACCTAGTAGCCCTTCGCTAGGTGCCTAGCAGCCCTTCGCTAGGTCTTGGGGTTTCGATACCTAGCAGCCCTTCGCTAGGTGCCTAGCAGCCCTTCGCTAGGACTTGGGGTTTTGATACCTAGCAGCCCTTCGCTAGGTGCCCAGCAGCCCTTCGCTGGGACTTAGGGTTTCGATGCCTAGATCAACTAGGACTTTTCTTCAGCTGAGGCTACTTCTCTTTTGCTTCCCTTTGTCTGTTCAATATATCATTGACTTAAGTGAATCGTCAAACATTAAAACACTTAAAGAGAAACATCATTGATGCAACTTGCACCAACAAAGTATACTTGGTCTCTTTAGACTGGTGAAACTAGCCAAAGCTACCGATCCAAAACCCAAACTAGTTAGACCAGAATTTCTCAAAAAAATAATTTTGAAAATGAAATTTCATTAAAAGGCTTTGTCATGGAAAGGGTTGATGATCCAATAAGGCTACGGCCAAAGAAGGCCTAGTGCCTCGCCAAGACCTGGAAGCCAATTTTTGAAATTCAAATTCAAATTATTCTTTGTCAAATTCGAATCGAACTTAAATTTTTAGTTAAGTGTAGATTCAAATATTTTTTAAATAAACTCAAGATCAACTGTCTTCAAAAGTAATTTAACTTTTTCAAAATAAATCATAATTTTTCAAAATAATTCTATCTATTAAAACCTGTCTCACAAAACCCATAAGGCAAACGTGATTGATAACTCTAGAATGGGTGAGAAGGTAAAAAAATTAATTTAAATAAAATTAAGTTTATCTTTGTACTGTTGTTAAATTCTGTAGCTTAGAACTTGATTATTGCTTGATTCAATAAAGGTCAAACCATGGTTAAAATAGTCATACCATTGTCAAAGCAGTCAAATCGTGGTCAAAGTAGACATACCATGGACAAAATAGTTAAACCATGGTCAAATGATCAACAAAACATCAAAGTTGTCAATTCCAACCTAACCCGAGCGCCCGTGACACCTCGGGCGCCCTAGCCAAAACATCTGTATAAGGAACCCGAATCTCCTCATCTTGCCACACCCAAAACCCTTCTCCTCTCTAACTCTTTTTTTCAAGGTGACCAAGTGACCCTCTTGCTCCTCCGACCTCGACCATGCCTCCCCGAACGGCTTCTCGGTATAATTTTTTCTTTTTTCCTTACGCATTTAAAATTATTTTTCTCAATTTCTTTCGTTTAAACGCATACTTCTTATCTTAGAAAACGCCGAGCAAACCAATCAAACCCCGGTACCGAACCTAGTCCCGATCCTAGGTTCCCAACCTTAGAACTTTGCAATAGATTTGCTCGAACAACATATAAACCCACAAAGACAAGTTACCTAAATAGGCAATTCTTCACTCAATCTTGTCCCTTGGCCATGAATGTTATCAACTTTTACCAATTAGACAACCTTGTATTCTGCACTCATCCAATTAAGACATCCTTGTGTGCAGAATTCTATAATAACATAATTAGACATGATGGTCTTATGTTCGTCACCACCGTTCAAGGGATACCCTTGACAATCACACCTTCGTTGCTCAACCAATTTCTTGGACTACGACTCTCACAGTCCACCTTTTGCTGTTACCCTCCTAGGGATCCTCCCTTTGATGCTCCCTACTCTCACATTACCCTAGATACTCTACACTCCTACTTCTATAGGCATGCTAGAAACCCCTTGGCCATACTATTTCAGTCTATTGACCTTCAGGTATAGGACTACGCTCTATATAGAGTTCTAGTCCGCTGCATTCTGCCTTTTTCCACTAGAGACGTCGTTACCATGCGACCATTTCACACCTTCCTCCTATATGCATTGATCCATCATCTTGATATTGACATTGGACTCCACATGTTCCATACGATTCTACATGCATCCAGTGTTACCACTCAGGGACGGGTACACACCCCCTATTGCCACATCATCACTTCCATTCATCATCATCACGGTCATAACATCACCGAAGGTGAGATGGCCATGATGACTGACTTCAATGAGATAGGTTTTAGGAACTTTTCCCTAGCTGGTGTAGAGGTATCGGGTACCGAGGTTTTGTCATGGAGGCGTCAGAGAGCCGGACCCCAGATCGACTCTGATGAGGACGGTGAGGTCGATGTAGCAGATCTGGCAGCTGAGGTTCGAGAGCACATAGACGAGCCCCCTCCACCGACACTCTACGAGAGAGTGGCGCGACTTGAGACACAGATCCAGAGCCTCCGGGAGGAAGTGGAGGCAAATCATACTGAAGAAATAGAGGCAAATCAAGCCTATTACACTGAGTACATGAGTGACCGCAGAGCCGATAGGGAGACTAGCGACGCATGATATCATGAGATGATGTCGCTATTTCGATCTTGGCAGCCAGGCTCTTCTGATCATCCCTGTCCCTCCTCCTAGATTTGATTAGCATTGTACTAGTGACTGTTTGACTGTCCCTACTCAGTAGGGTTGACTTGTGTCTGATTATGGTGTGACTATCCTGGTCCTCTCCTTTGACCAACTGATTTATGGAGTTGACTATTTGCTTTTTTATGATTATCTAATCTTTATCAAGGATTATGCTTGGTAGAATAGGTTTACTCTACTTTTGGTTTTCTTACTGCTTTACTTGATTTGAAAATCAGTTTTAAAATAATTTTAAAAACTGCTTTACTTAATTTTCAAAATATTTTTATAATTTTAAAAATCAATTTTCCGACTTAGTTTTATTTAAAACTATCCCCTTCAAAACTAGGGTTTTTTCGAAAATGGACTTAGCTTAGGCCCTAACCCTAGAACTGCATGCACCTATAGATCTAGAAGCCAGCATCTCACAAGCACCTTAGGGTACTTTTGACTGATAACGTAGAATGGGTTGAGATGCTTAGGTCTTTGCTTTAATTCAAGATGCTTTAAGTCAGTGCATCTGCAGTAATTGAGGCACTAAATACAACTTAAACAGTAATCAAGTTAAGTGTCAAGCTTAGAAAATCTAACTTGAACAGAACACTTAAACTTGACTAACCCTAGCGAAAACTACTATTTATAACAGTTAGTATGTAGCTAATTGGGTTAGACAGGACCCTAAAGAGATAATTAAAATTGGTTTGGTTTAGTGCATATCTTGAATTGGTTCAGTACAGCACATTATTCTTTTGTCATATTCTTATGCAACTTATTTTTGCTATATTGCTTTATTTTTGATATATGGCAAAGGGGGAGAGATAGGAAAAGAGAGAAACTTAAAATTTTAAGTTTTATTTTTCAAATTTCAAAATTTGAAAAACTTTCTTCAAAAAGTACTTAATCAAGTTTTTTTAAAACTATTTCAAAGTACGTAATCTAAGGTTTTTTCAAAACTTTATCCTTTCTTCAAAAAGTACTTAATCTAAATTTTTTTTAAAATTATTTAAAAGTACTTAATCTAAGTTTTTTTCAAAACTATTTAAAAGTACTTAATCTAAGTTTTTTTTCAAAACTATTTCCAAGTACTTAAGTCTATGGTTTTCCAAAACTGTTTCGAAAGTACTTGATCTAAAATGTTTTCAAAATTTTTTTATGTACTTGACCCAAGAAATTTTTTTTCTAAGTATAAATTTTCCAAAGTGTCCAACCAAATTCTTTTTGGAAAATATTTTTCTAAAATTTCTTTTCAAAAATGTTCTAAGTATTGAAAAATTAATTCCATTATTTTGACTTAGATTTTTTCAAACCCCACGAACCTTTGAAAAACCTAGGGGGAGATTCCTTCTAGGGGGAGGAAACTAAACTGTTACATCAACTGTATGAACTTAACTTTTTGAATCGGGTTGCCATAAATCAAAAAGGGGGAGATTGTTTGTGCAGACAGCACCCAAGTCGAACCTGTATTTTGATAATGGCAAAGGGTTCAAAAGATAAGATGTTATGTTTATCTAACATGGTACTTGATTGTGCAGATTGAAGTCCTAGCAAAGGACTGCTAGACACCTAGCGAAGGACTGCTAGGCATCTGAATCCTAAGACCTAGCGAAGGGTCGCTGGACACCTAGTGAAGGGCTGCTAGGAGTCAAAGACCTAGCGAAGGACTGCTAGGCACCAGGCGAAGGACTGCTTGGAACCGAAGACCTGGCGAAGGACTGCTGGGCACCAGGCGAAGGACTGCTTGGTACTAAAGACCTGGCGAAGGACAACTAGGCACCTGGCGAAGGACTGCTAGGCAAAAGTCTAACCGGAGGAGCCGATTGGCAACAGGTAAATTCTCCTGAGAGGAGTAGGTGTGGGCGCGTTCCCCGTCGAGGGAACAGTAGGCGTCGGTTCGACCTAGGGTTCCATTTTGGAGACCCAAAGTCAGAACCAAGACAGCTAAGGCTGTATAATCATAACATATTCTTGTTTTATTGTATTTGCAACTAACCCTGGATGCAGGACCAAAGGAACGAGTCTCTACAGCTCAGAACGCCTCAAGGGAGAGAGGCAGCAGCTGAGTAGGGTGCCTTGGAGGTCCCGGGCGCCTCCAAGGTCAAGGCAAAGCAGTAAACAAAAAAGCGCTTCAAAGGCTTACTGAGCCAGGGTGACCCCTGTGTCCCGGGCGCCCCCAGCGTCCCGGGCGCCCTGGGTTCAAGCCAACGAAGTGAACTAGCCGAGAAGCTAGCAGACCAAGTCAACCGAGGCACCCCCGGCGTCCTGGGCGCCCCCACAGTCAAGCCTCAGCCCTACTCGAGTGGGATAAGGGCTGATCGAGATTGTTGCGGATCGAAGGCCTCGTAGAGGGCGCCCCCAACGTCCAGGGCGACCCCAGGACTGCTATAAATAGCCCTCGACCCCCAAGGCTTCTCAACACAATCTTCCAACGCCAATATGCTCTTCTACTCAAGCGCTCTGCTCCAGAAACCTCCCTTCTCGAGATTCCAGCGCCTACGATGACTCTCTGCTCAGAAGTACAATCCACACCGAGAGTCGGTAACGAAAGAGCTTAATTTTTAATTTCCAGTTTACAACTGTAATATCTCTCTGTAAACTTCTGCGCACATATAGAATTGCCCGCAGTAAACGATCAACAACCGTGGGCCTTGGAGTAGGAGCCGACCGCGACTCCGAACCAAGTAAAATCGCTTGAGTTCGTGTGTGTGTTTCTCTATTTTCCGCTGCTTATTCTCTTTACGAATCCTAAAATGTTTTACGATATTCACCCCCCCCCCCTCTATCGTTCTTCTCGATCCAACAAGTTGAATAGACGTCATGCGAAATGAGTGGAGTTCATTGAATCATTTCCTTATGTGATCATGTATAAACGAGGTATGGAAAATACAGTTGCAGATGCTTTATCTCGAAGGTATACCTTGCACTCTACTTTGAACACTAAATTGTTAGGATTTGAATACATTAAAGATCTATATTCTAAAGATCCTGACTTTGGAAATCTATTTGAAGTTTGTGAGCATGCTGCATTTGGAAAGTTTTATAGGCATGAGGGATTTCTATTTAGAGTTAATAGGTTATGTGTGCCTAACTATTCATTGAGGGAATTATTAGTCCAAGAAGCCCATGGTGGGGGACTAATGGGGCATTTTGGAGTGAGAAAAACATTAGATGTTTTGTTGGAGCATTTCATTTGGCCACATATGAAAGGAGATGTTGTAAAATTTTGTGAGAAGTGTATCACAGGTAGGCAAGCAAAATCTAAATCTTTACTTCATGGGCTGCATACACCTCTAACAATTCCTAGTGAACCATGGGTTGATATTTCTATGGATTTTATTGTAGGATTACCAAGGTCAAAATGAGGTATGGATTCTATTTTTGTGGTCGTAGACAGATTTTCCAAAATGGCTCATTTTATTCCTTGTAGGAAAAAAGATGATGCTAACCATATTGCTGATCTCTTTTTTAGTGACATTGTACAACTTCATCGAGTGCCGAAAAGTATAGTTCCAGATCATGACGCAATGTTTCTAAGCTACTTTTGGAAGACACTATGGGGCAAGTTGGGAACAAAATTGTTGTTTTCTACTACGTGTCATCCACAAACAGATGGACAAACTGAGGTAGTAAATCGAACCTTAGCTACTTTATTAAGAGCTATCATTCAAAAGAATTTAAAAGGTTGGGAAGATTGTTTACCACATGTTGAATTTGCATATAATAGATCTATACATTCTGCTACTAAGTGTTCACCTTTTGAAGTGGTATATGATTTCAATCCGCTAACTCCTTTGAATTTATCACCATTGCCTATCTCTGAGCATGCAAGTTTGGATGGTACAAGGAAAGCTGAATTTGTGAGGTAAATGCACGAGAAATTAAGGATCCAAATTGAAAAGAAGACTGAACAATATGCTATGCAAGCCAACAAGGGACGGAAGAAAATAATCTTTGAACTCGGTGATTGGGTTTGGGTTCATATGAGAAAGGAGAGATTTCCTGCTAAATGTCGTACTAAGTTGCATCCAAGAGGCGATGGACCATTTCAAGTCGTGGCACGAATCAATGATAATGCCTACAAGCTTGACATGCCGGTGAGTATAATGTGAGTTCCACATTTAATGTTTCTGATCTCTCTCCCTTCGATGTAGGTACTCAAGATTCGAGGACGAATCCTTTTGAGGAGAGGGGGAATGATGGAGTCAAAGGAAGTGAACAAGTTGCCCAACAAACTAACGATATGGATCATGCTCAACCCACTCTAGAAGATGTTGATGATCCATTATGCATCAAAGGAGGCCCAATTATAAGGGCTAAGGCTAAAAAGATAAAAGAAGCACTTAATGTGCTAATTAAAGATGTGAAAGCCAAAGCTACCATTGAAGAAAGTTTGACCAAGAGCAAGTCATACGGCTTAGTCAACCTAATTCAAGCCTTAGATGAGCTTAACTAGTCTCCTTAATCTCTTGTCTATGTAAGAAGGATATGTTAATTTTGTGGGTTCAATTTAGGCCCAATTTCTAGCTTTATTTGGGTTGTAATGGTGCCAAGAGCTCAATAGGCCTATGTAGTCTACATAGGCCTCTACTAAATGGACTTTCTTTTGGCCTTTTAGGGTTTTTAGGTCACCCTATAGCTATTAATTAAGGGGGTGGCGGCCACAACATGTAACTTTTGGCTTATTCAATCTACTACATAGTGAGGCTCTCACTTGTCGGTTCTTCATTGAAGTAGAACTTGTCAAGGCATCCCCTTGTGGCGTTCAAGACTTATCAACCTCCATCACAAGGTTGTGGCGTCTATCTTCTTCTTCTTCTATACCAAGGTTCATGCTTCCTTAAGCATTAGGTCGAGGTTTCTTCCTTTCACTCTCCATCTTATCGATTTAGACTATCTTTCTTCCATTTGTAGTGTGTTCTTGAGACTTCTTCTCATTGGGTTCGCATCAGACACAATCCTAGGAAACCTTGTTAACTACAAGGGAATTTTCCTAAGTGTCCTGGAAATTTCTCCAAACTCAAGGTGAGACAAATTTTTAATGACTTTGTTTAAAAGATGGAAAGATTTTCACAATATATTTTTGAAGACTGAGAATATTAATTTTTTTTTATATGATTTTGAAAATATAGTGTATAAAGACATAATATTTTTGAAACATTTAATAATTCTTTTAATTTGACCTCTCCCTAAACTTGACACAGTCCTAGAAAGCTTGTTGACTACAAGTGATCTTCCTCTATGTTTTAGGGTTTGATTCAAATGAAAAGAATTATCTAATACTTTGTTTAAAAAAATTGTCAGAAAATAGAATTAATTTCTTTTGAGTAGGACTCCCCCTAAACCTGACACAATCTTAGGAATCTTTGAAGATCATAAAGGATATTTCCTATTTGTCTTTAGAGTTCATCCAAATCAAAAGAGCAATTAGCACATTTTTGAAATAAGTTTTGAAATAATAAGGTTTTCAAGGAAATAATTTTTGAAAAAATATTTTGAATCAGTTTTTGAAACATTTTTGAAGAATATATTTTGAAATGATGAATTTTGATAGCATAAATCATTTTAAAAGATTTGAATTTTCCAAAAGAATAATTTTTGAAATGATGTTTTTGAAAAGCATAATTTTTAAAAAACAACATTATAATTTTTTTTTAAAAGAACAACAGCAAACCTCCCTCCTAAACTTGACACCGTGTGGCTACCCTTGTTAACTACAAGTACCTCTACCTAAGTGTCTTAAGGGACTTTAGTGTTGACCTAAAAGGTTTGTGTCTATGTCTGTAGGTCAAACAATTTTCGAAAAGATATATGAATTTTGAAACTGTATTTTATAGATAAGTAATCAGGCAAGTATGAAATTCATATAAACATTATTATGTTTAAACATTATTTTGAAAATATATTTTTAAGAAAATTACCTAATGATTTTGAAAACATTTTGAAAAATATTTGTCAATTAATTAGTCCTTAACATCTCACCCATTCTAAGTGTCGGAGTATAAGCAAGCATGGTTGCTTTATGAGTGTATTGTGAGATGCTTGAATAATTTTTCTCAATTTATTTATAGACTGGTTGACCTTGAGTTAGAATCGAGTTTAATCAATTTGTAATTTAAAAGTAGATTTCAATAATCGGCTTTCAGGTCTTGGCGAGGCACAGAGGCCTTCTTTGGCTGTAGCATTATTGGATCATCAACCCTTTACTTAGACAAAGCCTTTTAAAGAAATAATACTTTTATTTTACACTTTGAAAAACTCTGGTCTAACTAGTCTAAGATGTGGCGAGGTAACTGTTGGATCGATAGAGTCGATAGAGGGGGGGGTGAATATCGACAAACTTTTCGAATTTATGAAAAGAGCAATTTGCACAGCGGAAAGAAATTAAGACACGCGAACACAGTATTTTTTACTTGGTTCGGAGCCTAGTTCGACTCCTACTCCAAGGCCCACGATCGTTGATCATTTACTTTGGGCAATTCTATATGATCGTAAAATCAGTTTACAGAATGAGATTTACAAGTATAGCACTATAGACTTTTAATAAAAAAAAATTCTTCTGTTACCGACGTCTGGTTGTGGGTCGACTTTTCGGAGCAGCAGGACGTCGTCGCTCGAGTTGGGCAGTTTCTGGAATAAGCCGTGAGCACAGAAGAGCGTGGAAGCTTTGGTACGAAGTTGATATCGAAGGCTTGGGCGTTGGGTGCTATTTATAGCACCCAGGGGTGCCCTGGACGTCGGGGGGCCCTGCCACGTGTCAAGCGATCCGCAGATCGCTCGGTCAACTTCTATCCCGCTCGAACAGGGATTAAGTTTCACCGTGAGGGCGCCTTGGTCGTAGAGGGCGCCTTCGCTGACTTCTTCAGCGCAGAAATCTCGCTGTGGATAAAGTTGAAGCTTCGCAGTCTTGGGCGCGGAGGCGCCCTAGCTGCTGAGGGTGCCTTCACTGACGAGGGCGCCTTCGCTGCTGAGGGCGCCTTGCCCAATAAGCAGTTGAAGCCCTTTTTGTTTCGCTTGGTTCTGGTTCACCTTGAGGGCGCCCTGGACACTCAGGGCGCCTTACTCAGCTGCTGCCTCACTCCTTTGAGGCTCTCTGAGTTGCAGACACACGTTCCTTTGGTCTTGCATCCAGGGTTAGTCGAAAACACAATTAATTATTATTTTATACAGCCTTAGCTGTCTTGGTTTTGACTTTGGTCTCCCAAATGGAGCCCTAGGTCGAACCGACGCCTACTGTTCCCTCGACGGGGAACGTGTCCTCACCTACTCCTCTCTGTAGAAATTACCTGATGCCAACCGTTCCTTTGGTTGGACTTTTGCCTGACGGTCCTTTGTCAGGTCTTGGATGCCGAGCTGCCCTTCGCTCGGTGCCTAGCATTCCTTCGCTAGGTCTTCAGTCCCAGACAGTCCTTCGCCTGGCGCCTAGCAGTCCTCCGCTAGGGCTTTTAACTCTGGTAGTCCTTCGCCAGTGCCTAGCTGTCCTTTGCTAGGGCTTTCACTGCACACTAGATTAACTTGTTAGAAAACAAGAAAGGCTTAACTTTTGACCTATGTTGCCATTATCAAAACACAGGTTTGACTTGAGTGCATGCTGCACCAACAATCTCTCCCTTTTTGATTTATGGCAACCCTAGTTCAAAAAGTTAAGTTTAAGCAAGACATGAAAAAAGTTTTAATTTTTGTTCCCTCCCCCTGGAAGGAATCTCCCCCTAGATTTTTCAAAAATTCATGGGGTTTTAAAACCTTTACTTGTACATTGAAAACTTAACTTAAAAATACATAGTAGAGTTTTTAAAGCATAATTAGAGTACTTAAGAAATTTTAAAGTCTTAAGTTTTAAAGTACTCAAAATGTTAGCTTAAGTACTCGGTAGGATATAACAAGCTTAAGTACTTAGTAGGTTTTGAAACACTTTAGTACTTAACAATTTTGAAAAACTTAAGCTAAAAAAAATTTTGACAAGCTTAAGTAAGAACCTTTTGAAGGGCTAGAGTACTTTGCAAAAATTTCGAAAGCTTGAGTAAAGAATTTTGAAGCTAGAGTACTTAGCAAAATTTTGAAAGCTTGAGTAAAGAATTTTGAAGCTAGAGTACTTAGCAAAATTTTGAAAGCTTTAAGAATTTTGAAGCTAGAGTACTTAGCAAAATTTTGAAAGCTTGAGTAAAGAATTTTGAAGCTAGAGTACTTAGCAAAATTTTGAAAGCTTGAGTAAAGAATTTTGAAGCTAGAGTACTTAGCAAAATTTTGAAAGCTTTAAGAATTTAAGTACTTCTTCAAAAAGTTTAAGCTTTTAAATAAAGGATAAGTATGTTTTTGAACCTTTTTGAATAAAGGAAAAATTTAGGAAAAAATTATTTTTCTTTAGAAAAAATAATTTTTCTCTTTCCTATCTCTATCTCTCCCCCTTTGCCATATATCAAAACACATAAATATAGCATGAATAAAGAAAATAATAATTTGCTGTACTAAACCAGTTAGATTTACACTAAATCAATCAATTTTCTCTGTAGGGACCTGTCTAACCCAATTAGCTACTTACTAACTGTTATATACAGTAGTTTTTGCTAGGGTTAGTCAAGTTAAGTGTTTCTGTTCAAGTTAGATTTTCTAAGCTTGACACATAACTTGATTATTGTATGAGTTGTATTTAGTGCCCCAATTACTGCAGATGCACTGACTTAAAGCATCTTGAATTAAGGCAAAGACCTAAGCATCTCAACCCTTTCTAGGTTATCAATCATAAGTACCCTAAGGTGCTTGTGAGATGCTGGCTTCTAAGTCTATAGGTTAATGCAGTTCTAGGGTTAGGGCCTAGGCTAAGTACATTTTCGAAAAAGCCCTAGTTTTTAAAGGGGGTAATTTTGTAATAAAACTAAGTAAAAAGGGAAAACTGATTTTGAAATTAAGTAAAGCAGTTTTTTCAAAATCTATTTTTAGAAAACTGATTTTTGAAATCAAGTAGAGTAGAAAGAAAAATTGAGATACTCTATTCTATAAAGCACAATCCTAACTGCCTTCTTAGTGAGCTGAACTCAGACTCAGGTAAGGGCTTTGTGAATATATCAGCTAGGTTGGATTTAGAGTCAATATACTTGAGTACTATTTCACCCCTGGTTACATGGTCTCTTACAAAATGATGTTTGACTTCTATATGTTTGGTTCTGGAGTGTTGGATTGGGTTCTTAGTTAAATTAATTGAACTTATATTGTCAATAAATACTTGAGTTTGGGTGTAGTTGAGCTGAAAGTCCTTAAGTGTGTGCATCATCCATAAAAGTTGAGCCACACATTCTCCTAATGCCACATACTCAGCTTCAGTTGTGGATAGAGCTACACAGTGTTGTTTTCTACTGTACTAACTAACTAGACTCTGACCTAACAGTTGGCAGCTTCCACTTGTGCTCTTTCTATCTAACTTACATCCAGCATAGTCAAAATCTGAGTATCCGATTAAAGCAAAAGTTGAGGTCCTAGGATACCAAATCCCTACATTTAGGGTGCCTTTTACATATCTCAGTATTCTTTTTAGGGCTGCTAAGTGTGTTTCCTTAGCACAGGTTTGGTATCTAGCACATATCCCTACAGCAAAGAGAATATCAAGTCTACTGGCTGTAAGGTACAATAGGCTACCTATCATACTCCTATAGAGTTTAAGGTCTACTGGTTTACCATCAGGGTCACTATCTATTTTTATATTAGTGGCCATGGGGGTACTTATGCATTTAGAGTTATCCATTTTAAATTTCTTTATTAACTCTTTAGCATATTTGAA
>JAGFNQ010005103.1:132146-187605 GCA_024364735.1 Boesenbergia rotunda
TCTGAATTTTCAGAACATCTTCATAACTGATAGGTTCGTCATCGTTAATGAGTAACACGTCGTTCGATTCACTTATGAGAAATCTGTATCTCTCTGGAATATTACGTGTCCTATCAGACCTACGAAGAAGTGGTGTTGTTTTAGGTTCAACTGATAGCTCATCATTATGAGTTATGGTTGTGGGTCTAGACTAGGTGTCTTTGTAATGTCTAATTGGAGTTTCTTGAACTTCTTAAGTTATGTACTCCCACTATTTCTTTAGAAAAAATTCTTTTTCTAGAATAATGCTATTTGAAACAAACATTTGCCTAGAGTTGGATTGTAGAAGTAACCCTTCTTTCCTTGGGATATCCTACAAAATAGACATTTATCAGACTTAGCATCCAATTTGTCTGATACAGTCCGCTTTACATAAGCAGGACAACCCCATATCTTTAGGTGAGATAAATGAGGTTTCTTACTATTCCACGTCTCATATGGAGTAGTAGAGTCTACCTTGGTCGGGACTCTGTGTTGGATCGATAGAGTCGATAGAGGGGGGGTGAATATCGATAAACTTTTCGAATTTATGAAAAGAGCTATTTGCACAGCGGAAAGAAATTAAGACACGCGAACACAGTATTTTTTACATGGTTCGGAGCCTAGTTCGACTCCTACTCCAAGGCCCACGATCGTTGATCGTTTACTTTGGGCAATTCTATATGAACGCAAAATCAGTTTACAGAAAGAGATTTACAAGTATAGCACAATAGAAAAAAAATTTCTTCTGTTACCGACGTCCGGTTGTGGGTCGACTTTTCCGGAGCAGCAGGACGTCGTCGCTCGAGTTGGGCAGTTTCTGGAATAAGGCGTGAGCACAGAAGAGCGTGGAAGCTTTGGTACGAAGTTGATGTTGAAGGCTTGGGCGTTGGGTGCTATTTATAGCACCCAGGGGCGCCCTGGACGTCGGGGGCGCCCTGCCACGTGTCAAGCGATCCGCAGATCGCTCGGTCAACTTCTATCCCGCTCGAACAGGGATTAAGTTTGACCGTGGGGGCGCCTTGGTCGTAGAGGGCGCCTTCGCTGACTTCTTCCGCGCAGAAATCTCGCTGTGGATAAAGCTGAAGCTTCGCAGTCTTGGGCGCGGAGGCGCCCTGGCTGCTGAGGGCGCCTTCACTGACGAGGGCGCCTTCGCTGCTGAGGGCGCCTTGCCCAGTAAGCAGCTGAAGCCCTTTTTGCTTCGCTTGGTTCTGGTTCACCTTGAGGGCGCCCTGGACACTCAGGGCGCCTTACTCAGCTGCTGCCTCACTCCTTTGAGGCTCTCTGAGTTGCAGACACACGTTCCTTTGGTCCTGCATCCAGGGTTAGTCCAAAACACAATTAATTATTATTTTATACAGCCTTAGCTGTCTTGGTTCTGACTTTGGTCTCCCAAATGGAGCCCTAGGTCGAATCGACGCCTACTGTTCCCTCGACGGGGAACGCGTCCTCACCTACTCCTCTCGGGAGAAATTACCTGATGCCAACCATTCCTTTGGTTGGACTTTTGCCTGACGGTCCTTTGTCAGGTCTTGGATGCCGAGCTGCCCTTCGCTCGGTGCCTAGCATTCCTTCGCTAGGTCTTCAGTCCCAGACTGTCCTTCGCCTGGCGCCTAGCAGTCCTCCGCTAGGGCTTTTAACTCTGGCATTCCTTCGCCAGTGCCTAGCGGTCCTTTGCTAGGGCTTTCACTGCACACTAGATTAACTTGTTAGAAAACAAGAAAGACTTAACTTTTGACCTATGTTGCCATTATCAAAACACAGGTTTGACTTGAGTGCATGCTGCACCAACAATCTCCCCCTTTTTGATTTATGGCAACCCTAGTTCAAAAAGTTAAGTTTAAGCAAGACATGAAAAAGTTTTAATTTTTGTTCCCTCCCCCTGGAAGGAATCTCCCCCTAGATTTTTCAAAAATTCGTGGGGTTTTAAAACCTTTACTTGTACTTTGAAAACTTAACTTAAAAATACATAGTAGAGTTTTTAAAGCATAATTAGAGTACTTAAGAAATTTTAAAGTCTTAAGTTTTAAAGTACTCAAAATGTTAGCTTAAGTACTCGGTAGGATATAACAAGCTTAAGTACTTAGTAGGTTTTGAAACACTTTAGTACTTAACAATTTTGAAAAACTTAAGCTTTTAAAAAAAAATTTTGACAAGCTTAAGTAAGAACCTTTTGAAGGGCTAGAGTACTTTGCAAAAATTGAAACTGAGTAAGATTTGAAGCTAGAGTACTTTGCAAAAATTTCGAAAGCTTGAGTAAAGAATTTTGAAGCTAGAGTACTTAGCAAAATTTTGAAAGCTTGAGTAAAGAATTTTGAAGCTAGAGTACTTTGCAAAAATTTCGAAAGCTTGAGTAAAGAATTTTGAAGCTAGAGTACTTAGCAAAATTTTGAAAGCTTGAGTAAAGAATTTTGAAGCTAGAGTACTTAGCAAAATTTTGAAAGCTTTAAGAATTTAAGTACTTCTTCAAAAAGTCTAAGCTTTTAAATAAAGGATAAGTATGTTTTTGAACCTTTTTGAATAAAGGAAAAATTTAGAAAAAATAATTTTTCTCTTTCCTATCTCTATCTCTCCCCCTTTGCCATATATCAAAACAGATAAATATAGCATGAATAAAGAAAATAATAATTTGCTGTACTGAACCAGTTAGATTTACACTAAATCAATCAATTTTCTCTGTAGGGACCTGTCTAACCCAATTAGCTACTTACTAACTGTTATATACAGTAGTTTTTGCTAGGGTTAGTCAAGTTAAGTGTTTTTGTTCAAGTTAGATTTTCTAAGCTTGACACTTAACTTGATTGCTGTATAAGTTGTATTTAGTGCCCCAATTACTGCAGATGCACTGACTTAAAGCATCTTGAATTAAGGCAAAGACCTAAGCATCTCAACCCTTTCTAGGTTATCAATCATAAGTACCCTAAGGTGCTTGTGAGATGCTGGCTTCTAAGTCTATAGGTTCATGCAGTTCTAGGGTTAGGGCCTAGGCTAAGTCCATTTTCGAAAAAGCCCTAGTTTTTAAAGGGGGTAATTTTGTAATAAAACTAAGTAAAAAGGGAAAACTGATTTTGAAATTAAGTAAAGCAGTTTTTGGAAAATTGATTTTTGAAATCAAGTAGAGTAGAAAGAAAAATTGAGATACTCTATTCTACAAAGCACACAAAAACAATACTTATAAACTGGTCAATAGATAATAAAGCAGGTAATCAAGGTTCAAATACAGTCACATAGTCAACCATAAGTCAACCCTACTGAGTAGGGGTAGTCAAATACTGGTACACTACTAAGCAGATCTAAGATGAGGGACCGGGATGATCAGAGGAGCCTGGCTGCCAGGATCGAAATAGGGTCATCATCTCGTGATATTCTGCCTCTCTGGCCTCCCTCTCGGCTCGAAGGGCGCTCATGTAACTGTTGTAGTAGCCCAAATTTGTCTCCATGTTTTCGGCGTGATTGGCCTCCACTTCCTCTCGGAGGCTCTGAACATGTGTCTCTAGCTGAGCTACTCGATCGTGGAGTGTCGGTGGAGCGGGCTCATCGATGTGCGCTCGGGCTGCTGCTGCTAGATCTCCGACGTCGACCTCAACCTCCTCGTCTGAATCAATCGGAGGAGCTGCTCTCTGACGTCTCCAGGACAAGACCCCGGTACCGGACACCTCTATACCTGCTAGGGCGAAGTTTCTATAGCCTATTTCATCGTAGTCGGTCAGATCGGCCATTTCTCCCTCGGTAATGTTCCTACCATGGTAATGTAATAGGGACGTGATAATGTGGCAATAGGGTGTGCGTACCCGCCCTTGCGTGGTCACACTGGATGCGTGTAGGATAGTGTGAAACATATGAAGTCCTATATCAATATCTAGCTGGTGAATCAGGGCGTACAGAAGAAAGGTATGGAATGGTCGCATAGTGGTGACGTCCCTGGTGGATAATGGCAGAATACATCGGACTAAGACCCTATATAGGGCGTAGTCCTGGACCTCTAAGTCGACTGACTGAAATCGTCTGACAACTGGTTGCCTAAAGAAATATGAGTGTAATGTATCTAATGTGATGTGAGAATAGGGAGCATCAAAGGGAGGCTCCCTAGGAGGATAACAACAAAATGTGGACTGCGAGGGTCGTAGTCCTAGAAATCGGTTCAGTAATGTTGGTGTGATGGTTAGGGGAATACCTTGAACCATGGTGGAGAACATGAGATTATCCTGTCTAATGATATTATTGTAGAATTCTGCACATAAGGAAGTATTGATTGGGTGGGTGCAGAATACGAGATTGTCCAGTTGGTAGTGATTTATGACGTTCATAGCTAAGGGACAGGATTGGGTGAAGAATAGTCTATTCAAGTAGCTTGTTTTGATATGTTTATAGGTGGTACGAGAGAACTTGTTACACAATTCTAAATTGGGAAACCTAGGGTCAGGACTAGGTTGAGTACCGGGTTCTGCCTGGTTAAGTCGGCGTCTTCTAAGAGAAAGAATGTGTACTTAAAAAAATTTGCATTTAATGAAAAATTGAAAAGAAATTACAAAAAAAATTATACCGGTTTGCTCGGGGAGGCATTGTTGAAGATGAGGGCTTGAGAGCTTGAGAGGGTTGCAAGATCTCTTGGAGGGTAGAAGGTTGAGGAGGAGAAGTGTGTTGGGTGTGAAGAGAAGAAGGGGAAGGGAGCCCCTTTTTATAGGCGGTTTTGGGCGCCCTTCCTCGGGAGGGCGCCTAGACTGGTGAGGGCGCCCCTAGCAGTGAGGGCGCCTTGACCAGGCCTGCAGTTACCTTTCGGCAGCTTTCTGCCGTGAAAGGACTGTGGGAGGGCGCCCTGCATGACGAAGGCGCCCTAAACCGAGCTGCAGCTGCCTTTTGGCAGCTTTTGACCATCCTCGGGTATACGGAGGCGCCCTGAAGCTCCAGGGCGCCCTGGTCAGCGTGCAGTGCTTTTTGACCAGCCTTGGGGCGCCCACACGGGTTTGGGCGCCCTAAGGACTAGCTTTTGACTCAAATGAAGTGCATTTGACCAGATTTGACCTGGTTTGACTATATTGACCGTAGTTTAACTATGTTGATGGTGGTTTGACTATGTTGACCGTGGTTTGACTATATTGACCATGGTTTGACTATGTTGACCATGGTTTGACTATGTTGACCATGGTTTGAAATATACAATTTTACTGCAACACAGGTATTAAGGGAATCATAATTTAGTCTTAATTTTACTGTCTCACCCAAATCTAGGGTTTTCAATCACGTTAACCTTATAGGTTTTGTGAGACAGGTTTTGATAGTTAAAATTATTTTGAAAATTTTGATTAATTTTGAAGGATAATTAAATTTTGAAAACTTAATTAATTAATTTTGAAATTTTTGAAAAGATGTTTAAATCTATACTTAGCTGAAATTTTGTGTTAGATTCGAATTTGACAAAAATTAATTTGAATTTGAATTTCAAAAATTGGCTTCCTAGGTCTTGGCGAGGCACAAGGCCTTCTTTGGCCGAAGCCTTATGGGATCATCCACCCTTTCCTTGACAAAGCCTTTTAATGAAATTTCATTTTCAAAATTATTTTTTGAAAAATTTCTGGTCTAACTAGTTTGGATTTTGGATCGGTAGCTTCGGCTGGTTTCACCAGTCTAAAGAGACCAAGTAAACTTGATCTTATTAGAATTGGTTTCCCCAACGTACTATCATCTCACCTCCACCCAATACTATGTTTTCAAGTTTCAGTTAAGTTTATTTGGTCCTTAAGCTAGCCTAAGTCTAAGCATGGTATATTGCAGAAATTAACTAACCAATCAATCAAGCAATTTAAATTAAGAATAACAAGTTTATCTAATAATGAAAATAGTTTTCAGTTTGGCTCCCCCTGGACTAAAGCCACGGTGATGGTTAGGCAAGATGTGAATCTTGTCCTTGGGGATCCAATACTGATTTGATCCAGTAGGTTGGTTCAGGCATAGTTTAGGTACTCATGCCTGAATTTTTCCTCTGGACTAATTCAGTACAGTCAAATATGATCTTTGTCGGGATTTGGTTCGGTAGCCAAGTCCGGATCGATTTAGAACTGATTTCTGTTTTCCAAGAATCATGTCAAGACCCTTGGAACCAGATATAAATCGTTCTAAAGCTGATCTAAGATCCTTAACCTGAGTTTTCAGGGAGGAGTTCTCCTTTTCAAGTTTTTCAAGTTGAGTAGGAGTTCCTTCCTGAACCTTCTCGGTTAAGGGTTTAGAGTCAGCTCCCTCTTTCAGGAGTTTTACTTCCTATCGGAGGGTTTCGACCCGGAGTTTGGCTTTTGCCAGATCTCGAGAAAGAAAATAAATTAGTTCACTTAATTGCGATCTATTAAAACCTGTTACCTTAATTTCTCCGTCTTCTGTGAAGGTCAGCTCGCCGTCCTCTTGTTCTGATTCTGATTCTGTCTCGACATTATCTGAGGCGGTCAGAGCTAGGAGGTTGGACTGGGGTGCTTCTTCTTCTTCTTCTGAGGAAGACTCGTCCCAGGTTGCTTGCAGTGCCTTCTTTCTTCTCGGCTTTTTAGTCTCTTTTAGGTTAGGGCACTCTGACTTGTAGTGGCCCTTTTTCTTGCACTCGTAGCAGGTCACATTGGGCTTGTTTGCTGGTTCAGTTGGTTCGTCCTTTCTTCGGCCGGTTTTTCGTTTGTTGGTTCGGTTCTTCAGCTCCTTGTAGTAGCTTCGAGCGAGCCGGACCAGCTTAGTTTGATCTCTTTCTTCTTCTTCTGAATCTGAGTCTGAGTTAGATTCGGTTTCAGGTTCAGGCTTCTTCTTCGTTGTCCTTCCAGTCTTGCCTGCAAGAAAAGCAATACCTTTCTCAACCATATTGGTGTTAGTTTGTTCGTGCAGTTCTAGTTCAGAAAATAATTCGTCTAATTTTATTTTAGAAAGATCCCTAGAGACCTTGTATGCATCTACCTTAGATGCCCACAAGGTGTTTCTAGGGAAGGCGTTTAGAGCATACCTTATTAGGTCACGGTTTTCAACCTTGTGACCTATTGTGTGAAGATCGTTCATTACCTCTTGGATTCGTGCGTGGAGCTGGGCTGCTGTTTCGTTTTTGGCCATCTTGATGGTGTAGAGTTTGTTTAGTAGCAGATCCCTCTTACTGATCCGAGTATCTGAAGTCCCTTCGTGCAGCTCGATCAGTTTTGTCCACAGCTCCTTTGCACTGTTGAACGGGCCCACGCGGTTCAGCTCTTCCTTTGTCAGCCCGCATTGTAGGGTTTGTGTTGCTTTTGCGTCGGCTTCTATCTTGCGTTTAAGGGAGTCGTCCCATTCGGAGTAGCTCTGTGGTTGTCCTTCAGCGTTTCGAGGGATCTCCAGACCGGACTGGATGATGATCCACATATCCACCTGAGTTTTCAGGTGGACCACCATCCGACTTTTCCAGTAAGAAAAGTCTTCTCCACTGAAAAGTGGAGGTCTGGCGGTGCTGAATCCCTCTTGCATGGCCATCTGTAACAAACAATTAACAGAAAAACAAATTTTCCAAGACTAGGTCTTGGATTAGTAGTGCTGGATTAGAAAATAAGATATCGAGGGGTGTTGCACCAACCTCGATTAACAAAAAAATCGAACGAAAAAAAATATTAAAAAAAATTTGAAAATCCGAAAAGAAAGTTTCAAACTGGTGGTTGCACCAAGTTTGAATAACCCCGCTCTGATACCACTTGTTGGATCGATAGAGTCGATAGAGGGGGGGTGAATATCGACAAACTTTTCGAATTTATGAAAAGAGCAATTTGCACAGCGGAAAGAAATTAAGACACGCGAACACAGTATTTTTTACTTGGTTCGGAGCCTAGTTCGACTCCTACTCCAAGGCCCACGATCGTTGATCGTTTACTTTGGGCAATTCTATATGAACGCAAAATCAGTTTACAGAAAGAGATTTACAAGTATAGCACTATAGAAAAAAAATTTCTTCTGTTACCGACGTCCGGTTGTGGGTCGACTTTTCCGGAGCAGCAGGACGTCGTCGCTCGAGTTGGGCAGTTTCTGGAATAAGGCGTGAGCACAGAAGAGCGTGGAAGCTTTGGTACGAAGTTGATGTTGAAGGCTTGGGCATTGGGTGCTATTTATAGCACCCAGGGGCGCCCTGGACGTCGGGGGCGCCCTGCCACGTGTCAAGCGATCCGTAGATCGCTCGGTCAACTTCTATCCCGCTCGAACAGGGATTAAGTTTGACCGTGGGGGCGCCTTGGTCGTAGAGGGCGCCTTCGCTGACTTCTTCCGCGCAGAAATCTCGCTGTGGATAAAGCTGAAGCTTCGCAGTCTTGGGCGCAGAGGCGCCCTGGCTGCTGAGGGCGCCTTCACTGACGAGGGCGCCTTCGTTGCTGAGGGCGCCTTGCCCAGTAAGCAGCTGAAGCCCTTTTTGCTTCGCTTGGTTCTGGTTCACCTTGAGGGCGCCCTGGACACTCAGGGCGCCTTACTCAGCTGCTGCCTCACTCCTTTGAGGCTCTCTGAGTTGCAGACACACGTTCCTTTGGTCCTGCATCCAGGGTTAGTCCAAAACACAATTAATTATTATTTTATACAGCCTTAGCTGTCTTGGTTCTGACTTTGGTCTCCCAAATGGAGCCCTAGGTCGAACCGACGCCTACTGTTCCCTCGACGGGGAACGCGTCCTCACCTACTCCTCTCGGGAGAAATTACCTGATGCCAACCGTTCCTTTGGTTGGACTTTTGCTTGACGGTCCTTTGTCAGGTCTTGGATGCCGAGCTGCCCTTCGCTCGGTGCCTAGCATTCCTTCGCTAGGTCTTCAGTCCCAGACTGTCCTTCGCCTGGCGCCCAGCAGTCCTCCGCTAGGGCTTTTAACTCTGGCATTCCTTCGCCAGTGCCTAGCGGTCCTTTGCTAGGGCTTTCACTGCACACTAGATTAACTTGTTAGAAAATAAGAAAGACTTAACTTTTGACCTATGTTGCCATTATCAAAACACAGGTTTGACTTGAGTGCATGCTGCACCAACACTCTGTTTAGTAAGTAAACAGCTGTCTTAAGCACATAGCCCCAAAAGGATTTTGGAAGAGTTGCATGATTCATCATAGATCTAACCATGTCCATCAAGGTTCGGTTATGTCTCTCAGATACACCATTAAGCTGTGGTGTATATGGCGGAGTCCATTGAGACAATATCCCATTGTCCCTAAGATAATCTTGAAACTCTTGACTTAAGTATTCACCACCCCGATCAGATCGAAGTATCTTAATACTTTTGCCAAGCTGTTTCTCTACTTCACTTCTGAATTCTTTGAATTTCTCAAAAGCTTCAGATTTGTGTTTCATTAAGAACACATACCCGAATCGTGAGTGATCATCGATAAAGGTAACGAAGTAGCTATAGCCTCCTTGTGCAAGAGTTGACATTGGTCCACATACATCAGTATGTATTAGACCAAGCAATTCTCCCACTGGGTTACCTTTTCCGGAAAAGGGTAATTTGGTCATCTTGCCTTTTAAGCATGATTCGCATGTATCAAATGAACCGGGTTCAAATGATTCCAGAATTCCACATCGGTGTAATTTGGTCATGCGTGAAGGATCGATGTAGGTGTGCAGAGGGGGGGTGAATGCACTTTCTTTAATCGTTTTGATCTCTACAGAGATGTTAGCGCAGCGAAAATAATATGCAAAAGAAATAACAATGCTAACAAAGTTCTTTTACTTGGTATCCACCCAGATGGGTGACTAATCCAAGGATCCACGCTACGAGCACCACTTTTCACTATCGAAAAGTCTCCTTGAGGTGGAGAAACCTTTACAGCAAAAGCTTCCTCTTTACAGATGCAGAAATATGATGAAGGAAGCAAAGATCACTCTATAATTGGGCAGCACTTCGTTACTGTACGGAACTGTACATACACGTGTAACGAGGAGCTCCTTTTATAGGTGAAAAGGACAGATTCGTAGTCTGTCCAGACTCGTACAAGTCGACTGCCCCGAGGGCAGTCGACTAGACCGGCATTAAATGCCGGCCAACGGCTAGCCAACAGCTAGCTAACGGCTAATTTTAGGGTATACCAGTGACTGCCCCAAGGCCAGTCGACTGATCCGAACTGCGAACTTTTTGTGGGTTTTGGCAGTCGACTGCCTCTGGGCCAGTCGACTGCCCTACCTCCCAGCTCAGCTCCAGCCACTCCAAACCTTCTCCTTCGCGTGTGCCTTCAGGTCTGCTCCCTTGGCTTACCCCTTGAAGTCCTCTTCCTCTGGCTATCGTCCCTCGGATACGCACGCAAGCCTTTCCTTAGCTTGCCTCCATGCCACCCTTCACGTGTGCCCTTTGAAGTCCACTTCCCGGCTTTCCCTTGGAGCTCTCCTCCCTCGGCTCTCATCCCTCAGATAGGTCCACCAAGTGTGATTCTCCAAGTCCTGCAAACTCAATCACACAAATCAAATACAACATAACACTCTAACTTTAAACCTATTCGCTCACACATCAAAACTCTTATCTTCCAATCATTTAAGGGTTGATTGCCTCAACAATCTCCCCCTTTTTGATGCGTGGCAATATGTTTAAGTTAGAGATAAATAGCAGTAGCAAAAGCAGCAACAATAGATAACAATTGAAAAAGTATAAGACATAGTAACCCTAAGAGGCAACCTCCCCCTTAATCTATGTCTTCTCCCCATTTTCAATTCTAATCTAAATTCAAGTAAAGTTTCCACTTAACAACAGCAATGTTAAAATATAAGACATATCATAACCTAAGATGTATCTCCCCTTAATCCATGTCTTCTCTATTTTGGCATTCAAATTCTGAGTTAGAAAGAAACCTTAAACCATCTATTTCAAGTTAAAATTCTAACTTAAATCACCCATTCTCCCCCTTTGACACTATCAAAAAGATTGCCTTGAGCAACCCAAACCTATGGCATCATATGTGAGAATAATATGTTTCTGAATTTTCTCACAGCAGCTGAAAATAGCTGTGCCAGTCGACTACCCATAGGGCAGTCGACTGATACGCTATCAGTCTAAAATTTCAACTTTTCTGTCGAATTTCAGAAACTCCCAGAAAATTCCTGAAAATTCTAACAATTATAAAATTTTGCATACATGTTTGAAATGTTATACTCTATCAGGAAAAAATATGAAACCATATAAAATGTCAAACATGCATGACTTTTGATAAAAATCCAAAAGTTTTAAAAAATAACTACACTTTGTATCAAACTTTGAAACTAATTTTGTAAATATATGAATTTGAAAAACATGACACAGTATGTAGAACATAAAATGGATTTCAAAGTTTTAAAAATGTCCAACTATGAATTTTAGCAAGGTGTCTATTGATTAAACACTTGCCTCCCCCATAGTTGGTCTAGTTTTGATATTTTGATACTTGTAATGGTTCAACAATGTGCCATAAGCACAAGTGAGCCAAATGTATCACCCTAATGGATCAAGCACCCTTTTTCAAAACTAATGTCTCCAAGTTCATCCTATACTTCCACAAAACACATTCCAAGGCCTCTTCTTAAGGATGTAAACTCCGATTCGGGAAGGGGCTTGGTAAAAATGTCGGCTAGGTTCGACTTTGATTCAACATAGTGTAATTCTATGTCTCCCCTTGCCACATGGTTTCTAATGAAGTGATGTTTCACTTCAATATGTTTTGTTCTAGAATGGTGAACCGGATTTTTAGTTAAATTGATTGTGCTTACATTATCACACAATACTTTGTCCTTGGTGTAATGTAGCTCATAGTCCTCTAAGGTGTGCATGATCCAAAGAAGTTGGGAAACACATCCACCCATTGCCACATATTCTGCCTCCGTTGTTGATAGGGCAACGCATGGTTGTTTCCTACTACTCCAACTAACTAAAGAAGACCCAAGGAATTGACACCCTCCACTTGTACTCTTCCTATCTAACTGACACCCCGCATATTCTGAGTCGGTGTATCCAATTAGATCAATACTAGGGGTTCTAGGATACCAAAGTCCGACATTGAGGGTACCTTTCACATACCTTAGGATCCTCTTGACTACTACCAAATGAGACTCTTTGGCACAAGATTGGTACCTTGCACACATACCTACCACAAAAAGTATGTCGGGTCTACTAGCGGTTAGGTATAGGAGGCTACCAATCATGCTCCTATATTGTTTAGGGTCTACCATTTTCCCTTCAAAGTCACTATCCATTTTCACATTAGTTCCTATGGGTGTAGATGCTTCCTTAGCATGTTCCAAATCAAATTTCTTTAGCATCTCTTTAGCATATTTGGTTTGATATACATGTGTTCCTTCATTCGTTTGCTTAACTTGAAGGCCTAAGAAAAAGGTTAACTCTCCTACAAGACTCATCTCAAATTCATCTTCCATACACTTGATGAATTTTTGTAAGAAGTCATTATTTGTTGACCCAAAAATGATATCGTCTACATAGACTTGGGCAACAAATATATCCTTATCCTTAGATTTTAAGAACAATGTGTTGGTGCAAGTTGCATAAATGATGTTCTCCTTTATGTGTTTTAATGTTTGACAATGTACTTAAGTCAGTAATATGTTGAACAGACAAAGGGGAGCGAAGGAGAAGTAACCTAAGCCTGAGAAAAGTCCTAGTTAAGCTAGGCATGGAAACCCTAAGACCTAGCGAAGGGCTGCTAGGCTCTGGCGAAGGGCTGCCAGAACGAAAAAGACCTAGCGAAGGGCTGCTAGGCTCTGGCGAAGGGTTGCCAGAAAGAAAAGACCTAGCGAAGGGCTGCTAGGCACCTGACGAAGGGCTGTCAGGAAAATAAGTCCTAGCGAAGGGCTGCTAGGCACCTGACGAAGAGTTGTCAGGGGAACAAGTCCTAGCGAAGGGCTGCTGGGCACCTGACGAAGGGCTGTCAGGGAAACAAGACCTAGCGAAGGGTTGCTAGGCACCAAGCGAAGGGATGCTTGGTATCCAAGACCTAGCGAAGGGCGGCTAGGCAAAAGTCCACCCGAAGGACCGAGCGGCAACCGTCTCCTGAAAGGAGTAGGTGAAAGGCGCTTTCTCGGGGGTAAGAGTTTGTGTCGGTTCGACCTAGGATTGTGTGCCAATCCGAAGTCCGAACCAAGTTCGTAAGATTAATATTTCATGTATACTTGCTTTGCATATATATATCTTGCAGGTACCAAGAGAAGAAGACAAAGCAAGCAAATGAAGAAGGCTGAAAACTGGCCGCCAGAGGGCCCCCAGTGTTGGGGGCGCCCCCAGCAGCCAGGGCGCCCCCACAGGGGGGCGCCCCCAGCCAGTGCAGAAGTTGTGCACTTGTGTGTGTTTGCAGAACAGGTGTCAACCGGGGCGCCCGGAGCGTCCGGGGCGCCCCCAGGCAGTACTATACATGTAGCAAACGTGTGTTTGCAGAACAGGTGTCAACTGGGGCGCCCGGAGCGTCCGGGGCGCCCTAATTAGTAGTTGTTTTGCTGTTTCGAAGCCAGAACACAGGATAAGCCCTCAAGGGGGCGCCCGAGTCATCCGGGGCGCCCTGGTCAAAGTTCTTATCACCTACGGCGAGGTAGGCGCAAGGATAAGAGTTGACCGAGTCTTCCGGGGCGCCCCCGTCGACCAGGGCGCCCCCAGGAGGGCTATAAAAGGGGCTTCGACCCCTCTGCTTCGAACACACTTCCTTACTACAATTCTATTCATTCCGACCGATGACAACGCGCTAAAGACGAGGTTCTACGACCGGGAGGCTCCAGGAGGAAGTGCGCGGCACTTCGGAGGTCCAGATCGGCCGAGCTTCACTTTCTGTGTTCGGTTTGCTTTTAAAGTTACTGTACTTATTTTTCAATACTTGTCTTTGTAACTTCTACACTGTAAGACGGGTTTCTCCGCCTCCGGAAATTCCGGAAAGGAGACTATTAGTGGACTCAACGCCGAGTACATAGGCCTTGGACGTACTGACCCTGGGGGGTTGGGAACCAAGTAAATAAACCTGCTGTGTCCCCTGTTTTGTTTTCTTTTGTTTTACTTTTATGTTTCCGCTGCACTAACGCTCTGAGTCCAGAAGTCTTACGAAAGTCTTACGAAGTTTTTGACGGTCGATATTCACCCCCCCTCTATCGACGGCACCGGTCCTACACAATGTAGGGTCAATTGTTCCTCTTCTAAACCCCTTAGACACTAGAAATGAAGAAAGCCTCTTATACCAAGCTCGGGGAGCTTGTTTCAATCCATATAAGGCTTTTCTTAATTTAAACACGTGTCTTGGATAGTTGGGGTTTTTAAACCCAGGTGGTTGTTCTACATAGACCTCTTCCTTGATGATCCCATTTAGGAATGCCGACTTCACATCCATTTGGTGGAGTGTAAAACCCATGTGAGCGGCATAGGCTAGTAGAATTCTAATTGATTCTAACCTAGCTACGGGGGCATAGGTCTCATCATAATCTAGTCCCTCAACTTGGTTAAACCCCCTAGCCACTAATCTAGCCTTGTTCCTAGTGATTTTACCTTGGTCATCTAATTTGTTCCTAAATACCCATCTCGTGGTTACAATGGTACAATCAGTGGACCTAGGAACTAATTCCCAAACTTCACTCCTTTCAAATTGGTTTAGCTCTTCTTGCATGGCAAAAGCCCAATCAGCATCTCCCAATGCTTCATCAATGGTCTTGGGTTCTAATTGGGAGATTAGAGCTATTTGACTAGTTTGATCCCTAATGTAGGACCTAGTCATTACTCCTTGATTTACATCACCCACAATTTGGTCAATAGGATGATCATGGTGATGTCTCAAGGGCCTAGAGGTTGTAGATTCATTTATTCCTTCTTCCTCATCCTCTATTGTGTTTCTTACTCCCCCTTGATCATTGCCCTCCAAATGTAGGTCTTGGATTCTTTGGACAAGGGGTTGGACCTCTTCTATATCCTTATCAATAGAAGCCTTTCTAGGGTAGGTACTAGTGGTTTCATCAAATTTGACATTAGAGGACTCCTCAATCACTTTTGTCCTCTTGTTGTACACTCTATAGCCCCTACTAGTCAATGAGTACCCTACTAGAATTCCTTCATCGGCATTTGACTCAAATTTTCTTAGGTCGTCTTTGGTGTTTAAGATGTAAACTTTACATCCAAAGACCCTAAAATAGTGGACTTAGGGTACCCTTCCATTCCAAAGTTCAAAGGGTGTTTTTCCTAAAAATTTATGTACCAACACCCGGTTTTGGATATAACAAGCGGTGTTAACCGCTTCGGCCCAAAAATAGCTAGGAAGGGAATATGCATTAAGCATAGTCCTAGCAGCTTCTTGTAGGGCTCGGTTTTTCCTCTCAACTATCCCATTTTGTTGAGAAGTCCTTGGGCATGAAAACTCATGCTTGTACCCATTTTCAACACAAAATTGTGTGAAGCTAGCGTTTTGGAACTCCCCACCATGGTCACTCCTAATTCAGTTTATTTTGATGTTCTTTTCATTTTCTACCCTTTTACTAAATCCTATAAAGATATCTAGGGTATCATCCTTATGTTTCAAGAAATAAACCCAAGTAAACTTAGAAAAGTCATCTACTATCACTAAGCAATACTTACTCCCTACAAGTGACGGAGTACTATGGCAATCAAACAAGTCTATATGCAAGAGTTCTAAAGGTAATGAGGTGGTAATTTGAGTTTTACCTTTGTGTGATGCTTTTGATTGCTTACCCTCTTGGCATGCATCACACAACTTGTTCTTTTCGTACTTGATCATTGGGAGCCCCTTCACCAATTCTTCCTTGGTCACTCTTGCAATGCTCCTCATGTTGACGTGTCCAAGTCTTCGGTGCCATAACCACCCTTCTTCTTCTTTAGATATGAGACACTTAACAACATTGTTAGTAACATAAGATAGATCAAGATAATACAAGTTTGCCTCTCTAAACCCTTCTAATATGATAGTGTTTGATTCACATTGCCTTATTACACATTTCTTAGCATGAAATTCTACTCTAAAATCGGCATCACATAGTTGACTTACACTTAATAGATTAAACTTCATATCCTTAATTAAAAGTACTTTATGAATCGAAATAGTGGGAGATATCTCAATTGTGCCCCTACTAATAATCCTCAACTTTCCACTATTCCCAAAGGAGACCGTCCCTTCTCTTAGGTAGCTAATAGTGGTGAACTTGCTCACATCCCCGGTCATGTGTCTTGAGCATCCACTATCTACTATCCATAAAGTTGGGGCCTCCTTCACCTTTACCTAGACAACATGGAAAACATACTCTTTTGGTATCCATATCTTTGATCCATAAGCATCATTTAAAAATTTCTTAGGTACACATGCCTTCTTTGTGGTTCCCTTAGCCCCTAGCCTCCTAGATGCACCAATCCTACCGGTAAGTGAAACGAATGCTACTTCCTTGATCTTAGGTCTATAACCCAACCCAGCCTTGTTGTATACAACCCTTTGACTGTTGATGATCATATCAAGGTTACTTGACCCAACTTGGAATTTCCTAAGGGCCTTTGTGAGGTCATCTACTTGTTTCCTTAACTCCTTATTTTTATTTTCAATAAGTGAAACATGTGAAGCGGTAGAACTAGCATGCAAATCTTTAAGTTTAATAGTTTCTACTCTAAGCATGGCAATTTCTTCCTTAAGATCCTTAATTCTACTTCTAGCCTTAGCTAAATCCATGTTCGTGCTAGAAATTATTTTCACTACGGTAGAGGAGGGTAAGTGGTATACCTCACTTACCGAAGCTTTTGACTCTGATGATGATGAAGTGGAGGAGCTCTCATCTTCACTGCTTGAGCTTCGTTCATCGTCTGATGAGTCTGATTCATCTTGTGCCATAAGAGCGAAGTGGGAAACTTGCTCTTCTTTTTCCTCTGATGATCAGGGATCATCCCAAGTCGCCTTGAGGTTCATGGCACTCTTCTCCTTTCCCTTTGATTTCTTCTTGTCACTCTTCTTCTTCTCTTCCTTCTTGTCCTCCCTTTTCTTCAACTGGGGACACTCGTTCTTCATATGCCCCTCTTGGTGACAGTTGTAGCAGATTATCTCCTTGGCCTTACCGTTACCTTTGGCCCCTTTCCTAGCATATGATTTGTTAGAAAAACTTTTGAATGCTTTACAAAATTTCCTTACCATAAAGGCCTCTTGGTCACTGTCCATAGAGGCACTTGACTCCTCTGAGTCCGAGAATGATGAGTAGATCACCTTCTTCTTCTCCTTTCTCCTTTTCTTCTCCTTTTCTGTAACAAAAGCAATACCTTTCTCTTTTGCCGAAATGTTAGCTTGCTCGTGCAGTTAAAATTCACAAAATAGATTGTCTAATTTTACTAAAGATAAGTCCCTCGGTACCTTATAAGCATCAACCATGGATGCCCACAGGGTGGTTCTCGGGAAGGCTTGTAAGACATACCTGACGATGTCTCGGTTTTCGATTTTCTCTCCAATTACATGGAGCTCGTTGATCACTTCCTTTACCCTTCCATGCAGCTGACTGACTGTCTCGTTGCTCTTCATGGAGAGGGATTACAGTTGGGCCACCAACAAGTCCTTCTTGGCTCTTCTGGACTCGTTTGACCCTTCGTTCAGTTCTACCAACTTGTCCCATAGTTCTTTGGCGCTCTTGAACGGCCCCACCTTGTTCAGTTGCTCCTTTGAGAGCCCGCATTGCAGTGTGGTAGTGGCCTTGGCATTTGACTGCGCCCTTTTCATCACCTCCTTTGACCATGTTCTCATAGGTGTAGGGTTTCCTCTTTCATCGACGGGCGCCTCGAAGCCATCTGCAACACTTATCCAGGTTTATATGTCATTCATAAGATAATACTGCATTCTACCTTTCCAGTATGCGAAGTCGTTGCCGTCGAAGAATGGTGGTCGTGCGGTGGAGTATCCCTCTTGAAACGCCATTACAATTGCTTTGGTTGATTGTTAGATCTTCCGAAACGCACCGGCTCTGATACCAACTGAAGGATCGATGTAGGCGTGCAGAGGGGGGGGGTGAATGCACTTTATTTAATCGTTTTGATCTCTACAGAGATGTTAGCGCAGCGGAAATAATATGCAAAAGAAATAACAATGCTAACAAAGTTCTTTTACTTGGTATCCACCCAGATGGGTGACTAATCCAAGGATCCACGCCACGAGCACCACTTTTCACTATCGAAAAGTCTCCTTGAGGTGGAGAAACCTTTATAGCAAAAGCTTCCTCTTTACAGATGCAGAAATATAATGAAGGAAGCAAAGATCACTCTACAATTGGGCAGTACTTCGTTACTGTACGGAACTGTACATACACGTGTAACGAGGAGCTCCTTTTATAGGTGAAAAGGATAGATTCGCAGTCTGTCAAGACTCGCACCAGTCGACTGCCCCGAGGGCAGTCGACTGGCCCGACATTAAATGCTGGCCAACGGCTAGTAAACGGCTAGCCAACAGTTAGCCAACGGCTAGTTTTGGGGTATACCAGTCGACTGCCCGAAGGCCAGTCTACTGATCCGAAGCTGCGAACTTTCTGTGGGTTTTGGCAGTCGACTGGCTCTGGGCCAGTCGACTGCCCTACCTCCCAGCTCAGCTCCAGCCACTCCAAACCTTCTCCTTCGCGTGTGCCTTCAGGTTTGCTCCCTTGGCTTGCCCCTTGAAGTCCTCTTCCTCTGGCTATCGTCCCTCGGATGCGCACGCAAGCCTTTCCTTAGCTTGCCTCCATGCCACCCTTCACGTGTGCCCTTTGAAGTCCACTTCCTGGCTTGCCCTTGGAGCTCTCCTCCATCGGCTCTCATCCCTCGGATAGGTCCACCAAGTGTGATTCTCCAAGTCCTGCAAACTCAATCACACAAATCAAATACAACATAACACTCTAACTTTAAACCTATTCGCTCACACATCAAAACTCTTATCTTCCAATCATTTAAGGGCCGATTGCCTCAACAATCTCCCCCTTTTTGATGCGTGGTAATATGTTTAAGTTAGAGATAAATAGCAGTAGCAAAAGCAGCAACAATAGATAACAATTGAAAAAGTATAAGACATAGTAACCCTAAGAGGCAACCTCCCCTTAATCTATGTCTTCTCCCCATTTTCAATTCTAATCTAAATTCAAGTAAAGTTTCCACTTAACAACAGCAATGTTAAAATATAAGACATATCATAACCTAAGAGGTACCTCCCCCTTAATCCATGTCTTCTCTATTTTGGCATTCAAATTCTGAGTTAGAAAGAAACCTTAAACCATCCATTTCAAGTTAAAATTCTAACTTAAATTACCCATTCTCCCCCTTTGATACCATCAAAAAGATTGCCTCGAGCAACCCAAACCTATGGCATCATATGTGAGAATAATATGTTTCTGAATTTTCTCACAGCAGCTGAAAATAGCTGTGCCAGTCGACTGCCCATAGGGCAGTCGACTGATACGCTATCAGTCTGAAATTTCAGCTTTGCTGTCGAATTTCAGAAACTCTCAAAAAATTCCATAAAATTCTAAAAATTGTAAAATTTTGCATACATGTTTGAAATGTTATACTCTATCAGGAAAAAATATGAAACCATATAAAATGTCAAACATGCATGACTTTTGATAAAAATCCAAAAGTTTTAAAAAACAACTACACTTTGTATCAAACTTTGAAACTAATTTTGTAAATATATGACTTTTAAAAACATGGCACAGTATGTAGAACATAAAATGTATTTCAAAGTTTTAAAATTGTCCAACTATGAATTTTAGCAAGGTGTCTATTGATTAAACACTTGCCTCCCCCGTAGTTGGTCTAGTTTTGATATTTTGATACTTGTAATGGTTCAACAATGTGCCACAAGTACAAGTGAGCCAAATGTATCACCCTAATGGATCAAACACCCTTTTTCAAAACTAATGTCTCCAAGTTCATCCTATACTTCCACAAAACACATTCCAAGGCCTCTTCTTAAGGATGTAAACTCCGATTCGGGAAGAGGCTTGGTAAAAATGTCGGCTAGGTTCGACTTTGATTCAACATAATGTAATTCTATGTCTCCCCTTGCCACATGGTCTCTAATGAAGTGATGTTTCACTTCAATGTGTTTTATTCGTGAATGGTGAACCGGATTTTTAGTTAAATTGATTGTCCTTACATTATCACACAATACTTTGTCCATGGTGTAATATAGCTCATAGTCCTCTAAGGTGTGCATGATCCAAAGGAGTTGGGAAACACATCCACCCATTGCCACATATTCTGCCTCCGTTGTTGATAGGGCAACGCATGGTTGTTTCCTACTACTCCAACTAACTAAAGAAGACCCAAGGAATTGACACCCTCCACTTGTACTCTTCGTATCTAACTTACACCCCGCATAATCTGAGTCGGTGTATCCAATTAGATCAACACTAGGGGTTCTAGGATACCAAAGTCCGACATTGAGGGTACCTTTCACATACCTTAGGATCCTCTTGACTACTACCAAATGGGACTCTTTGGCACAAGATTGGTACCTTGCACACATACCTACCACAAAAAGTATGTCGGGTTTATTTTATAAATTGAACAAAAAACTTGGTCCCTTTGTTGTGGCCGACCAAGCAAAGTGGATGGAGGCCCTCTTTGGCTGGCCCATCCAAGCCACACCCCAATGAATTAAACTTATTTAATTCATCTATTAAGTCTTCAAAAGACTTATCCATTTTACGCTTCCGATGCGTCTCTGAAAAATTCAGATTCGACTTATCGTTTGGCTCAACCAAACCTAATCTCTCTTTATTGGAAAATCCAATTTTCAACTCGTTTTAAATCCCTCGGATTACTCGTAGTGCGTGTGACTAAATATGCTTTCGATTTATGTTGGTCGTCTATAATTAATCAATTAATTATAGAACGATCATGAGTGGCACCTAGTAGTACATCATGATCCCCAATTAATCGAAAGATCAACGGTTGACCTCAGAAACAATTCTGAAACCCTTCAGCAGCTATAATGAATCGTGCCCCATTCCCTTCACCATCTTATACCCACTTGGTTCAGGACATAGTCTATGTGTGTCAGTCCCCTCTAGGCTGACTACGTCACACCTATCCCAAGTAACGTTTTCTCGTCCTACGGATTCTAATTACTCTCATGTATTTAAGACATTCATAATCTGAACATGTCATGCTCTGGCCAGAGGCGTTGAGTATCAATCCGACGATAGGCCTCGGGTATACATCTCCTCGCAAAGAGTGGTGAATCCTTTGTAGGTTGTTCAAACATCTTCGGGCACTTCGGCTTATACCCAATCATCCTGGGTCCACACCTCCTTGGAGATGCTTGCTTAAGATGTCAAAGTATAAGTCTCCATGACCAAGATGACTTGAACACCGCAAGTCAAAGGAACATCGCACTTAAGCTGCAGCAAGAACTTCACTGACATATCTATATGTGGACTACCATATGAAGTTTTACAGCCAGTCACTCCAATGAACTAGTTCCCTTAACTAGCATTCATGTTTATCTCCGAACATCTCAATGTCACCAGCCAGTGAGAATCAGCTGATTAGAGAATAACCCATGCTAGTCTCAACAGAATTGATAGTGCCCATATTTATCAATTCATCGACTAGGGACAATTTCAATACTTCACAATTGCACATGTAGAGATAATCACTAGTTGTGATTTCATCATAAATTCTCTCATGTTGTGAATTGTATTGCGGACATTCAGTAAATGAGTTTAAGATCTCAATCAAATACACAAACATGTATACTCAAATAGTGAATATTCATTTATTAGAATAAATGATTACAATCATAAGGCGATTGCCTTAGGACACTTCTCTCATATCACTAACAACTAACACCTCCATGTGCTAGGTATAGGTTTGAATCCTATATCATGGGATACAAATATCCTACTTGGTATAATGGCAAGGTAGCTAGTGATCCATAAATGTCAAATGATAAAAAAGACATATCACTACTTCTATGCACATATATAAACATAAGACAACAAATGAGACTGTATGAATCTAAACGGGAGATAACCTCAAGGATAAGCAGCATGTATCAAATACAGGTATACTAATGCAGAAATAACATACAATCTTACTGTTATCTATAACAAACCATGTATAGCAATATAACAATATCTAAAAGATAAGTCAATGGGTACCCGCCTCAATCGTAAGATGCACGTATCAAAAAGAACCTCCGGTTTGATAATCAGCAGTGTTAAATCCAATCAATGCCCTATATCAAAGGCATATTCTTAGCTATTGGCACAAATACTAGTAGCTAACAATTAAACCGTATTAAGATTAACCCTAGTCGTAACGACCCTTAGTTAATCTAGTTGATGGTTACATTGGATTAATTGTTATTCTTTCATTAATTTTGATCAAATCCCTCGTTAGTCTTAATCTAATTCATCCAAAGATTAGATTAGGTTATATCCCTAAGAGGTTCCTAATATAATCCATTCTTAGAATAAACTAGGTCTATCCTTTCACAACCAAATCATGATTCAATTAGGGGATCCTAATCCAATGGGGATTAATTACCCCTAACTTAATGATGGGTTTAAACTAATCATCATTCCTTGATTAAACACTTTTATGAATCACATCTATTCCAAGGTGTTAACCTCTCTGAATAGCATGATTAATGAAGTGATAAAATCAATTACCCTCTCTAACAACCATTCCCTTAGCAACATAGCTCACGGTAGGATCCCAAGCATCACAACCCCATGGTAACAAATTTGAAAGTTCAACCCACACAACAAAACCCAGATCAAAAACTAATCCTCAGTTACTTACCGTATCATTCAACCCTTCAACAATCTCCTATGTGTATCCAAGCCTCACGGCAAAGGGCAGAACCACACCCACCAAGTAGCTCACGGCAAGTATCATCCAATTGGAATCAAGTCCCTGTTTCCAATCCAAAATCCCAAAAAACACCACCCACATAACACACATCCAAGACTAAACCTAGATGATGCTTCTTACCTGCGATTCGCGGTCCCAACTAGCTGCGATCAGAGGGAACAAGTAGGGATCCTCGGAAGAGACGATGGAAGTAGCTTCAAGCAACTTCGGCTCCTTTGTGCCCGCGATGAAGGAGTTGACGTTGGATCCACGCGACGAGGAAAAGAGAGGGCGTTGGCTGTAGGCTTCTCTGGCGGCTAGGTCACGCGAGGGAAGGAAGAAGAAGAAGTGGGCTGTGGCTGCGGCTAGGGCATGCGATGAGGAGGAAGAAGACCACGTCGGGTCGGCGGGTTCGCGAGTGGAAGAAAAGAAGAAGAGTCAGGTGGCTGCAGCTAGGGCACGAGGGAAGGAGAGATAGAAAAGGTATTATATATAATTAATACTTTTCCTTTTATAACTATATATATATATATATATATATATATTCCAAAAATTCACTTTTTCCTAAAATAATTCAAAACCAACCCATCTTGCATCCAATTCTCCCTACGAATATTTCCAAAAATTCAGGAAAATTATTCCAAAATTTTCCCTCTAATTGTATATATTCCTATATATATATATATATACACACACACACTAATATATATATATATATATATATATATATATATATATATATATATATATATATATATATATATATATATATATATATATTATTTTATTTTTTTTCCCTCCGTATTTTACATTCTCCCCCACTAATAAAAATTTGGTCCTCCAAATTTCGCTCTTAAACCAAGCAGATACTAACCACGTATAGGTAGTATAAATGCTGAACGAAATCTACTCATGCTTCACCAAATTCTTGAGGAATAAATAACTCAAATAAGTATTGCAGGGGTCTCTCCTAACCCCTCTTTGATAACCCGTATCTCTTCAACCGGTAGGGATACTCTTTAACTCCATGATCAAACCTAGCTATCCTCTGGATATTATCCACGTATATCCGAAATGAGTACGAAGAGAACTATCAATATCTATCACTAATTTAGCTGAAAATGCGTATATGAATCTCATACCGCGAAAGGTCGATCCGTCGATCCGCGGTGTCTCCTCTCTAGCGCCAGCAGAAACTCGACCCATCTCTGGAGGTGGTGGTGGTAGTGTCGGATACTGTTGAGATGAAATCTGAAACTGAGGCTGAGGCTGCGGAGCGAACCCTCCATTAGGGTGCTGAGGTGGATACATCGTAGACGGATATGCTGAATAAGTCTGATGTTGACGGATAGACTGCTATTGATGTCCTACCTCTAAACTCTGAGCTATTGGTGGGGTATAGCTGGCCTCATATCCCAGCATAAAATAGGCACGTGCTGGAGGGGCGAACGGTGGCTGACGGAAAGAAGACTGTGTCTTGTGCCCTCCCCTCTGAGATCCTGACTGTTAAGAATGTCCACTTTGACTAGCAGCTCCAGTCTTCTCATTCTATGCCTTCAGTGCACAATCTCGGCTCAGGTGTCCTGGACGCTTGCAATAGTAGCAAACCGAATGCTCCAATGGACAATCCGCCCTAATATGCTCTTTAGATCCACACTGTACACAGTGTGATCCATCAGTAAACTTCTCCCGATTCTGCTGAGACCGGAAGGGCCCTGCTGAAGAACGACCCGACTTCTGGGGTCTAAATGATGCCTCAAAGGTGCTCTCACTATCGCACTTCTGCCCAGTGGTCTGCGACTGCTGAGTTTGAACTGAGTCGTGTGTGACTTGCTTACCCTTCCCCTTATCTCCAAACAGTCTATGCTGGGTCATCTCGATAACAAGAGCTCGCCCTAACTCCTCTCGGTAGGATGTAGCAACAAATCCCGACATACGAACCTGAATGTACGCCGTTAAGCCCTGGTGAAACTGTGTCGTCCTCTCTATGTCATCGGCAACCATATGAGGACAATACTCTGCTAGGCGGTTAAACTCCGCCTCATACTCTAGTACAGATCGATCTCCCTGCTGGAGATTCAGAAACTCCTGTCGCCTCACCGAACAAAAGGCAGCTGGAATGTACCTCGCCACAAATGCCTCTCTGAAGGTGTCCCATGTGATGTACTGCTCCCTGATAATAGTCTGCTGTGTAGTCCACCAATTATACGCCTGATCTCGCAGATGATAAATGGCCAGCTCGGCCTTCTCCCAGTCTGAGCATGTCACATAACGGAAGGTGCTCTCTAATGTCCTAATCGAAGCTCGGGCCACGGCCGGATCCGGTCCTCCATGGAATAACGTGAACCGACCCTTTACGGACTCCGCCAACATCGGAATTCGGGCTCGGTTCATAATGCCACCTATAGAAGCAGATATCGCAGGGGGCACAGTGGGAAATACCGGAGCAGGGACCATGGATGGAGCTGTCGGCAGGATCGGGATGGCCACTGCGGGTGGTACCGTAGGTACTGTAGGAAACCTGGGACAGCTACTGCAGGTGAGACTGAAGGGAGTACCGGGGCCTGCATCATAGTCGGAGCAGTGGGATATGCTAAAGTAGTCAAAATCGGAGGAGCAGTAGAATACATCGAAGCAGACATCCCAGGTGGAACTGTAAAGTAGGATAGAGTCGGTACTGATGACGGAATAGTCGGATAAGATAAACCTGATACCGTTGGTGGAACTACAGAATAAGGTGGAACCGGTACTGCTAGTGGAACAGTAGGATAAGATGGGGCCGGTACTGCTGATGGAACAGTAGGATAAGATGGGACCGGTACTGCTGATGGAACAGTAGTAGGATAAATCGGAGCAGGTATAGGCGTCTCCGATGGAATAATGGGGATAATCGGAACAGGTACCACCGAGGTAACTACCGGATGCGTCGGAGCAGTCGCCATAGAAGAAACGGTAGGATATGTCGGAACAGGAATTTCCGACGAAACAGAAGGGAAAACCGAAACTGATCCCACTGGTACTGGATCTGCAGAGGGGGTACTCCTGCTGACCCGGTGACTAATACCAGAGCGGATACAGCAGGAGGAATAGTAGGGACTACCGACGGAAAAGGGGAAGGGACCCTCTGAGTATGGGAATCCTGGCCCCTCGGAATATCCTGCTGAGTCCGGCTATGACTAACAGACTCTGCCTCAGTGAGTCTCTCAGGTGACCCTGCAGCATGAGACTCTAAAGTCCTCTTACGTGGTCATCCCGGACCACGTCTCGACGCAGGAACATAAGCACCCCGAGTCATACCTGTTGAATTATTACCAAGTATTACAAACAAGATCCAATGGTTAACTTTACCAATTTACCTATTTGCCGCCTGGAGAGGTCCTACCGTTGCCCAGTCCCAAAGTTCAATCACATCGATAAAACCAATCCGAACAAATTCGAAAAGACTTGTAAAACAAGTAGACACCATAAATCCACAAGTCCCCAAGGTATTCGGCAACCTGGGATCTGATACCAAAATTAAATTGGTATCAGATAAACACCGAAAATCCACAAGTCCCGAAGGTATCCAAAACCTGGCTCTGATACCAGGATTCATAAAGAACTAGACTTAAGCCTGGGTCTAGGGTTCGACTCCTGGGAAGGCAAAAATCCACCGACCAAGCGGTGGGAAGACCTAGTATGGTAATGACACAGTCGACGGTCGACGACCCACAGAAAAATAAGGGGTCGCCGAATGGGCCACCAAATGGGCTGGGTCATTACACATTGCTAGATGTCGCTCATTGCTTATGTGTCTAAAGTGGTTTAGACACATTGCCAACGTTACGAGGACTTATTGGGTCACACACTAAGGACACGATGCTTCGGAGATTAATTGATCTTAGTTTGACTAAGATTTCATCTAAATTTGATTAATTGAGTTAGACTCAAGTGAATCCAATTGGATTATGAGATTGAGAATTAATTTGAGTTTGACTCATTTAGATTAGACTCAACCACATTTGAATGAGATATTAATTCATTAAAATGTTTAATAAATTAATAATAGAGGAAAATGAAAAGTTTCTCTTCATTGAATGAAGAGAGGTTGAAGAGTCACATGAGAAAATGTGCTCTAATTCGGGTTTTATTGGCATTAATGGAGGGAAGCTAAAGGGACAAAAACTCTTCATATTCATGGGATGAGTATAAAAGAGTTTTTTTTGTCATTTGGATGTAGAACATGTCATTTTTCCTTCCCTTCTTTCTCTTGGCCGAAATCCCTCTTCTTCCTCTCCTTCTTGCTTTGTGAATCTCCTCTTGTGGCTAGCACCACAAAGGCGATTCTTCTTCAAAGCTTGAGAAATTGTGTTCGTGTGGATACGCATAGAGGCACAGACACTTGAACGTGCAAGAGATCCAGCATAGTTCGGACAAGCAGGATAAGCGAATGACACGCGCCAAAGGTATACCTATACGATAGGAATTTATAAATTAACTTTGTATGAGTTTTTCTTTAACATGGATCGCTCGTGGGATCTATTCTTTTTTATGCAATTTTTAAATATTTTTGTCTATAGATCCCTATAGTGGTATTAGAGCCACTTGCGAAAGATCATACAAAGTTTAGAAAAACTTTTATATGTTATATAGAAGTAGGACATAATTTTGTTATGGATTGTGTAATGTATGAGCATTTGTTGAGATACAAAAGTTTGTGTTGATCAAACACAAAGTCCATAGCATTATCATATGAATATGAAAGTGTGCTATAGTTCGATTGTATTCAATAAATTTTAAAACCTATGGTTTCGGCTCATGAACATTTTTATAATCATAATAAAAATTAATGTCCTAGATCTATTGTGTGTGATTGATTACATGGTGTATGGTTATGACCTTAACCCCAATATGATTGGATGTATTGTGTGTGAGTGTATGTTGTAATGTAATTCATAATACGGACTGCGTGTCATGCCTTATCTCTATTTTTTTTAGTTGTAAAATAGATTTAGACTCGAATATGTAACTCTAGTTTTCTTAATTTGTAATTTACAAAATGAAGAGTGGAATGTCCATTGAAAAATGAAATTACAAGAAGGAAGCTGACGACATATGACGACCGAAGGATGCACTTGGAGAAGATGTTATCCTTAAGTTGACTATCAATTTTCTCATTGGCTTGAGAAGATCGTAGTATACGGGCCATACCCATGTCATATTTTACCGCTTATATGTTGATATATGCAATGTGTGGATGTGATGCATGATTAGATAAACATTTATCTTAATTAAGTCAACTCGATATGCCTACCAAAGTTTGGTACTCATAAACTACCTTGATCATTTATTGTTGGGTTTGTCAAATCAAAGCGACACATTTTATCTTGGTAGAGTGTGAGAGGACAATTGTAATGTCCCGCTATCGAACATTGGGTGAGACTTAACTAAGTCACCTCAATTGGATTGAGAAACTTAGAGGCATATCTCAAAAGTTAGAAAAATTGGGTAAGAGAACAATTATATAAAGTCTTGGGTGATTAGCCAAAGCTAACTCAAGATAATGTGTAATGTGGATCTTGACCCTTTGTTTCCAAGAGTTGCATAAGATGTAATTGGTAAAATATTACCTACCTAATTATACTAAGTTTTGGGCGATTAGCTAAAGCTAACTCAAGATGTGGTATAATATGGATTTTGTCCCATATGATTGTAGTCGTTATTTGGTTGGAGCTAGTAGTGTGGGCAAATTGAGTTTACCTACATCTATAACTAGCCCCTACCAAAGCTCTACAATTTAGTGGAAGTGCCATTTAATTAAAGACCTAATTAAATGATCTAGATATGATACTTATTTCTGTATATTTTACTGTTATAGATCACCATGTCGTCTAACAAGTTCAATACTCTCTCTCTGCGATCCATCCTTGAGAAGGACAAGATTAACGAAGCTAATTTCCTGGATTGGTACAAAAACTTGAGGATCGTCCTCAAACAAGAACGAAAACTGTACGTCCTAGAGCAATCTCTTCTAGAAGCACCCATCACTATCGCCACCCACGTGAAAAAGGATGCTTACAAGAAGCATCAAGATGATGCACTTGATATATCATGCCTCATGCTTGCCACCATGAACTCTAAGCTTCATAAGTAACATGAGAACATGGATGCACATAATATAGTTGAGCACTTAAAACAACTATATCAAGGGAAAGCTAGACATGAGTGGTTTGAGGTGTCTAAGGCCCTAATTGCATGCAAGATGCAAGAAGAAACTCCCATAGGAATACATACTCAAGATGATTGGGTATGCCGAGAACCTTGAAAGACTAGGATTTTTTCTGGGTCATGAATTAGCCACGGACCTTATGCTGCAATCGTTGTCGGAAGGGTACAATCAATTTGTCATGAACTATAACATGAATGAAATTGACAAGTCATTGCCTGAGATGCTCAGCATGTTGGGAACTGTTGAACCCAATCTCAAGAAAACCAATACAAGTAATGTACTGATGGTATAAAAGGGCAAAGGTAAATGGAAGCCTAAGGGTAAGGGGAAGACCCAAGCCAAAGGCAAACCCAACTCTACTACACTGAAAGTCAAAGGCAGGGTGCATAAGGAAAGGACTTGCTTCCACTGTGGTGAGAACAAATATTGGAAGCGGAATTGCAAACTCTACCTAGAGGAAGTAAAGAAGAAAAGAAGTGAGACTTCTACCTCAGGTATTTTTGTTATAGAAGTCAATCTATCTATTTCATCTTCTTGGGTATTAGATATCGTTTGTGCATCTCATATTTATACTAATGTGTAGGGCCTTCAAAGAGCTAGATCGTTGACAAAGGGCGAAGTAAACCTACAAGTAGGCAATGACGCAAGAGTTGCTGCTATAATTGCAGGAACAGATTCCTTGTCATTGACCACTGGGCTTATCTTAGAACTAGAGGAGTGCATTTATGTACCTGTATTAACTAAGAACATAATTTCTATATCTTATTTAGATAAGAAAGACTTTTCATTTATCATAAAGGATAAATGTTGTTCTATAATGTTAAATGACATGTTTTATTGTAGTGCACCACTTATGAATAGACTCTATTTTCTAGACTTAGAGAACCCAATCTATAACATAAATACCAAATGGTTCAAACCAAATGATTTGAACAAAACGTATCTCTTACATTGTCGCTTAGGTAATATAAATGAGAGTCATATATCCCAGCTCTATAAGGATGGATTACTGGACTCATTTGATTTTGAATCAGATGAGACTTGTGAATCTTGTCTAGGTAAGATGACCAAAACTCCATTTAGTGGACACGATGAAAAAGCGACAGACTTGTTAGGACTCATACATACTGATGTATGTGACCCATTCAATGTCACAGCTACAGGAGGTTATCACTACATCATTACTTTCACTGATGATGTCAGTAAATACAGCTATGTGTATCTCATGAAACACAAGTCGGAATCCTTTGAAAAGTTCAAAGAATTCAAGAGTGAAGTACAAAATCAACTTGGCAAGAGTATTAAGATGCTTCGATCAGATCGAGGTGGTGAATACCATAGTAGAGTGTGGGATCATATCCCAACTCACACCACCTGGAACACCACAATGGAATGGTGTGTTCGAGTGGAGAAATTGTACTCTATTAGATATGGTACGATCAATGATGAGTCAGACAGATCTTTCTACTTCCTTCTAGGGATTCACTCTAGAGACGACTCTTTTCACACATAACATAGCTCCATCAAAGGTCGTCAAAAAGACACCATATACGATATAGACTGGGAAGAGTCCCACGATGCCTTTTATGAGGATTTGGGGTTGTGAGACTTACGTTCGACGTCAAGTCTCAAATAAACTTGGAACCAAATCTGATAAGTGCTATTTTGTAGGATATACCAAGGAAACGAAGGGATATTACTTCTACAATCCCATACTAGGCAAAGTGTTTGCCACTAGAAATAATATTTTTCTCGAAAGAGAGATTATTTCTAGAAGAAATAGTGAGAGTAAAATCCATATTGAAGAAGTTCAAGATGTAGATGGTACTGAGGCCTTGATGGACATTGAACAAACACCATAAGTGTTGTGGATCATAAGATTGTTGCACAAGATGTTGTGGAGCAACAACCTGTTCATGTAGACCAACCTCTTCGCAGATTTGATTGGATACGTCGTTAGCCTGAGAGATACTCATTTCTCTTATCTGACCATGATAACGTTATGCTTGTTGAGTTGAACGAGCCTACATCCTATCAAGCAGCTGTGATGAGCCTAGATTCTGAGAAATGGCTAGAGGCCATGAAGTCTGAAATGGAATCCATGTATATTAACCAAGTATGGATTTTGGTTGATCCACCTGAGGGAATTAACCCCATTGGGTGTAAGTGGGTCTTTAAAAGAAAGACATGTTTGGTTATTATACTTACTTTGTATTTGTGCCAAATAACTAAGTATAATAATGTCCTTGGGTAGTAGGTTCTTATCTACATTATATCGATTGGTTGAATCGATAGTGAGATGATGTAGAGAACACTACTCTAAACCATTCCTAGTCAAGTATTAATATTCAAGGACAATATTAATACATGGAGACTAGCATGTAGGTCAACTGATGACTTGAGCTCACAAGTCATGGATATGTGATATCAAGTTGACACATGGGTATACATTGGAGAATGTGTACTGAATGACCCACCATGAGAAAGTTTCATAGATTGTCATATGAGTGTCATAAACTTTCTCATGTGACTATTGGTATGAATAGTTCTTAGACCTGAAGTCACTACGGTTCCCTACATAAGGAGTTATGTACTTTGGTATCGTCAAACGTCACCCGTAACAGGGTGGACTATAAAGGCGATCACTGGGTATGTAATGAATTATGCGGAGGGATGTGAGTGATGTAAATGGGATCTATCCCTCCCATATGACGGGAGTGATATCTGCGGGCCTCTTGATCGAGTAGGACTGCTAAAACGCATGGTCATGCTCAAATGGGTCAATATGAGATATTGAACTCATTTGTTTGAGTGAGTATACTCGGAGATCAAGAAACACAAAGATTGATCGAGGATGACATGATCTATGCTTCATTGGTCAATCTAGATATCAAGGATAGAAGGACAAGGTCATACATTGTCATATTCACGGAGGTTAAGTCGGATCTCGACTTTCTCGTCACTTGGGTAGCAATGTTGCATTGCTAGATGCCGCTCATTACTTATATGTCTAAAGTGGTTTAGACATATTGCCAACGTTACGAGAACCTATTGGGTCACACACTAAGGACATGATGTTTCAGAGATTAATTAATCTTAATTTGACTAAGATTTGATCTGAATTGGATTAATTGAGTTAGACTCAAGTGAATCCAATTAAATTATGGGATTGAGATCTAATTTGAGTTTGATTAATTTAGATTAGACTCAGCTACATTTGAATAAACTATTAATTCATTAAAATGTTTAATAAATTAATAATAGAGGAAGATGAAAAATTTCTCTTCATTGGATGAAAAGAAGTTGAAGAGCTACATGAGAAAATGTGCTCTAATTGGGGTTTTATTGACATTAATGGAGCAAAGCTAAAGGGACAAAAACTCTTCATATTCATAGGATGAGTATAAAACAGTTTTTCTTGTCATTTGGATGTAGAACATGTCATTTTTCCTTCCCTTCCTTCTCTTGGCCGAAATCCCTCTTCTTTCTCTCCTTCTTGCTTTATGAATCTCCTCTTGTGGCTAGCACCACAAAGGCGATTCTTCTCTGAAGCTTGAGAGATTATATTCATGTGGATACGCATAGAGGCACGAACACTTGAACGTACAAGAGATCTGACATACCTCGGACAATCGGGATAAGCGAAGGGCATGCGCTAAAGGAATACCTATACGATAGGAATTTGTAAATTAACTTTGTATGAGTTTTTCTTTCACATGGATCGCTTGTGTGATCTATTATTTCCACTGCGATTTTTGAATATTTTTGCCTATAGATCCCTACACGTGCCACCGGTATCATTCTCCCAAATATTGGTGAAGGCCAAGAAGGATGAAGAGTTCGAAAAATTCCTAAAGATGATCAAGACACTTTGTTGGGATCTTCAGGTGACATAAACACAAAACGCAGCGGAAACAAGATCCCTCGAGCGATCCATGCGAAAGAAAAACTCGTACGAAATCATCTATCTAATAGATCTATCTAAAGTGTATACCTTTGGAGCGTGCCCTTACGTTTATCCCACTCGTCCAAGTGCCGCCGGATCTCTTGCACGTTCAAGTGTCCGTGCCTCTATTCGTATCCACACGAACACGATATCTCTATTTCGGAGAAGAACTACCTTAGTTGTGCTAGCAACTTGAGGTAGTTCACAAAACACCAAGAACCCAAGATGTGGGTTTCGGCCAAGATGGAGAAGAGAAGGAAGAGGGGAAAGAAAATGAGAAGTTGTCATCCAAATGACAAGGGACAAACTCTTTTATACTTATATCAAGAGGAGTTTTTGCCTTTTAAACTTTCCTTCATTAAACATTTTAATGTAACTCTCTAACTTTTCATGTAACTCTCTAATGGTGAGAAACTCTCCATCTTCCTCTCTTATTAATTCATTAAACATTTTAGTGAATTAATATTTCATCCAAATGTGGTTGAGTCTAATCTAAATGAGTTTAACTCAAATTAGATCTCAATCCATAATCCAATTAGATTCACTTGAGTCTAACTCAATTAATCCAATTCCGATTAAATCTTAGCCAAACCAAGATAAATTAATCTCCGAAGCATCGTGTCTTTAGTGTGTGGCCCAATAGGCTCTCGTAACGTTGGCAATGTGTCTAAACCAATTTAGACACAAAAATAATGAGCGGCATCTAGCAATGCATCATTGCTACCCAAGTAACAAGAAAAGTCGAGATCCGACTAAACCTCCGTGACTATGATAGTGTATGACCTTGTCCTTCTATCCTCGATATCTAGATTGACCAATGAGGCATAGACCGTGTCATCCTCGATCAATCTTTGTGTTTCTTGATCCCCGAGTAGACTCACTCAAACAATTGAGCTCAATATCTCATATTGACTCAATTGAGCATGACCATGCGTTTTAGCAGTCCTACTCGATCAAGGGGCCCACAGATATCACTCCCGTCATATGGGAGGGATAGATCCCATCTACATCACTCACATCCCTCCGCATAATTCATTACATACCCAGTGATCGCCTTTATAGTCCACCCTGTTACGGGTGACGTTTGACGATACCAAAGTACATAACTCCTTATGTAGGGAACCGTAGTGACTTCAGGTCTAAGAACTATTCATACCAATAGTCACATGAGAAAGTTTATGACACTCATATGACAATCTATGAAACTTTCTCATGGCGGGTCATTCAGTACACATTCTCCAATGTATACCCATGTGTCAACTTGATATCACATATCCATGACTTGTGAGCTCAAGTCATCAGTTGACCTACATGCTAGTCTCCATGTATTAATATTGTCCTTGAATATTAATACTTGACTAGGAATGGTTTAGAGTAGTGTTCTCTACATCATCTCACTATCGATTCAACCAATCGATATAATGTAGATAAGAACCTACTACCCAAGGACATTATTATACTTAGTTATTTGGCACAAATACAAAGTAAGTATAATAACCAAACATGCCTTTATTAATAATATAATATGATACAAAATGACCTTAGTCAATCATCATATAATTGGCTCTAGGGCTCCTACTAACACACTTTGCATTGGCATACCCTTACTTGACACTCTGCATCAGATGCTGATGTTTGTCAAGTTCGTGAAAGACATCCCGGCGCATTGGAGGAAGAAAGAAGACTATGAGACCTTAGCTTTAATAGAGGAGTGCAACACACTAATTATAAACAAGCAACCTCTGAAGCTCAAAGATCCAAGGAGCTTTTTCATTCCTTGCACCATTCACCACGAAATAAGTAAAGTGTTTTTTGTAATCTTGCATTAGTGTAAGGCTCATGTCACTTTCTATTTGCAAGAGACTAGGCTTACGAGACCTTAAATTAACTACCATGTCTTTGCAACATGTCGACCAATCTTATAGTATTCATTGGGTATCCTAGAGGATATGCTGGTAGAGGTAGCTAACTTCATAGTGTTTAATTCTTTTGTAGTCCTAGAAATGGATGAGGATAAAAAAATCCTCATCATTCTAGGTAGGCCTTTCCTAGCCACCGCCGGAGCGGCTATTGATGTGAAGAACCGTAAGCTCTCCTTGGCGGTGGAAGAGGACAAAATTGAATTTAATCTATCTAATACCTCTATCTCGTTGCAAACCAAGAATGTATGTTGCAGGATCAATGGTGTTTAGTAAAAGATCGATGAGTGACCATAGATGCAACACCAACTTGATAGGTCAAAAGAAGGAACCCAAAGAGAAGACGAACAAGTACTCATTCCAGCAAGAGCTAGGATGAAGTATGGTCCTAAGGATGGAATGTGCTAAGGGCAAGGAACACAATCCTCTCAAAACAGAGGTTCCAAGCTAGAGATGAAATAGAGGTTGAGTTTGTGACCTAAAACAAGTGCTTCTTAGGAGGCAACCTAAATGCTTCTTTTGTTTTTTGCTTTATTTTTTCTTTTGTTCGTAATCTTAGTTTCTATTTTGCCTATTTCAGTGACAAGAATGCCCATGAGCTGGCTATGGCAATTGCAACGGGTGTGGAAAGAAGATCGACAAAGAACATTGGCAAGTCGTGCCCCTAGGGATGGTTGTGCCACCATGCCCAGAGAAGGGCATGGGCGGGCTATGCTTCCAAGCATGGTCGTGCCTGCAGCCATCGTGACGAGCACGGTAAGGGCATGCCCCAGAGCACGATTGTGCCCTTTGGCCAGATTCAAACATGGCATGGTTGTGTTGTTCAACAGGGCGTGTCTAACCCTGGCCAAAAAAAAAAAATTACAATGTCGTCGTGCCCTCCAAGCACCATCATGCTTGAAGAGCCCAAACTGGACATGACCTAGCCATGCCCCGAGAAACGGTTGTGCCCACAATCACAGCGTGTGGCACAACCAAACCATGCCCCCCAGGCATGATCGTGCGCGTGACTCCGAGGGTTTTTAAAACCCTCTTTTTTAGTTGTGCCTTCTCCACTTTCAACTATGCCCGCTGACCTTCATTTCAAAACTCTTCATTTTCCTCTAGCACCCAAGTTAGGAGAAAGATGAAGGGAAAAAAGAGATAAAAAATAGTAGAGTTTGGATGTGTATCTGCACGTATCTATGCCCTCCAAATTAGGCTTTCTTTTATACCTTCTTCTAAAGGAGGGCTTGAACCCCACGTTCGAGTCGTGGAGTTTCTACATAAACTCTCATTTCCTTATCCACTTGGTCGCTCCACGTTCTCTGCTTATCTCATCCTCCACGTTTCCCACTTACATCCGGAGATATAATGTATGGGCCAAGCTGAGTTGTCTTGTGCGACAAGGCTTAAGGAGTTGGAAGGTGGTGTGTGACAAAGCTTGAGGAGTAAGAAGGTAGATGAGTTGGAGAGGTCTGGGAGCAGGGTTGTAAACAAACCGAATGTTCGTGAGCAAGCTTGGTGTTCAGCTTGTTAAGAGCTTGTATATGTTTCTTCAATATACACAAGATCGATTAAATAAATAAACTTGAATAACTCGTTAAATTAAACAAACAAACTTGAACACTTATGTGTTCGGCTCGTTAAGGTTTTTGAACAATATTTGTGAACAATGTTAGTGAATAATATTCGTGAATCATGTTTATTAATATAACTCGTATCAACATGCTAAATAAATATTTTTTAAAAAAAAATAAATAAATAAGTTTAAATTATAAAGCACAATGGCTAATCTAACCAGCAAAAGTTCAAACAATCAAACAAATTTAAATTGAAAGCTCGATAATATCTAAACGAACCAAACTTAGGACAAGCTTAAATTGAAAGTTTTATAACATTTAAACGAATCAAACTCAAGCCAAACTCAAATTCAAAAGATAAACCAAGTCAAGCATGAACAATCATTTCAAAAGTTTGATTCGTTTTAGGCTCAGTTACTTTATCATACAAGCTTGAACACCCCAAAACTTAGCTCGGCTCGACTTGTTTATAACCCTATCTAGGAGACTGAGTTGGAGAGATTGTGTGCGAGAGAGCTCAATGAGCTAGAAGGTGACTAAGCTAGAGAGGTCTAGGAGACTGAGCTGATGAATAATCATTCAAAAGTTTAGTTCATTTTAGGCTCGGTTATCTTATCACATAAACTTGAATACCCTAAAGCTTAACTCGACTCGACTTGTTTATAACCCTATCTAGGAGACTGATTTGGAGAGATTGCGTGCGACAGAGCTTAATGAGCTGGAAGGTGGCTGAGCTAGAGAGGTCTAGGAGATTGAGGCCTAGGAAATTGAGCCGGAGAGATAGGGTAAACCCGCATTGTAGGAGTCGTGTGCAGTAGAGCTGGAGAAGTCGGATAAGCCCGTCCTGGCGGAATCATGTGTGATAGAACTGGAGAAGTTGAGTGAGATCGAACTGGATGAATCTGACCTCGGTTCTATTTGATCCGAGTTGATCTTTTTAATATACATCTTAGTTGATCCGCCGACCTGATTTCACCGCGTGTATATCTCCATATCTGCTTCATCAGGATTTTTGTAGAGGCAGATTTTAATGTTATGTACTTTTTCGTCAGCAAATGTGCTTAATTATTGGATCATGGTGCATACGTGGTGTCTGATGGTTCTTTGCATCTTTATTGTTTCAGTTCATCAGCTGGTTGACTTGTACGTTACTCTTTGCCAGGACAAATTGTTCTGTCGCTGACTCGCAGTCCTTGTGTGAATGATAGGCGTGATTCACGAAACTCCAAGTGTATTCTCACGTTAAATTTGTCGATTTAATTTGATGACGATGATACTTGAGAATTGAGTGGAATTAAAAGCACCTGAAATTTTGTTCTTGAAATGAGGAAAAACAATATAAAGCCTCTATTTCCGGCTAGCTATATAGGCTTTCCTCTCATATGTCATAACCCGGTCGTCGATCGCCTTCTCGTCGCCAGCCTCCTTCCCTCGTTCTTCATCGTGTGCAGCAAGAAATCGTTCCACGTATCGATCGGCCCGGGCAGGCACCAGTGCACGCAATCGTTGTACATACTCACGTTCGCTCCGGCGACATGTCCATATCGGCCGGGGTGTCCGTCCCCTCTCAGCAGCATCGCTTCCGTCGTGTCCAGCAACCGTAACTTCACGCCCTTCTTCTTCCTCCCCAACCTCTCCACCGCCCTGAACTCCTCCATCTGCGTCATGTACATCTGGAAGGCCACCTCGTCGAGCCTCGCCTCGTCGCGCCGGAACGGCCACCGCCGCACGCAGTTCCCCCCTCGGTCCCACTCCCCGCCCTCGAAGTGCGTTGGCGAATACGTCCGGAGGAACACCGTGCCGCCGAAGCCGCTGAGATCGTCGGTGAAGACGCGCAGCGCGGTATGGAAGGCCATGCGGTAGCCATAGTACTTGGTCAAATCGGTGACGTTGGGCGATCGGCAGTAGTGGCACCCCACCAGGCGACGGTTCTGGTAGAACATCGCCGGACGGAGGAATGGTTGCCCGGCGGAGATGATCACGTAGTCGAACTGCGCAATCTCTCTGGACCAGCTGGTGTCCGGCTCGTCCAAGTACAGATTCAACATGCTGGAGGGGTCGTCGTCGTTGGCTTCTTGGGCTCGGACCAGGAACGGAGACCAGAAGCTGGCGACGGTGAAGTTATGGCTGGGGAAACGATACCGCCGGAAGTTCTCATCTTGCACCGCCGAGGCGTCCACCGCGTACGTCGCCTGTGGATCAATCAAACGATTTCACGTGCAATCTAGCTCCTACTCCTAGAACAATAGCAGTTATAAGAAAGAACCGCGCGTCTTACTCTGAGGAGGAGGCAGAGCAGGGACTGCATGTGGTTCCTCCCCACGGAGTCCCCGACGAAGGCGAGCGACTTGTGGCGGACCAGCTCCAGGAACTGCGCCGGGTTGAACACCGGCAGATCGCAGCCGTCCGGGCGCCACCGCCACCGCATGAACCCGTCGTCCGGCCGCCCGTACTTGAAGCAGTTATGGTGCTCGTGGATGGCCCAGCAGGTGTCGTTTGTGTAGTACGGCGCGTTCGGGTTGGGCACCCACTCCCCTTTCGATATGTCGCACTTGCTCGAGTAATCCTTCCCCGCCATGACTACTGCAACGGGAGCTGGCTTAGGAGGAAGAGGAGGCGGCGCTGGCGCCGACGGCCTCCATGAGAAAACAGAGGAAGTGAGGAAGGGGAAGAGATAGAGTCTGATGACGGTGAGGAAGACGAAGGTGGCCGCGAAGAGGTGAACAAACTTGGAGACGTTGTGAAGCAACGCCATGGAAGTGGATGATGGTATGAGCAATGCCATTGATGGATCTGCTTCCAATTTATTTATACTGAACCGAATAGATCTTAAACTGTTATATATATCTAAAATAATCAAGTTAACAAGGGATTAATTTTGACTTAATGACAAGGTCAGCTTGATATATATATATATATATATATATATATATATATATATATATATATATATATATATATATATATATATATATATATATATATATAATTTTTCTAATCGTGGAACTCATCTTCCTCACCTAATTAAGTACGTACTAGTTCAGCAACCATATGTGATAAACAATTAGTTGCAAGTAGCCATGTGACACCGGCAATTACTTGTTTACAGAATGTTCGGTGAGAACGACCGTCATTTGCATGCCAATAAGAGATAATTTATGAAACATAAAACATTGCAACAAGAAAGGTTCTCATGAATTGAAACCCATTGGACCCACTTCGAAGTGCATAATTTGTTACATAGATAATAATCAATTCACAAAGAATTAAAATGGAGCACAATTGCACCCAAACTATAGGAGGATATGTTGTAGAGTTCTTGCCCACGAGAAGATTCCCAAGGTTGCACATGTCCCATTAGTTGCGGACTATAGACACATCTTTTGTTGCATAGTGGTCTGTAAAATCATCTCGACTATTCTGATAGCAAGTGCAAGGACCGGTGATGTCTGGATGAATATCTATTTGTTGTGGTAAAAGCCAATTCGTTCCTATGGTTCCTACTCCACGACTTAGTCTTAACAATAACAATATTATATCTGCTCCTCGAATACGTTTTAGAGATGGAAAAGTCTCTTGCAATTTCTAATACAACAAAAATATAAAGATATGAATGCAAATACAATGAAAGTGAACAACTTTATAAGAATCTCATTTTGATGACTTTCTTATTGCTTTAGATTGCTTTTGAAAGGTCTAAAAATCTGGCAACACTCTTCCAAAACCTCCAAGAACCGACGTCCAAATCTTCCATGAAGCCTTCCTTAATAAGTTTCTAAGTTGTGACTATTTTTTGCCTATCAATCGACTGCATGCATCCATCAGTCGATTGCTCCATCTAAATTGGACTGTTTCACCAACATAAGGGCTATTTCCAACTCAGTTTTAACCACAACCTCATTACCATCAATCGAACCTCATTACCATCAATCGATTAATGCCAAAATAGTAAGTGCCACAGTCGAGTTCAAAATATTATGTTCACTGTAATAGGGTTATCAAACTGCTCATATCCATTAGTAGTGAACAATTAAATTTCAGACATTTTGTTCGCTATAACCATGTCATCAGCTAATTGCTTATACCCAACAATTGATTGACCTACAACAAACCCCCTTCTATTAATTGATACACTATATCAATCGACTGCAAAACATTCTATTTGATTTTGAGCTAAAAAATAGTCTTGCAGAAAATACCATTCATAGTAATCGATTGATGTGCCCATATAGTCGACTGGTGAACTATTCACAGCATTGAAGATACTATTGATCACATTGAATTCTCTTATGGCAAGAGAACCCAGTCTATGTCCCTCTGAATTTCCTCATATGATTAGTATAAGTCAACCATAACTTACTAGAGCTTCATTTTTACCTCAATTGGTTTCAATCTATATATCAGGACTTCACCCACCTAGCATCCGATCAACTTTAACCTGATAGGACTTCACCTGCTTAGAATCCAGTCAACTTTGACCTTCCAGGACTTCTAGTCTTATGCCTAATATCTTATCAACCTCGACCTGTCAAGACTTCTCTATTTCTAAACATCCGATTATCTTTGACTTATTTGAACTTCCAATCTTATGTTTAACATCTTGTTAACTTTTACCTATTAGGATTTCACCATTTCCAAACATCTGATTCTCCTGGATCTATTTGAACTTCACCATTGCCAAATATCTAATCATATTCAACATGTTTGGACATTCCTTTTCACACCAAACATTGAGTCCTCTATAACCTATCAAAACTCCACCATTGCCAAGTGTCTGCACTTCTATGACACATTTAGACTTCGCCTCTTATGTGAACTCTCTATTAAGTATTCAGTCAATCATGACTCATTTGGACTCTTCTCTTGCTAACTTCCTATTACACTTTCAACTGCAAAGTGTTTGATTAACCGTGACCCACTTAGACTCTCACTATCAAGTATTCAGTCAACATTGTCCTACTTAATTTTTGGCTCAACCATCCAAATCAATCTTGGGGAACTTGACCTGAGGTCGATTGTACTAACAATCTCCGTCTCTTACAAACTCTCTTCCTTTGATGTCTTGCTCTCGTTAATAAACATATTCATCAAACATTAAAACTCAACTCAAGCCAATTCAAGTTTGGTCCACCGATCTTGGTCAATCTTAATCAGAGGTCGATTACACCAACAACAAGGATGGTAGGAGTTTGGTGGCATATTGGATTCAACTCAGGCAACCTTTATGTAGGGGAGGTCCATTACGGATAGCATTCAGCTCGCACAAGAGTTGTTTAGAAAATATTCTAGAAAATAAGTCTCATCGCGGTGTTCTAAGGTAGATTTGTAGATGACTTTTGACATAGTAGATTGACATGTCTTGTGGACTGCACCGATGGTTTTGGCTTCCCTGCACTTTATATAGATTGGATCATAGAGTGTGTGACCACCACCTCATTTGTGGTGGCCATAAATGGAAAGATGCATGAATATTTTCGGGGAACCAGAGGTATGTAGCAGGATGACCCAAGCTAACACCATTCATTTTTGGTATATCTAGAGGTATTTTCTAGGTTACTATGACAAAGGCCCACACAAGTGGATAAAAGGTGTTTCGCTTGCCCCCAACGCCCCCACCAACTTGTCCTAGAGCTAATATGAAGGAGATAAATTACAGGGGCTACTAGCTCGGATACTGTAGCTAGCACATGGGAAAGACGGATACACTGATTTTATCAAATTTTGATCTCTAGATCCTAAGGTGGCGACACACACACACTAATCCTACATTTGATGTGCATAGGGATTGAAGTCATTCCCTTGACATATGTTGATGATCTATTAGGTTTTGGACGGGGAGATAGTCCCCCATCACGTACATAGCTTGCTTGTGCTTAGGGTTTCAACGGGCTTGCAGGCCAATGTGCAAATGTCCAAGATATATATGGCAGGGTTGATGGAGAGATAGATTACTAGAGCTAGCAGATTTCTAGCTAGCTTGAGATCTTCCCCTTCAAATACTTAGGCGACACGGTCATGTACAACGGACTACGGTGAATTGATCGATGCAGTTATTAGCTACCTCACTTCCAAGTGAAGACATGCCTTATCCTATGTTGAGAAGCTGGAGTTGGATGAGACAGTCCTGCAGGGCATTGAGTGTTTTTGGCTTTCCTTCTTGTCAAACCCCTATGACATAGTGGATATGTTGTACTCCATTTGTAAATCTTTTGTTTAGACGTTGAAGCATACTCTTATCTCATGGGCTACTATGTGCCTTCCTAAAGAGGAAGGGAGATATGGCTTGCTAGACATTCGGGCATGGAATTCAACATTGCTTAATGTGTTATGTCAAACATCCAGTAAAAGAAAGACACCCTCTTAGGATAGTAGATCCAACATACATATTTAGGATGAAATGATATTTGGACATGGAAGATGAAGACTTTAGATGCTCCCCTCATCATGCGCTTACTCCAAGTACAAGACACTATCTTGAGCGTAGCAGGCTCAATGGAACAGGCTACATCCTTACTTGACTTCTAGTATGCAAAGGATTAGCGAGGCACTTCGAAAGTATATGATTTCATCAAACCACGATGAGCATAACAAGCATGGCTTCCATAGTCTGGTGAGCAATCATCATGCCCAAGTAATAGATTTGTTCTTTGGCTGTTTGCTCATAGATAACTACAAATAAATTGTATGTGCAATGTCATATGTGTTTGTTATGTTATGTGTAAAAGAGAATAATTATTTAATAAGATTTTTGACCGAATTAAAATAAATTTATATATATTAATTATTAGATTAGATATTTTTGTATTAATATGTTGATTGACAGTTTCTTTATGAATCTGTTAATTAATAATTTCTTTATTAATTTTTTATTTGACTAAACAACTGAATACCTCTATAAATTGTATATCTCATGGATGAGTTATTCAATTAATAAAGTTATTTTGTTACCTCTTTTCTTTTCTTTGTTTCTAATCACTCTATATGGTATCAAAAGCAATAGATCTTTTTACCTTATGAGTCGTTTTTCCTTATGCGACACCTTTCTTTTTTTTCTATGTGACACTTGTTGTCACCGTTATTTTTTATTTTTTCGAAGAGAATATTATTTTAAGTGTCTTATCTTTTCCTCCTCGCTTTATTACTTGTCACCCTCCTTTCTTGTTTCTATCACCCGTCAACTCACGATGGGTTAGTAGGGGAGAAGAGGAATAGCCTCCGCACCTTTGACTCTGGACTCAATCACCACTAAGCTAGTATTTTGCCTTTTCTCTTCTACTCTTTTACTTTCTTTCAGCAAGAAGCCAAGATACAACAACAACAACTTGTGTTATTTTTGTTGCTTTTATTTTTGATGTTAGATATTAGGAGATATCAAATTTATCTCCAAATTGAGCATACTGGTATTTAATATCTTAAAAGACTCAACAGAACCTTTATTGGCGGTCCTGCAGCTTTAAGAAGATGTCAAATTTATTTCTAAATTGGACATACTAGTATTGAATATCCCAAAAGGTTCTACAGAACCTTTGTTGGTGGTCTTGTAGCTTTAAGACAATCAACTACTTCACAAGTTTATCATAAAGTTCTCTCATATGTGCCTACCCAGGACAAACTTTTAAAATTTTTATCTACTGAATGATATATTGATATTGGAGTAACTCATCATATCACATTAAACTTCAATATCTTTACAAAAGTACTACCATACATTGGTTTGGATACGATATAAGTAGGTGATGACTCAGATTTGCAAATTACTAATCTTAGAAACTCATATATTCATTTGTCCAATCATATTTTTCACATGCATAACATCTTTAATGCTCCATCTATTACTAAAAATTTACTCTCTGCACTTGAGTTTTGCCTTGATAACAATGTCTTTTTGAATTTCATCATGATCATTATCTTATAAAAGATAGAGGAACAAATATTACTGTGTTTCATTGGAGAATAAAAAATAGCATTTTCTATCTTCAAAATGGTTTTTTACCAAAAGGCGTACCCAAGAATTGGTATCTACTAAAAGTGTACCATGGTTTTATTTTTACCAAAGGGCGCACCCATTTTTATGAACGTCCTCTTATACCCCTTTGTAAAATATTGCCTTTCTCTTTCTCTTTCTCTTTCACAGTAAGGAATCTCGAGACATTTGGACCTGCTTTTTCAGACTTTTTATTTTAAAATAATATATTTGGGAATTGGTTAAAAAAAGAAAAATTATTTCAGTTAAAAGAAACCTCTCTCCCAACGTGATTTCAAAAATATAAAGAGATGATTTTTTATATTTGATTAATATAAATTAATATATTAAATAATAATTAATAAATATATTAATATATAAAAAAAACTATCAAAACATGTGATTTCAGATTCAAACGCAGAGCCTGAAGTCATCCTATGAGGGCCTGAAGTCATCTGACTTCAGGCCCTGAGAAGGCCTGAAATCAGATGATTTCAGGCCCTCCTTGGGCCTAAAGTCAAACGACTTCAGGCCTAAGCAGGGCCTGAAGTCATTTGACTTCAGGCCCTGCGTGCATTCAAAAATTTTTTATTTTAATTTTTTTAAAAAATAATATTTAATCATGATTTATTAAATTAATTATTTATAGGATAATATTTTATGTTGAAAACTTCTAATGATTATAAATTATGTTACAATAGGAATTTTTTAGGTCTATCAGTGGGTTTTCACCAAAACCCACTTATGGACCTAGGATATTTGGATTTCGTAAAACCCAACATCCTAGGTCTAACAATATGGTATCATCTCCTAGCTCAACTCTAACTATTGATGTTGGGTTTTGCGAAATCCAAATATCCTAGGTCCATCAGTGGGTTTTGGTGAAAACTCACTAATAGACCTAAAAAATTCCTATTGCAACATAATTTATAATCATTAGAAGATTTCAACATAAAAGATTACCATATAAATAATTAATATAATAAATCATGATTAAATATTATTTTTATAAAAAATTTAAAATAAAATTTTTTTTGAATGCACGCAGGGCCTGAAGTCATTTGACTTCAGGCCCACGCAGGACCTAAAGTCATCTGATTTCAAGCCCTCCTAGGGCCTGAAATCAGATGATTTTAGGCCCTCTCAGGGCCTGAAGTCAGATGACTTCAGGCCCTGCATTTGAATTTGAAATCACGTGTTTTGATAAGTTTTTTTATATATTAATATATTTATTAAATATTATTTAATATATTAATTTATATTAATCAAATATAAAAAATCATCTCTTTATATTTTTGAAATCACGTTGGGAGAGAGGTTTCTTTTAACTGAAATAATTTTTCTTTTTTTAACCGATTCCCAAATATATTATTTAAAATTGAAAAGTCTGAAAAAGCAGGTTCAAATGTCTCGAGATTCTGAGAAAGAGAAAGGGAAAGAGAAAGAGAAAGAGAAAGACAATATTTGACAAAGGGGTATAAGAGGAAGTTCATAAAAATAGGTGCGCCCTTTGGTAAAAATTGTTGGTGCAAGTTGCATCAATGATGTTCTCCTCTAAAGTGTTTTAATGTTTTGACAATACACTTAAGTCAGTGATACATTCAACAGACAAAGGGGAGCAAAGGAGGAGTAACCTAAGTGGAAGAAAAGTCCTAGTTAACTTAGGCACTAAGACCTGGTGAGTGAAGCTGGGCACTAAGACCTACTCGGAAGGTGGGTGTTGGATCGAGAGAATATGTTAGAGGGGGGGGGGTGAATATCGTAAAACGTTTCAGATTCGAGATTAAGAGAATTAGCAGCGGAAATTTAAAACACAACGCAAAGAACTCAAGCGATTTACTTGGTTCGGAGTTGCGGTCGGCTCCTACTCCAAGGCCCACGATCGTTGATCGTTTACTGTGGGCAATTCTATATGTGCGCAAAAGGTTTATAGACAAATATTACAATTGATGTACAGTAAACTTAAAAAGTTAGCTCTTTGTTACCAACGCCCGGTGTGGATTGTATTTTGGAGCAGAGGGACGTCGTCGGCGCTTGTATCTCGAATTGGGAGGTTTCCTGAGTAGAGCGCTTGAGTAGAAGAGCGTATTGGCGTTTGAAGAAGTGATCCTGAAGCCTTAGGGGTCGAGCCCCTTTTATAGCAGGTCTGGGGTTGCCCGGGACGTTGGGGGCGCCCTCCACGTGCCCTCCGATCCGTAACTCTCTCGGTCAGCTCTAATCCCTCAAAACTCTGGATCGAGCTTTGACGGGGGCGCCCGGGAAGCAGGGGGCGCCCGGGTTGACTCAGTCTGCTGGCTTCTCGCTGGCTTGAACCTTATCTGCCTCGTTGGCTTGGACCCAGGGCGTCCGGAGCATCCGGGGCGCCCGGGAGCACGGGGGCGCCCCGCCCAGTGAACTGCCGAAGCACATGTTTACTTAACTTATTTTGCCTTGACCTTGGGGGCGCCCTACTTAGCTATTGCCTCTCTCCTTAGAGCCGTTCTGAGCTGAAGAAACTCATTCCTTCGGTCCTGCATCCAGGGTTAGTCCAAAACAACACAAAGCAATCAAGTATTAGGTTTATACAGCCTTAGCTGTCTTGGTTCTGACTTTGAGTCTCCAAAATGGAGCCCTAGGTCGAACCGACGCCTACTGTTCCCTCGACGGGGAACGCGTCCTCACCTACTCCTCTCAGGAGAGTTTACCTTTTCCCAACCGGCTCCTCCGGTTGGACTTTTGCCCGATGCACCTGACCAGGTCTTCGTGCCCACCTTCCGAGCAGGTCTTCGTGCCCACCTTCCGAGCAGGTCTTCGGTGCCCAGCTCCTTACCAGGGCTTCATGCCCAGTCCTCGACCAGGACTTCGTGCCCAGTGTACCTAGGACTTCTTTTCCTGTATACTTAGTGAACATGTTAGATCAACATAATATCTTAACTTTTGAACCCTTTTGTCATTATCAAAACACAAGTTCAACTTGGGTGTTGTCTGCACCAACAATCTCCTCCTTTTTAATTTATGGCAACCGGGTTCAAAAAGTTAAGTTAATCAAGAACAGATAACAGTTTAGTTTCCTCCCTCTGGAAGGAATCTCCCCCTAGGTTTTCTAAAGGTTCGTGGGGTTTGAAAAAATTTCTAAGTTTTAAAGATGGAACTAATTTTTCAAATACTTAGAACATTTTGAAAAATATTTTCCAGGATATTTAGAGACATTTTCAAGTCAATAACTTAGAAAATTTTCTAAAGGAAAGTTTGAATCTCTTTTGAAACTTTTCTATTTAAGATAAGTACTTAGAAAAAATTGAACCTAGCTTGGGTTGAGTATTCAGACAAATTTTGAGCCTAGCTTAGTTTAAGTACTTAGATAAATTTTTGAAAAAAACAGCTTAAGTTTAAGTACTTTACAAAACTATTGACAACAACTTAAGTTTAAGTACTTTACAAAACTTTTGAAAACGGCTTAAGTTTAAGTACTTTACAAAACTTTTGAAAAGAACTTAGATTAAGTACTTTTTGAAGAAAGGATAAAGTTTTGAAAATTTTGAATTTGAAAAAAATGTAAAATTTTAAAGCTTCTCTCCTTTTCCTATCTCTCTCCCTTTGCCATATATCAAAAACAAAGCAATATAACAAAAAAAATAAATAAATTGCATAAATATATAACAGAATAATGTGCTGTACTGAACCAATTCAAGATATAAACTGAACCAAAGCAATTTTAATTATCTCTTTAGGGTCCTGTCTAACCCAATTAGCTACTTACTAACAGTTATAAATAGTAGTTTTCGCTAGGGTTAGTCATGTTAAGTGTTCTGTTCAAGTTAGATTTTCTAAACTTGACACTTAACCTGATTGCTGTTTAATTTGTATTTAGTGCCCCAATTACTGTAGATGCACTGATCTACATCTTGAATTAAGGCAAAGACCTAAGCATCTCAACCCATTCTAGGTTATCAGTCAAAAGTACCCTAAGGTGCTTGTGAGATGCTGGCTTCTAAATCTATAGGTGCATGCAGTTCTAGGGTTAGGGCCTAGGCTAAGTCCATTTGTGACAAAGCCCTAGTTTTGAAGGGGTAGTTTTTAAAAAACTATGTCAAAAAATTATTTTAAAATGCTAAAAGATTTTTCGAACTAATTTAAAAGTTGATTTTGAAATTAAGTAAAGCAGTTTTTAAAATTGTTTTAGAAACTGATTTTAAAATCAAGTAAAGCAGTTTTTAAAAATTGAAGAATAAAGTAAACCTATTCTACCAAGCATAATCCTAACTGCCTTCTTAGTGAGCTGAACTCAGACTCAGGTAGGGGTTTGGTGAATATGTCATCTAAGTTAGATTTGGAATCTACATGCTTAATGACTATATCACCCCTGGCTACGTGATCTCTTACAATGTGTGTTTGACTTCTGTGTGTTTCGTTCTAGAGTGTTGGATTGGATTCTTAGTCAGATTAATTGAGCTTATATAATCAATGAAGACTTGAGTTTGGGTGTAGTTAAGCTGGAAGTCCTTAAGAGTGTGCATCATCCATAAAAGTTGTGCTACACACTCTCCTAAGGCAACATACTCAGCTTTAGTTGTGGATAGAGCTACACAGTGTTGTTTTCTGCTGCACAAACTTACTAGACTATTTCCTAACAGTTGGCAGCTTTCACTTTTGCTCTTTCTATCTAATTTACAACCAGCGTAGTCAGAATCCGAGTATCCTGACAATTCAAAGGTTGAGGTTCTAGGATACCAAATCCCTACATTTAGGGTGCCCTTAACATATCTTAATACTCTTTTTAGGGCTGCTAAGTGCATTTCCTTAGCACAGGTTTGGTATCTAGCACACATACCTACAGCAAAAAGGATATCAGGTCTGCTGGCTATAAGGTATAGTAGACTTCCAATCATACTTCTATAGAGTTTGAGGTCTACTAGTTTACCATCAGGGTCACTATCTATTTTTATGTTGGTGGCCATGGGGGTACTTATGCTTTTAGAGTTATCCATTTTAAATTTCTTTATTAGCTCTTTAGCATATTTGGATTGATGGACATAGTTTCCATCCCTAGTTTGTTTAATTTATAATCCTAGAAAAATGTTGAGCTCACCAACTAAGCTAATTTCAAATTCATTTTCCATTATTTTAACAAATTCTTTTAAGAAATTTGAGTTAGTGGACCCAAAGATTATGTCATCGATGTTGATTTGGGCAATAAAGATTTCTTTTCCTAGGGTTTTAATAAATAGGATTGAATCGATTTGTCCTTGTTTAAATTCTTTAGAAATTACGTAAGTTGATAAGCGTTCATACCAGGCCCTAGGTGCTTGTTTTAGTCCATAAAGTGCTTTAGTGAGTTTGTAAACATGGTCATATCTTTCTAAGTCCTCAAACCCAGGTGGCTGTCCCACATAAACCTCTTCCTTTATGAATCTATTTAGAAAAGTTGACTTTACATCCATTTGTTATAATTTAAATCCTTTATGGGATGCAAAGGCTAACAACATCCTAATGGATTCGAGTCTAGCTACTGGGGCATAGGTTTCATCATAATCTAACCCTTCTACTTGACTGAACTCTTTCGCTACTAAGCGGGCTTTATTTCTGACTATCTCTCCTTGATCATTTAACTTATTCCTAAAAACCCACTTAGTGTCAATGACGGATTTGCCCTCAGGTTTAGGTACTAGTTCCCAGACTTGGTTTCTCTCAAATTAGGCTAACTCTTCTTGCATAGCTATGATCCAATCAGGATCAGGTAGAGCTTCCTCTATAGTCTTAGGTTCAATTTTTAAAATCATTGCTATCTGACTAAGATTTCTATAGGAAGACCTAGTTCTGACTCCTAGAGTTGGATCACCCACAATTTGATCAGTAGGGTGACTAAGTCTGGGTTTCTTGGTTTTTCTAGAACTTGGTTCAGCCTCAGGTCCGGCTGGTCGATTTGGTTCAATATTTGGTTCAATTGACTCAGAAGTTGGTTCAATAGTTAGTTCATTTAAAGGTTCAATTAAAGGTGCAACTGTTGGTTCATTATCTTCTTGATCAGTATTTGATGAAGTTAGATCTGGATTATCATATTTTGAGTTGATTTCTTCATTAAATATTAAATTTGTCGTTTCTTCAATTTTCTTAGTTTGTTTGTTGTAAACCCTATAGGCTCTACTTGCGGCTGAATATCCTAGGAAGATGCCTGAGGTTAACTTAGACTGGAATTTACCTAGATAGTCCTTGGTGTTTAGGATATGGACTTTGCACCCAAAGACTCTTAGGTAGTGCAAGTTTGGAAGTCTATGGTAGTATAATTCATAGGGTGTTTTATTGTGTCGTTTGTTAATTAGTACCCTATTTTGGATGTAGCAAGCCGTACTAATTCCTTCTGCCCAATATTGGTTAGCTAGGTTAAATTCATTGAGCATAGCCCTAGCGACTTCCTGTAGGTTTCTATTTTTCCTTTCGACTATCCCATTTTGCTGGGGGGTTCTAGGACACGAAAATTCGTGTATGTACCCATTTACTTTACAAAATTCCTCGAATCGTTGATTTTCAAACTCTCCCCTATAGTCACTCCTAAGTCTTTTGATTTTAGTATCGTTTTGATTTTCAATTAACTTACAAAAGTCATTGAACAGGTTTAGGGTTTCATCTTTGGTCTTTAGAAACCTAACCCAGGTAAACTTAGAGTAATCATCAACTATTACTAAGCAGTACCGGTTTCCGCTTAGTGATTTGGCTCCATGTGAATCAAATAGGTCAAGGTGCAGGAGCTCAAGTGTGGTTTAAGTTAGATTAGATTGAATTAGTTTGTGATTAGACCTGGTTTGTTTATCTTGATTACCTGATTCACATATTAAGTTTTCATGATTTTTAATTTTAGGGATACCTTTAATTAGGCCAAGTTGAGTGATTTTCGAAATTCTTCTCAAATTTGTATGACCTAATCTCCTATGCCAGAGGTTTGATTGTTCTAACTGAGTTAACATGCATTTGGGTACTAGAGGTAGGTTTATAGTGTAAACATTATTTTTTTTAGTGCCCTTAAGCATGATTTCTGAGTCTTGCAGGTTTCTAATTAGGTAGTTAGAATTGGTAAAGGTAACTACATAACCAGTATCACACAATTGACTTATGCTAAGCAAGTTAAATTTAAAATTTTTAACCAAAAGAACTTTCTTAATAACAAAGTCAGATTTAAGTTCAGTATTACCTGACCCAATCACCTTGAGTGTAGCATTGTTGCCAAATGCTACTAAGCCTAGGTTTTTGAACTTGAGTTTGGTGAATTTCAATTTATCCCCAATCATGTGTCTGGAGCAACCGCTATCCAACATCTATTGGTCCAAATCTTTATGTTCCTACACATAAAGAGTTATGTTTATTTGGATCCAATTAGAATCAGGAATAGCTTAAATTGATTTTCATAGCCTAGTCTGTCTCACCCAAATCTAGGGTTATCAATCACGTTTGCCTTATGAGTTTTGTGAGACATGTTTGGTAGATAGAATTATTTTGAAAAATTATGATTTATTTTAAAAAAAATTGAATTAATTTTGAAAACAGTTAATTTTGAAAAAATATTTGAATCTACAATTAACTGAAAATTTGTGTTAGATTCGAATTTGACAAAGAATAATTTGAATTTGAATTTCAAAAATTGGCTTCCAGGTCTTGGCGAGGCACTAGGCCTTCTTTGGCCATAGCCTTATTGGAGCATCAACCCTTTCCTTGACAAAGCCTTTTAATGAAATTTCATTTTCAAAATTATTTTTTGAAAAATTCTGGTCTAACTAGTTTGGGTCTTGGATCGGTAGCTTCAGCTAGTTTCATCAGTCAAAAGAGACCAAGTAGAGTATACTTGACCTTATTAGAATTGGCTTCCCTAATGTACTATCATCTCACCGACACCCAATACTATGTTGTTCAAATTTTAGTTAAGTTGGTTTAGTCCTTAACTAACCATTCCTAAGTCTAAGCATGGTAAATTGCAGAAATTAAATAAACAAGCAATCATGCAATTTGAAAACAAGATTTAAAATTTATCTAACTATAAATATTGTTTTTAATTTAGCTCCCCCTGGACTAAAGCCACGATAATGGTTCGGCAATATGTGAATCTTGTCCTTGGGGATCCAATACTGATTTGATCCAGTTTGTTTGTTCAGGCACAGTTTGGGTACCCATGCCTGAATTTTGGGTCTAGACTAGTTCAATACAGCATAGTAGGATTTTTGTCTAGATTTGGTTCTATAGCCCAACTCGGATCAATTTAGAACCGACTTCTGTTTTCCAAGAATCATGTCAAGACCCTTGGAACCAGAAGTGAAATATTCTAAGGCAACTCTAAGATCCTTAACTTGAGTTTTCAAGAAAAAGTTCTCTGATTCAAGTTTTTCAACTTGAGCAGAGGTTCCTTCTTGAACCTTCTCAGTTAAGGGTTCAGAGTCTGCTCTCTCTTTCAGGAGTTTTACTTCCTGTCTGAGAGACTCGACTCGGATTTTGGCTTTTGCCAAATCTCGAGAAAGATAAGAAATTAATTCGCATAATTGAATTCTAGAAAAATCACTTATAGTTATTTCGCCATTTTCTGAAAAAGTGAGCTTGCCGTCATCCGACTCCTATTCTGACTCGGTCTCGATTTCTTCTGAGGCGGTTAGTGCGAGCAGATTAGATTGTGGGACCTCTTCTTCTTCGGAGGAGGAGGACTCGTCCCACGTTGCCTGAAGTGTCTTCTTTCTTCTTGCTTTCTTGGCTTCTTTTAGGTTAGGGCATTCGGATTTGAAATGTCCCTTTTTGTTACACTCGAAGAAAGTCACACTTGATTTGTTCTTAGTTGATTCATCTTGATCTTCCTTCTTTCGGCTGGCTTTTCTTCTGTTGGATTGATTCTTCAATTGCTTGTAGTAGTTTCGGGCCAGTCGGACCAGCTTAGGTCGATCTCCTTCGTCGTCTTCTGAGTCTGAGTCTGAATCAGACTCGGGTGCAGGTTGAGTTTTCTTCTTGGATATCTTTCCAGCTTTACCTGCAATAAAGGCAATGCGTTTCTCGGCCAGGGTGCAGTTAGTCTGCTCATGTAACTCAAGTTCTGAAAACAGTTCATCTAATTTAATTTTTGAAAGGTCCCTTGAAACCTTGTATGCATCTACCATAGATGCCCACAAGGTGTTTCTCGGGAAAGCATTAAGAGCGTACCTTATCAGGTCACGATTTTCTACCTTGTGACCGATGGTGTGTAGTCCGTTCATTAACTCCTGAATTCTGGCGTGGAGTTGGGCTGCTGTTTCATTGTCATTCATCTTGATCGTGTACAGCTTGTTCAGGAGGAGATCTCTCTTGCTGATTCGAGTATCTGAAGTTCCTTCGTGCAGCTCAATCAACTTACCCCACAGCTCCTTTGCACTGTTGAATGGTCCTACCCGATTCAACTCTTCCTTGGTCAGGCCGCATTGAAGTGTCTGGGTTCTTTGGCATCAACTTCAATTTTTCTTTTCAGAGCGGTATCCCACTCAGTGTAAGACTATGGCACTCCTTCAGAATTCTTTAGAATCTCTAGGCCAGACTGGATGATTATCCACATGTCCACCTGAGTTTTCAGGTGGACCTCCATCTGACTTTTCCAGTAGGAGAAGTCCTCCCCACAGAAAAGTGGTGGTCTGGCTGTGCTGAATCCTTCTTGCATGGCCATTTTATCTGATAAATAAGAGTAAAAGAAAAAAAATATCCCAAAACTTGGTTTTGGATTAGTAGTGCGGGGGAAAAAATTATTTATCGAGGGGTGTTGCACCAACCTCGATTAACAAAACAAAATTTCGAATAAAAAAAATTTAAAAAGATTTCGTAAAAATCTGAAAAATTCTCAAATTGGTGGTTGCACCAATTTTGAGCTTCCCCGCTCTGATACCACTTGTTGGATCGAGTGAATACGATAGAGGGGGGGGGGTGGGTGAATATCGTAAAACGTTTCGGATACGAGATTAAGAGAATTAGCAGTGGAAATTTAAAACACAACGCAAAGAACTCAAGCGATTTACTTGGTTCGGAGTCGCGGTCGGCTCCTACTCCAAGGCCTACGGTCGTTGACCGTTTACTGCGGGCAATTCTATATGTGCGCAAAAGGTTTACAGACAGATATTACAATTGATGTACAGTAAACTTAAAAAGTCAGCTCTTTGTTACCGACGCCCGGTGTGGATTGTATTTTGGAGCAGAGGGACGTCGTCGGCGCTTGTATCTCGAATTGGGAGGTTTCCGGGGTAGAGCGCTTGAGTAGAAGAGCGTATTGGCATTTGAAGAAGTGATCCTGAAGCCTCAGGGGTCGAGCCCCTTTTGTAGCAGGTCTGGGGGTGCCCGGGACGTTGGGGGCGCCCTCCACGTGTCCTCTGATCCGTAACTCTCTCGGTCAGCTCTAATCCCTCCAAAATCGGGATCGAGCTTTGACGGGGGCGCCCGGGAAGCAGGGGGCGCCCGGGTTGACTCAGTCTGCTGGCTTCTCGCTGGCATGAACCTTATCTGCCTCGTTGGCTTGGACCTAGGGCGCCCGGATTATCCGGGGCGCCCGGGAGCACGGGGGCGCCCCACCCAGTGAACTGCCGAAGCACATGTTTGCTTAACTTGTTTTGCATTGACCTTGGGGGCGCCCTACTCAGCTGTTGCCTCTCTCCTTAGAGGCGTTCTGAGCTGCAGAAATTCATTCCTTCGGTCCTGCATCCAGGGTTAGTCCAAAACAACACAAAGCAATCAAGTATTAGGTTTATACAGCCTTAGCTGTCTTGGTTCTGACTTTGGATCTCCAAAATGTAGCCCTAGGTCGAACCGACGCCTACTGTTCCCTCGACGGAGAACGCGTCCTCACCTACTCCTCTCAGGAGAGTTTACCTTTTCCCAACCGGCTCCTCCGGTTGGACTTTTGCCCGATGCACCTGACCAGGTCTTCGTGCCCACCTTCCGAGCAGGTCTTCGTGCCCACCTTCCAAGTAGGTCTTCGGTGCCCAGCTCCTTGCCAGGGCTTCGTGCCCAGTCCTCGACCAGGACTTCGTGCCCAGTGTACCTAGGACTTCTTTTCCTGTATACTTAGTGAACATGTTAGATCAACATAATATCTTAACTTTTGAACCCTTTTGCCATTATCAAAACACAGGTTCG